>WEDG01001270.1:0-308258 GCA_017591395.1 Schistocephalus solidus
TTAAATTTTTAACGTTGGGAAGTGTGTGGTCCTAAGACTGCGTACCAGAAGGACCAGTGAGGAGGATGATTCCTTCCAATACATTCTCAATGGGCAGCCCCTTTCAATTGTTGAGGAACAGAAGGACCTCGGTGTTCTAATACACTCCTCACTTAAACCATCTTCACAGTGTTTAAAAGGCAGCAAAACGCGCTACACAGGTCTTATTTGCGCTCAGACGTGGGTTTGTGCAGATTGATAAGGAACTTTTCCGAAAAACCTACGGGGTATTTGTTCAATCTCACTTGGAATATGCCATCCAGGCCTGGCGTCCGTGGTTTAAGAAGGATTATCTACAGCTGGAACGAGTGCAGGCGAGGGCTACGAAGATGGTCAAGAATCTTAGTAATCTGCCTCACGAAGCCAGACTGGTTGAACTTGATTTGTTTCCTCTAAATTACAGGCAACTACGCGGTGACCTCATCCAAACCTACCGGATTGTCAGAGGCCGCAATTGTGCCCTAGAATTTGCTGAATTCTTCGAATTGGCTGGGACGGAACATCTGCGGGGTCATCCCTTTAAACTGCAGAGGAAGTTTGTCCACACGGAAGTCCGTCGGAACGCCTTTTCGCAGAGGGTCGTTGGAGCATGGAACGGACTCCCTGAGGATGTTGTCCTTTCAGAAACTGTTGATGCATTTAAATTCAAACTAGATACTCATTTTCTGAGAAACTATTGTCAATATAATGAAGATTGTGTAAACAGTGGCAGGTTGCGCCTGGCCCACACATATCGATGACCCTACATTTTCATTTGTCAGATATATCACTGTAAACATTTATACTATTGACATTTTTGCATATGAATAGGGAGCTCAAGGGCGAAAGCCTACTTCCCTCAATAAAGTGACTTACAAAGTGACTTAGATCTTTCGCCTCATGCCGATAGAATTACGGCAAAGCTGCTCAGATTTGCGGCTATATTTCTTATAATTTCTTTGCTTCTACGTATAGTTTTCTTTGGAATAACTTGCCAATGGAAATTAGGTCGTTAACTAGTCTATCTGCATTCAAGCGAAGACTGCACATTTATCTTAAAACTGATTCAATTAATCTTTCATTTTCCTCATCTTTTCCCAGTAGCTTTCCCCATGACTCAGAGAAAGGACCATCCGGAAATTAAGTGACCCTCTTAAAACTATATTTTCGCCACCTCGAGTTGCCCATGAACTATGAGGTGTCCCTATATCACCAGTCATCCAAACGATGACGTCATTCGCACGTACATATTTGGTGGTCCACAGTCTAAAATGCTACCGTTTCTTTGGATACTAACCGTCATCAGAATTCAATTCTGGATCCTAAGATGCTGAGGGCTTAAGTTCATTGACGCATTTTCGTGAGATTTTGTTTCATACGCCTAAGTGACTAAGAACGAATCATCTCGACGTTTCATTATCTCATTCTGAAATGCTACTGCAGTATTACCCTACTCTACCACCTGACCATTTTTTCCTAAGCAGTTTTTTCTCCTACCTTCTATTCAAAAATGAAGGCCTTTTGAACTCTGCTTCCATTTTTAAGGAAGGATTTTTTCACTGCCTATTTTTTCTAGTTCACGATTAATTTCAAAACATCCCTAATTGTTGCCATAGCAGGACAAGTTTTGTGTACATTATGAAGTATTTTTACATTTTATCTGCACACATTGTCATAACTTTATTTCGTTACTAATGTTTGCTTAGACAGTGCCTTGCCGGTGCTAACCAAATATAAATTTTTAATTCTAAATAAATTCTAAAGTATAGATTTGCTGCCTTCCATTTGGATGCCAGTTTCCTCATTCAAATGACGAATTGAATATATGCGCTAGTGGTTTGGAGAGTTCGCCGGCCAGTTTTTTTCAAGAACTTTGCCGGTATATCGTCCGGACCAGATGACTTGGCTTATTTAGATTTTGCAGTTCTCGTTCCACGAGAGGTTGTGGGAAGAATATACATTCAAGCACTGAACCGGCGTTTATAACAATACTGTTGATATGGTCAAGCTGAAGTTCAGGTTCTCTAGTGAATACCGAGGCAAAGAACCGACCCAATTGCTCGATTTTCTTGCCATTTTCAACGACTTCAATACCTTTCTCATCCATAAGTACCGTGACTGGGTCCTTGTTTTTTAATCCACATTGATCTAATGGAACAAAATTAGGCTTATTTTACGCCTGCTGGATAATTATTGATTCGTAGAATTTCCTTGCCTTTTGGATCATTATTTGATAGCAATTCGTTAGTGACGAAATTCCTCAACATATTCTGCTGACCCTTTTTGCCCTTAACACCTTCTTTTTTAAACTGCCTGTTAAGTCCTCTTGTTAACCAGGCAGGGCAATTTGTCTTTTTGTGCACCTTTATTAGACAAAATCGTTCAGTCAGATCGGGTGAAATCGTCTTAAACGATCGCCAGTCATCCTCCGGATACCCTTTGAGCAAACAATCCCATTTCACGGACATCAGCTCTTTCTCCATCGTATTCAAATCAGCCTTTTATATATTTCGCTAGCCTTCCGTTCTCTTCTGGCGCTGAGAATAAAGTGAGTAATCCCACAGCAGCGTACTATGGTCACTTACCGAGTGGTGCAATAGGATACACTTAATCAATGTAGGCGATGTCCTTTGGAAAATACTAGATCCAGGCAATTGGATCTCTGGTTCTCTCTAAATTTCTTTGGTAAGTTAACCTTATATTCATTTATTTATTTATTGCCAGTTTACAGCCAAGTTCAAAAGAGATATACAGTAGGATCGAGCTGACAGAGAAAAACTCTTGATCGTTCGTTCATGTGTTTTCTGGAGAAAAAACTGCAGCTTATTGAGTGGTCAAAGTTCGAAACAGGGAATCGGGTTGACACAAGTGCATGGTTTTGTACTTCTCCTTTCAGTGTTATGGATCTGGTATTCTGCACAAGCAGGTATGTCGGCGACTGGCTGCTCGCTGTCGACTGAGGAATAAGCCGATTACGTACTGCAAAGCCAGCAATATTGCCCTCAGCATGAAGTCTGACATAGGATTCAGAGTCCGCGAACTCCATCAGAACGGAAGAGAGCTTCCATCGAGGCAATATTGCTGGCTCTGCAGGCCGTAATCGGGTAATTTCTCAGTCGACAGCGAGCAGCCGTTCGCCAGCATACCTGCAGCTAGTACAGACTACTAGATCCACAACACGGAAAGGAAAAGTACTACACCATGCACCTGTGTCAATGCTTCCATGTCCTGAACTTCAATCCATTCAATAAGCTGCAGTTTTTTCTACCGAAAACACTATAAAGAACGATCAGGAGTTTTTTGCACTATCAGCTCGGCCCACTACTGTATATCCCTTTTGACCTTGCCCTTTTGATCTTGCCTGAAAACATCTTGCTACAACCTTTACCAAATGAAGGAGTGACTTATCAGCTGCACTTGGAATGTTTCGTTGTCTGTATATCGTCAAAAATTGTAGGTTTTGTGAACAATTATTCTTTATCTTTATCCAGAGAGATTCAAATTCAAAGAAAACGGCGCACGTTAGTTCGACTGCCGAGATTCCTGTTCTTGCGTTTACGGCTACTTCACCTCCCTGTCTATTTTCTCGGTCTCTTCGAAAGAGCTGGTATCCATCTATTGAAACCTCGCTTGCAAAGATTTCGGCTTTGAGACACGGTTCCGTAATGGCAACGACATCGGGGACTCTGTCTCAGGTTAGTGCCTTGAGTTAATCTATTTTCGAAAGGAGATTCTGAGCATTTGTATAAAAACATCTCAATTTAGACTGAGTAACTCCTGCATAAAGACTTCTGCTCATTTCGTGGGATTGAATACTAGAATCTGTCAGTGCTTTCTGAGAGGAATTGATGTCCATCCTGCCCATGCTGAGGTCTGGTGAGTGGTCGTCAACCGAGTTCTGGAGTGCCTTCGTTTTGTTATACGAGCTCTGTAGATTTGGGTTCATCGTATTTAGTCTTCTCCGTCTCCGTGAGTACCAGCCTTAATGATGTACGGGGTCTGCCACAAGAAAGACCTCTTCATCACTTTTGTGTCCCCATTCTTTGTTTTGAACCATTTTCCCCTCTTCAGTTCTCCTCTTCAGTTCTGTTCTCAGTATCCTTATTTTGTGCCTTTCCGTCGGGTCGTAATCTGGCCGAAAAAACACATCCCGATGTGAGCCATGGAATGCCATTCTCTCTTCTAGGAGGTGTGAAGGCTGAACATCATTTTCAAGCTTGATTTTAGGAGGCCTTGGTGATGACATTTCATGAGAAGCATCTGCTTTGTGCACTGTGACATATTCCATATCATAAAGGAGGGCATTCGAATACGTTCAGAAGAGATCAAGGTCGTGTTCTACCCTTTCATGTGCGATTGGAGAAGTTGGATTTTGAACCTCTTGTATGACGATTTCGTTTGTGGTCGAGATACCTGCTTGGTTACTTGGTGCTCTGATAATTTCTTGGAGCTCTGATATCAGGAGGAATAATATTCTGGCAAACTACGCTAGCTGCGTCCGTTCTCCTTATCCCTCAGAGTGGTAAAACGATGGAATGCACTTCCAGCAGATGTTAAATAAATAAATAAATTGTATATTTAAGGCCCAGAGAGCCCCGTCATTTCAAACTTAGTATCGTGGTATAAATAAATACAAAGTGGATAATTGCTGCACTATGTGAGCAGCCATATTAACAGCAGAAATGAACAATATGGTAGGCATGTCCGACTCAGAACGATTTGCCATTTCTAAAACAATAGTCAACAATCTTTGACATAAACGGTGAACTAGAAAAGAAGCAGTAAAAAACTCCTACGGTTAAATCGGAAGCTGAGTTCGGTGAGCCGCCAATTTAAAAAAAAATAGGAGGAAAAAACTGCTTCATTAAAAAAATTAATAGCTTGATGCAATGGGATAGTATTGTGATGTTGCTGACAACGTATGAGGGTTCGGAGCGCTCCTTGTCCTGTGAGAGATAATATAGCAGTCAGAGCTACTGTTTATAAACACCAGTGGAGGTGAGAGAGGAGAACTTCATCGTGGCAGCAGGGTCAAAACGAAGAGGAACAGTAGGGGTCATGAGATCATCATTGGGATGCGACCTTGCCGACTGCATAGTCCACCAATCAAAGAGGCAAAATCATCAGAACCCGCCTTGATCATCAACTGAACCTGAAGACCATCGTCTGGGTTTTAAAATCGGAGGAAAGTATCGAGGTTGTCAATAGTTGGCGATGCTAGTTTAAAAGGGGATCGAAAAAGTGAATGCTAAGATTGACTCTGCAGAGGATGATGAAAATATAATTAGAGACCAATATCATATCAAGGGAGCTGTCTCAAATATCAGTAGGACCCTTTTCGAAATCCAAATTTGCGAGTTTTGGAAGGAAACAGACAATAAGGACTTTATATCTTCCGAAGTTAAATGTTTGCGTAACTTTGTTTTGAAAATAGCTAATGTGGACGACAACCTAATTTGCAGTGGAAGATTATTCCAGATGAAAGCATATTTGGAGGCAAAAAACTGAGACCGGTTAGTTGTGGAGCTAAGATGTGGTGAAATGATCATGGAGGAATTACGAGCGGCATAGGGTCGATCTACCGGAGTGAGAGCGTTAATTCGTGGGAGATTTGGGCTAGAGTTAACGCGAAACAGGAAGCAGAGACCGGCTTCGAGTCTTCTAACCCACAGAAATTTAATGTCTGCTAACTGGCATCTATCCTTATAAGAGATACTGGATCCAGGAAGAGAAAATAGTCTTCGAGTAAAAACCCTCTGAACTTTTCCAATCTTACTGCGGTCAGAGGCGTTCATCAGCCCAAAGAGGGGACAGCAGTATTCTAGTATAGGAAGAACAAACATGCGGTACACGTTTAACTTTATTTCGGGAAGAAAAAAAAAACGTGATATAAAACCACATATCTGCGCAGCCTTTGCAGAAATTCGATCTGCATGAGGTGATAATGCTAGCTTGTTCGTGTAACGTAGACTTAAGTCTTTTATGGTTGATCGTTCTAAAAGTGTACTATTTTGAAATACGAGGGGTCCAGGAAGCTTAGCGGGGCCAAAACACATAAAAATACTCTTGGATGAAGTAAAATCCATCTGCTAAGTACAGCTCCAACGTGAGAGCATAAGTAGATCTGTGCTGATTTTATCCACGCAACTATTGGCAGTGTCTTTAGAAAATGAATAAATACACTTGAGATCATCAGCGTAAACGAAATTTTGTGAATTTGTGAGTAAATCTGAAATTTCGTTTATGTACAGAATAAAGAGAAGGGGACCTAGAACCATGCCTTGAAACGCCATTCGTGATCGGTTCAGGCGTCGAGTTGCTATTACCTACTAAGATCTTCTGGCTGCGGTTAGACAAGAAGGAACCAATGAAGTCAAGGAGAGGATGCCGGATGCCGAGGGCTTCCAGTTTCACCAGAAGACGTCTGTGCGGTACCTTGTCAAAGGCTTTGCTCAGGTCAAAGTAGATCACAACCACTGACTGCTGCTCATTACGAAGGGAAGTGACGAGGTTAAGAAAAGCTAAATGACACACTTCGCATGATCTCCCAGGTAGAAAATCATATTGCGAGTCGCTTAAGAGCCTATTTTCTAAGCAAAAGTCGAGAATTTGATTTAAAATAATTTTTTAAAAAAGTTTTGCTAGAGCGGGGGTTTTATGAACGCCTCGATAATTATTTACGTCCAAACGAGATCCTGACTTGAAGACAGGAAGAATAATAGATGTCTTCCATGAGTCAGGAAAGAATCCGTTTAAAGGATAAAAGTGATATCCTCATCGCTGAAAAGCTTTTAAAGAAACTTTGAGAGATTCATAGGCCCTACAGGGCTGCAGGGTTGCGGAATCTGCGTTAAATTACAGCTTCACGCGCAAATACACATATTTTATGACCCACGTTCCTCAGTAAACTGAAATGTGCTGAACATATTCTTTCAATCAGCTTGCTTGTTAAATTACTTATAGGTTTTTAAGAAAACGAAAGACATTCAGCAAGCTTTGAGTATTGGAGTAATCATGTGTTTATTACCAGACAAGTAGTTTGTTAACTAGTCTATTTACACTACCTTCAGGAAAACTATAATCTTAAGAGGTTTTACTAGTTTGAAATTCTGGCGGTCAAAGTGAACGGGGCACTCGTAGCTTCTGACGATTACTGCTGGCCACGATGCTTTCTAGACAACGATGCCGTAAGATATCTGTTACATTTTATTTTTCAGTTTCTTTCAGCCCTTACGAAAATGTTCGCAGACGCCAAATCCGGAAGGTCGCTATTCATTACAATGAAACGATGTAAGCCTTCTAATCTACTACATATATGTAGTTAACATTTTTTTGTTGATTGGCTGTGAATTTCTCCTTAAATTTTTCAAAGCCACTTTGAGGGATTACCATTTGCTTGTTGAAATGCTCATTATATGTACAGGACGTCCCTTCTTCCGTTTTTCAATAGCTATTAGAGAGTGCTTAACAGTTTTTTTTTTGCTTAACACATTTTGGGATTCAGGAGGAGGGATTCTGACGATGACGTGTACGATGTAAAATTATACCAAACTTTTCGATTCGTCCCACCTTAAATTCCTGAATCAGGGTGTTTTTATCGAGGTTACTCGTAACACGGATAAGTTTTTGAGAGATCCATATAATTTTTTCTCTGTTTGTCATGATTTATGGTTGCAAGTACTTTGTTCCATGTACGCTCTTTTTGCTGACTAGTTTTTAGTCAAGACTGACGAGTCACCTTGCGCATGTAACTGGCCTGCTACTATGGGATCCGGTATTTCGGCACTCATTATAGTTACCTACTACACCGAGGCTTGTTTGCCAGCATGTCTGCTTTTATAAGACTTACCAAAATACCAGGACGTGGTATCGTGAGAGCTGCACTCGCGTGAAGTCATACCTGGTACCTTCGATACGTAAAAGCTATTCACTTACCCGTTAGGTTAGCTGCTGGATATCCGGTGCGTGCATACGGCCGTTAGCGAAGGTTAGCTGCGAGATAAGCGGGCTTTAGAGTCTGACAAAGAGGCAGTCGCTGACCAGCAGCGACAGTGTTACTAGGGTGTGGATGGCTGAGGTCTGGCATGCCGAAAGCCCCAAACCGCGATGACAACACTGACATAACGACCGTGAACCGCCATTAAGTAAGTTTGCTTGCCACGGCTGCCTTTTATTCAGGTTCTTGAGCCACATTTCTAAGAGAAACAACCTTGAACAATCTGAGCGGCTGTTGGGAACTCATCTGTTCTCATAATTCTCAAGAAACCTGATGAAAATATGTCCGACTACAGTATTACGATCAATACTAGAGCGCCCGCAGGAACCGACGCGCTCCGCCACCCTGTTCCCTGAGTGCAAGCAAATAGTATGCGAGGTCGAATACTCAATGGGAATGGGCCCCTGGTATTTTATGCTGGAAAGTGCGAACGTTCCTGGGCCCTTTTACCCAGTGTGAAGGCGCGAGGTCTGTATCAGTACAAAGTAGACTTCTGCTGCCTGTCTGAAGTCCGAATTATTGGCTCAGGTGCTCTGGAAATAAAGGTCCGGAAGTAAAATAACGCCTTACCCTGCATCAAAGTGGCCCACGCGACTCGTTGGCTTGGCACAGTGTAGCCATCGCCCTCCCGCAACATGCAAACCATCTAATACTTGTACGGTATCCAGTCAACGAGCGGATGGCATACGCACGCCTGAAGGATGACTTTAAGAAAATCTCCGTCGTCATCGTGTACGCGCCAACATCAGCTGTCGGACAACGCAGTGAATAGGTGTTTTTTATTCGCAGCTGTATGAGGGATCTGTTGATTGGTGTTGGAGACTGCACCTGGTGACTCTTTAGTCACATTGGCTACCTGGGCATGGCTCTCAATACGAAAATTGTGAGAGATTGCTGAACTTAGCTAAATAAAACCGACTGTTTTTCACCCAACCGGGCCTCCAGAATCGCAAAAAAACATCTGCTGATAGGCGCTTCACACGACTGTCGTACGTCTAACCAAGTTGACTATATTCTAGTCAATTGGATGTTCTGCAGCTGAATTCAGGAAAGGAGATTGATGCATGTTGCCGAAAATGGTAACGCCCATGGGTCGTATTATGTCATCGTTCACACGCTTGAAACTTCGCTTGTCATCTGCACCCAAAATTCCACGTGCAAGATGCCCTGATGTCTGAAAACTTCGGTAACCCAACACAACCGAGACCCTAAGTAGAGAAATTCGCTCACGTTTTATGACCTTATCCGACGGAGAAGGCAGTGGTCATAATAGAAGTCATCAGCCTGTGGAGTGGCTGAAAAAATTATTGTAAATATCTGACGATGCCGCAGTGACTGGATTAGTGGAAAAATCTTCCAGATGTCTGCTCAGACGGCTCGAGTCATGTATGGTAACGCTGATTCCTATCGCTCGCTTCGCTGCCATCTGTAGTGAAGTTTTATCTTTCTTCATCGTACGTAGTGCACTGAAGGAGAAGTCGTCAATGCCATACAAATGCTGCTCAACAGCAATGCACTCAGAGAGGACGGTATACCCGCTGAAATGTACAAGTCTTTTTGGACACTGGCGCCTTGACTCATTGAGGTGAATAAATAATCGTGGAGAGACGTGGTTGTTCCTGATTAGTGGAGCTCGTACACCCTTGTACCTGTCTTCAAGAAGGTAGATAAGACAATTTGCAAGAACTTTAATGGTATAAGCCTCATCGATTTTGCTGCGAAGGTCTTCGCTGTTGTCCTTCTCAGGCGATTCCAGGCTGTGCGGGACTCTAGGACGAGGTCCAGCCAAGCCGGATTGCATGCTGGGCGTGGATGTGCAGACCAGATATTTACACTGAGGCGCATTTGTGAATTCCATCATAAATATGTACGACCGACGGCCGTCTGTTTTTTGGATTTTTCTGCTACGTTGGATTCCATCCATCGTGACTCCCCGTGTGCGGCCAATGGCACGGCCAAAAATAATCGCCGTGATCAACGTCTACTACTTCTCCATCACTGCGCGAGATCTGTTCCATAAAAATCTCTACCAACCGTTGGGCATGCGGTCTGGCGTTCAACAGGTTAGTGTCCTGTCGCCCAATCTGTTCAAATATGCTATTGACTGGATTATTGGCAAGGCCCTGCCGGAAGTTGAAGTTGTTGAGCTTGCACGCGGATGCCAGCTGACTGATATCGACTACGCCGAATATATCGCCTTGCTAACTTAAGGCTTTGGTTATCTACAGCCTGTGATGTCACCGGTGAAAGAAGTCGCTAAATCCGTCTATTTATCTATAAACGATGGAAAGGACAAAGGGTTTCATGCTGCATCCCTGACCAGGAGAAGGCACCTGTAGATGTTAATGGCTGTTAACTTAAAAAAGTAAACAGTTTCAAACATCTTGGGGCTGGGCTGCTGTTCGCTGCACAGATTAATGAAGACGTCTCCCAAATTGATGTGAAGTGTATGCACTCGACGCAACACCTACCCCGCTTCGAAGATTCGCGTGGGCCGTGTTTCCGTCCCGTCTGTCCTTTTTTAATTGTGAATGCTCAGCGTTGCTTGTGGAAGATAAATGAAAACTGGAAGTATTGGACTACTTCTGTCGGAGAACCATCCTTCAAATGAAGTATACCAACTTCGTCTCAAATAAAACAGTCCTCACTCGCTACGACACCACCGCGAGGCTATCGAAGAAAGACGACTCATGGGGTTGGGATGCATTCTTTGGTGTCCACCTCACGCTCTTAGTGTTGCTGACCGCGCTCCAGCACCGTTAACTACTTGGAGGAGTCAAACAGAGAGTCAACGGAAAACCTGTCTCCTCAAGATTCGTGAGGAGGTGGAAACGGTGCTGGGACCTTCGGTATTTGGCCTCCGTCGCTGGAGCTGTCCACATCCGCTGCCGCAAATCGTCACGTGTGAACAGGTAAAGTCCGTGATATTAAGGAGGCCAAGTACAAGAAAAATGTATTCCCCTTACTGAATTGAAAGTGCCTGGGCGTGGTAATATGTTTATGTTTGGAATTAGTGTGGTTAGTATAATATTCAGAGGCGCGATTTTTCTGTGACCCGCGGTTGCTTCACACCTTAACTAAAAATCTAGACGTCAGCAATTTCGCAGCAGTCACCTTTTTTGAAATGTCATGCTTAATACAAAGTATCGTCCTCGCCAACACATGTTTTTCGTCTCTTAGACGATGGCCGCACAAAGCCAGTGCCGAGGAAACAAGCAGCTAATCCAGATGCTCACGCGACTGGTGAAAACACATGTCTTATACGAGCCACTCTGGGCAAAAAGAAACTCAGTACTGTTGTAAGTTTTATCTGAACCAGTTTGTAAAGCTCACTTATGGTGCTGTCTATGGTTTCTGTAATGAGAGCCCTTTAAAAAGTATTCTAACTGAGATATTCCAGAACTGGTCATCGCCTCGTTTTCTTTGCTTACATTAAATCACCACGCGCCCTTTGTGTGTGGAGATTTCGGGTTTTCCGGTTTTCATCGCTTCGTCTACAAAAGTCTCAGCGACTCTCTGTCACCCTATCCCACACCACCTCGAAGCCCGAAGAATACCACTCAATATAAATCGGATATAGGGATTAGAGGGACCGACGTTGGTCTTGTTACCCTTTTGAAATTTATGGAGCTCGTGTTTCGAATGCTACGGTGCCACACACCGAGAAATTCTCTCGGAGGAGCTCTACGGGCAATGCAGCCTACTTCAGATGTTCGGTTTTAATGGAATAATTCTAAAAGCCAAACCACCCCTGAGTCCACACTATGTAAAACTTGAGCCGGTTTTTTGAAGTATTTAGACTAGCTAACATTTTCTTTGTAAGGGAACATCTCTTTTACTAATAAGCTCTATTAATTGCCGCATCTGCTGACGTAATTTTCCTAAGCAACCTTTAAAACAACACGAATTCTACCTTCCGGCGACCCACCTTCATGGCTTAAACACGAAGTAGTCTGTTTTTGCAGTGTTCCTTTCTCAATTTGACCATCAGATATCACAGATTAGATTTGTTAAAAATCCCGGTGAAGCCGTTTTTCCTAGGCAGTATTGTTGTAGTCCCCAAGTCGCTAAAGTTCGAACATGGGTCACTTTTGAAAGGCAGCCTCTCATGCCACACCCACGTATTTTCTATGCACCGTTTGTGCCAAGCAACCGGGAGTACCCTTCAAGTGCGTCTGAAGTTGGTGTAAATTATCATAGGACAGACCGTCCTCTGACAACCACTGAGCAGGTATAAATATGTCCAACCAATCATTAACCTTCAGCAGACTGCATGTCGCCTTTCATCAGAGGACTGTGTGTGCTGATCACATTAAATTTAAGTCAATATCTTTGATGCTATCAGAGCAAGACAACCTCCGCCGAAGATCTTTCTCTCCGGAGTTTCTTCTGTGTCCCTCTGAATCTAGTCCGTACCGATTCTTATCATTTCCCTCACCTGTTACTGCCCTCGTTTCTGGGGAAATCCTTCCTATGGGACAATATACCTTTTCAATTATTAATTTTCCTCGAGCACACCACGAAATAGTTTACAGGATGGAACTTGCTGTCGCCTTTTCACGTTGGTCTATACACGCCATTGGTTAGATGTTCTAGCCTTCATACTGATCTCCAGTTTTCGTATGCACAAGTGCTCTTGCTTAGTTGTGTCGACGATTTACGAGTTGATTAACCGAGCAATGTTAGTAATAAGAATATTGAGAACCTCATATCCGTTGGGCGTATACGTGTTTCCTACTCTTCTATCGGGCATTCACAGTTCCCCGTGAGAATTCGAAAGCCTGTTAGATCAAGTATCTCCGTGGGGTCTACGTAGTCTTGCGTGGCCCCTTGCGCCATTTTTTGACACTCAAAAATTTCGACCCTAGTTAAGGCCGCTTCGTTCCCGTGTTAAGGTCTTTTTTGCTTACTTCGGCACTGTTTTTACCTGGAATCGGAGTTTTCCGGTTTTATTCTTAGCCCTCTAAACACGAATGGCTGACGATTAATGAAGAATACAACCTCAGTAGGTCGTAGGCGACCTTTCCTTGCAGGGCTCCATCTTTCAGGGGTTTTTGAGCTTAAAAACTGAGGCGACCTGACCTTCGTATAACTTTCGCGGAACGTGCCCCACGATTCCGAAAACATTTCTGTACGTGCTCGAAAGCCCTAGTGATTTTTCATTTAAACAAAACCCGATCTGTCATGTTGACCGACTAACAAAATTCCGTGAGGTTTTATTTTGCAACCTGATCCCAACCCCTCCCCCTCCACGCAAAGACCACCCGATTTGTTT
Source organism: Schistocephalus solidus (assembly GCA_017591395.1). Lineage (NCBI taxonomy): Eukaryota > Metazoa > Platyhelminthes > Cestoda > Diphyllobothriidea > Diphyllobothriidae > Schistocephalus > Schistocephalus solidus. The sequence continues at coordinate 13,290 of WEDG01001270.1, forward strand.
AAGATTGTTCAGTCTGTCATTGGATCGTTTAAACTCCAACTAAAGGCATCACAGGCAAGAAAATCGATCGAGGGATTGTTATTCCATTTTTTCACAGTACCGCCACGGCTTTGGTGCCTTTCAGAGAAAGATTTTGAGACATAAATGCCGCCTTAGGCTGATGGGATACTTGGTGCACACATCTAAACTGACAGTCTCTGATCACCTAGACGGTACAGTTCCGCGTTTGAAACGTGGTCCATCAGCCAGAGCCTCCGTGTTCGTCGGAGGAACCTTTTTGAAAGTACTCCACCTTTTTTCCAACTCAGCAGGTTGCCACCGGTCTGGCTTCGCGTCTATGCAGTGGCACTATTTTATCTGTACCCCGTACCCTCTATCTTCTCGCGACTGCTCCGTCAGAGGCCAGGGCACTTCGGGAACCGCTATTTTGTAGGCTATTTGCAAGCCAAGTCCTCCAGGTTATATCCTAGTTTCGTATCAAAGAAAATATGAGGTGGCAAGGCAGTAGTCTGCCTTAGCTCCCTATTTTTCCAAGGGAGGAGGAAATACCAGGGCATGCAGTTGGAAAAAATTGAGCAGTACTTTATGTTTCACATCTTTGGAAAGAATGCCTTCATGGCGCGGGGACCGTCGCTGACGGATATTTTCGGCGCAACTCTTGTTAGGGCTAAGACTGTGCTACCTTTTCCATGTCCTTAAGGAGCTGAACCGATTTAGGCTAGTTAGGATCTCCCCCCTGTTTTGACTTGGTCTGTGTCTTTATCGTTGCGTCATTCTGGTTTGCTGCAGACTCCATATGTCACTCTCAAAGAAAGCTTTATATATTCATTCTAAGTGGTCAGACGGAGAACTACGCAGTTATGGCATTCCGATTTTGGAAGTGATTAAGAGTTCCATCACCAGGATGGTATACCGATTTGAGCTGCCGAGACCGTCTAGAAACCCATGGCTAGGCACTGTGCATGAGCAATAATGAATGGGTGTGTCAATCGTCTGTGACGTTGACGGACAACTGGGTCAGGTCATTTGACCTTCAGCGCAACGCGTCATTTGATGGTCACAGGTTCGTCTGGCGGTTTGTGGAGCTGTTGTAGGAGGTCTCAACCAGGGCTCGTCTTGCCTTGATGTCGACCTGCGTCGGCATTCTCGTATCCACGGGTTTCAATTCATAACTGGCTTCCAGTTACTTGGTTACCTACAGGCTTCTATAGTTTTTGTTCACTTGTGTTCGATTTCAATCTTTTTACTATCCGACTAACGTGCATAGTTGCGAGACAGCTGTTGACATGGATTTCGGCCGATGTATGCTAAAACCAGCAGGAGTGTGTTCTGTAACTTTAAACCGGTTTCCGATGTATGGTAGGGAGTGCCGGTGTGGGCTTAACTTGTTTTTATCTGCGGGCGAATACGGATAAAATTAAACCTATCACTTTACTCGACGACTCGATCGCAGGCCACGGTGGTCGAAATATTCAAGTTTTCGCTTGCCTCCCAGGGGTACTGGGGTTGGCCGGACAGCTGCCTGGTACATGCGGATGTTTGTGGCGACCGAGGTATTATCTTTGAGTGCTGTCGAATTTCCTGCCTGCCACATTGCTTCGTACGACGGTGGTTTTCGGTAAAAACGTAGCCGAGCGGTGTCTTCTAGCCAGTGATGCAGCCTCATTATACCTTGATTTCGGCTACGTTTATGGGTAGCTATACCGATTTCGCCACCTTGTTCGTTCAAGACACTGCATTCGGTAGGCTGCCATGGACCTCCCCAACAGAGCAATACCATCAGCCGAGGTTTTCACCTCCGTAGGGTATCGCAGAGACCGAGGACGGAATGAGGTGCCCTGTGAAACTCTCTCCTATTAACCAAACTACCTTCCTGCCGTTTAAACCCTTTTTACATTGGACGTTTGCCTTCTTTCCACAAATGACCTTAGCCCTATTTTTTTTTCTCTGCAACAGTAACTGCTTACAACCGATAGAACTGATTTCTTGCCTCGGTCGCGGTCTCTTTAATGAAATCACATGCCCGTCAGTTACCGGGCCTTTTTACTCAGCCGCAATTTCTCCTGTTCATTTTTGTGTGTCTTTTTTAACCGAACTGTTTATTTCTGTATTGACAGGTCCACCAAAAGGATATGAACCGTTTTAATCAGGCCTATGCCAACGTCCTAAAAGCCAACCTTGACGGTTTAAAGAAGAGAGACAAGCGCGTTGCCGCGGCACCCGTAAAAGCGTCTGTGGGGACGTCCAAAGCCACCACCAAGTCTCAGAAATCGCCGTTAATTGGCGCTGCTGCCGCTGCCGGCACCGGCGCAACCAGATCGCCCTAAATTCACGCAGTCATTCGAGACCCCTACCATCCATCATTTCGCCAGACCCGTGTGATTGGGTCCCACTCCCTGTCCCCCCCCCCTTCTCCCAACCCTTTTTGAGGTCTTTCTACCGCGATGTTTGCCTACCTTTTCGCTAATCATGCTCGAATTTGCTCACTGACTGTTGTATTTTTCTCCCGTGCTCTCTCACCACTCTGTACATAATTACTTAATAGGCAACTTCTTTCTGTGCGTGGTTTCTGGAACACTTAGGCGGGGAACCCTGCTGACACTGTTATCCACCCAGCAAATAGGCATTGTGCCTTACAGGTTGACCTTCACACCACGTCAGTCAATGAGTCCAATGCCATTACCAGCTATTTTACCGGCTCGGACTTGGGAGAGGGAGGAGAGCGTGTGGCCGATACTGGAAAATTCATTCCCATGGCATATCAGCACATTTCTCATTTAGGCTATGTGTGGCGTGCTTGAATTTATCACGACGCGTTGAGGGTCTTTGCTTTGCAAGACGGTTTTTTCTGGGCCATGTGAAAGGTGTAAATTGTCATGCCAACCGTCTCTTTCGTGTAGCGTTTCTGTCGGGTCTCGTTGGGCACAAATGCAAGCCTTGTGCGCGATCTAGTACTCGCGATTGTACTACAGCACCGGAATATTTGCGATTGCAGGCGCCAGTGTGTATGAACGTAAGGTGTTTGCGACAGTGAAATACTTGCCCGTGACTGTAAATGGCTTCGCCTGGCGATGTGCATTCTCATGCAAAGTTAACCTAAATTCTGGAACGTGTTTTCGATTAGGAAGAATTACTCGAGAGTGGTTTTAATAGTAATTATTGTGCGCCATATTCCCGTGCTATTTCAGACACGCCAGGATGCCGGCTTTTTAACGCCTCTCTTTTTGGTCATCTGCAAAAACCAAGCTGGGTTAAAGAACGAATACGTAATACGCACGTCATGCCTATATTGCTTTTCGGTGATAGTATAAATTCAAATATATTTTATAGAAAACGTGCAAACGCATCATTTTTTGTGTGGGCACGAAATCACTTCTTCATATTTCATAATCACAGAAAGGGTATATTTAGGTTACAAAAATGTTTTCAAATTCACGAATAGTTTTGAACGTAATCCACCGTTGTATTTAAGTTTAGGTTTTTTAGCCTAAAAATAGTATACTTTACATATAAGGAACGTAATTCGTGCCTCTTTTTCGTTGAGAAGGGACCATATAATACTCAATAAATTTTTATTGACTGTGGTGTATGTTGTGTCCGTAATGAAGAGCTTTAATAAGAGGACAGACACGATGCTACTCAAATGGACGCTTCACGGTCCTAAAATCTCATAATCGGAAACTGTTTTCAAAACCATAAACTATCATTTCTTCGAGATTAAATTTTTAATCTGACGTGATTGGCTGTCAACTGAGTACAAGAAAGGCTATTTTGTATAAATATATCTGAATCTATAAATACATCGGAAACAAATCAAAACAATATCTCCTACTTAAGTTGTCCTTTTATACCCTGTATTGTTTTTTATGTGGTTGAAACCCCACTAACACGAATGACGAACCCACTGCCTCTCCGATTTCTCCTGCCCACGCTGCGCCCGCAACTTCACCTCACGCATCAGCCTGGTCGGTCACCTGCGAATCCATCGCACGGAGACAGGCGAATTAGTGCCTGGGACTCCGGCATACAGTCACCGCGCCCGCCTCCACTGCTCTCACTGTTTCCGCATGGGCCTATTAGGACACATGCGCCTCCACGAAAACCTGCTGTAAACCACCGGAGACTAAGCCACATCAGCGCACACTACCTGAAATAATACATAAACAACACCCTCACCATCATCATGTACCCGAGAATATCATGGTGTCCTAGAAACCGTGGCTTGGAAGGCTGCCAATGTGACGCTTACACCGGACCACGCCGTCGGCCCAGTGTATCTACTCTGTGTCGAGGGGCTGACCAGTGAACTGGGAGTCAGACGGCGGTTGTTCCTCCATATCCCCCGATTTAATTAATCCTGGTGTGTGCGTTATGGGGCTAGATCGTGCTGCGGCGCTCGAAGATGGGTTCGCCGGCCTGTCAGCCAATGCGCCCACTCCCACATCAGACAACTGACCGGCTCGGACGGTGGTCTGATTGTTGAGCGGGAGAGAGAGTGAGGTTGATAGTTCGGCGCATTTTCCTCGCTATAAATGATCTGACGCGCTTGAAACAATTACGGTACCCTAAAAGCCGTGGTTTGGATGGTTTTCCACTGGCGGGATAACTCTGACCGCGTGGTCAGCCCAGTTTGTGTTTTTTGTTAATTGGCTGAATGGTGGACTGAGATTCGGGCTGCAATGGCTCCTTCTTAATGTGGCGTTTATGGCACTCCCACTCAGTTGGGATGCGAGCTACCCCCTCTAGTGTTCTTGTTTTGTGTTGGATCACAGTGCGTGGGCCTACGCATTCTCCCATCTCCGGTCTTCTTGACTCTGTTTTGACACCGGGTTACGGTTGGGGAGTGGAACAGAGAGTGAGATAGATGCGGCGCAATTCGCTGTCCCTGCACCACCATTTTTGGAGCATACTGTGGACATCCTTGAAAACGACTGTGTGTGCATCGACGTTGCTTGACTGACCCAGGTACGTTTGGTTTACCATATCTCGACCAACAGTAGACTGAAAGAGCCACCGCCTCCTTCCATCTATTCTGCTCTTATCCCTGTGCATATTCAGTCGAAAACCGTAGGTGTACTTCGGGAAACAACTTTACAGAGAACTTCAGTCCACTTATCGATGCCGGTGTCGTCGGGAACGGGGAGTGCCAAGGAGGGGAAGTGTGACACATTTACTAGGCAATCTTTTGACCAGAATGCTGTAAGGAAAAAGTTGAATAAATGGTAAAAAACTTGTCCATTTCACTATGCTGGATGGCTTGGTCAATATAAATGTGTGCTTATAGGAAACAACAATAAAAGCAACAGTTCAGACGTCGATTCCAACGAGGTCAACCGTGGGGCACACAGTAAGGCTTCTACCGCACTCTCTACCTGTCCACCACCTTGGCCCGGGGTCATGACGAAGTCAAGAAAACTGGAGGCGGGAGGGGGCGCAGATGGCTGGCGTGGCCGGAGCCGCCCCTAAGTGTGCTGCCACATTTGGCTTGGATCCCATTTATTGGGAGTCTAATGACCACAATAGAACTCGGATCGACTGTCCGAGTACGCTAAGTGAGCTCAGCATCATCCACCTGCGCGATGCTTGTGCCAACACCGGCATCCCTCATATGGTGACTCAGCAAGGACTCAGCGTATATAGTATTTTGTTGACCGTCACAATATCCCCAGCTCCTCTGCTGCAGTTAGTACTTAATCGAGGCCTCTGTGGTAGAAATCACCTGCTTTACAGTGAATTGTACTCGCCTGAGTAGACCCCAATAGGTGCTGGACCACAGTATGTGTTGCAACAAGGAGCGTATCTCGGATATAATGACGCGATTTACTGATATTAGAAGGACTTTTGAGATCCACACGTCAGGTGCCTACGTAATCAGACCACGCACTGTTCGAACTGTCGAACGTGCATCAACCCAAGGAGGAACGACCGGGCTTACGGGATCTCGTAGATCAGTCGGCTCCGGAATCTGTCTCCGTCAACAAGCAGGCTACAGTAATGGAAACAATGTATAACACGATGTTTTGGAGAAAAACGCTTGTTTAACTTCTGAGGCCAACAGACACCCCGCAGTTCCTGTCCAGTTTCAGGAAGCCCTAGCGTATTGTTATGATAGGGACTGCAAGTCACCGTTTAACAAGGCTGTGTGACAGTCCAGCTCCACGCTTGCTGCTTTTGTCACGACCTCTTCTTACCCGCCTCAAGCTCCAGCGCAGAAGTTTACTCACCCGTGTTGTCCGCCTCACACATTTAATCGAATGGCTGTTGGCGCCACCCGCGTTGTCCGCCTGTCGGTTCGCTGCTGGGCCACGCGAGCCTTTGCAATAGCCTAGGCTAAGTCACTTTAAAAATACTGTTGTATTTTCCTACGGCGACAAATGCTATTTCAATATCTGAAGCTCATTTGACCCTCACGTACTGTACTGCTTGTTTAAGGTTGTTTTATCGTGGTCCATTCTTTTAATTCGCAATTTTCCGCAGTTTGCCGATAGTGAAGAGCTGTCCGCCGTTTCCCGTGTATTCGTGAACGATTGTGCGTCTCGATTAATGTAATGAGTGTTGTACTTATCGTTTTTTCAGTAGCTGGTCTATTTGTTATTATAATCTTTGTTACCTGGCTATAAATTCAACACAATGGAAAAGCTTTTGGCTCGGTGTATGCAATCCCTTTAATTTTTCAGTCAGGAGAGTGGTTGTATGATCAAATGTGTTCACTAAATTGATCCTTCCATTTAGGAGATGTTTTTGACTCTACTGGGACTGGTGTCAAAATAACATTTGCCATACGTAATTTGCACAGAATAAGTGCATTACTTTCAGTGTGGGGCTATTTAGCCGCAGTCAAAACAGGTTTTGTCTTCGTTTTGGGGTGCAATTTTAACTTTGCTAAATTCTGCAGAAGCTTCAACAGACAAAAGGCAAATAGCCGAAGGAGTATAAAAGATTTTTCAGAACCGATTAGTGCAAAGGAAGCCAGAGGCCGTCGGCATAGGAGTCGAATGATGCATACACGAGAAACGTTAAACGGAAATTTCTGTAGACAAGGAGGGAATAAATTTGTAGAATGGTAGCATAAACTTCATCCAAAAGCTACTTATGGGCTTGTGGAGCTCTACCCCTCAATGGAGACTATTGGTCTAAGCAATTACTTGTTAATGTAACCAAGATAGGAGCCATTTTACACTGGTTCACTGTCGACCCAGTCGACCCACAGGAGATTTTAACCCCTAAATAATTCAGATGTCATATACGCTGGCTTAGTTTTCTGAACTTCAGCTCCTTCGCGTATCCCACGCTTAATCGTAACCCTAATCCACCTTGGAACTTAGCGCAAGTCAGCCTGTATTTTTTTTGGGGGGGGGCGTTTATAGTCTAATTTCGTACTATTCAGGGTCACGGTTGGGGTTAGGGTTAGACCACGGGATATGGTGTAACGGCCGGTTGGCCAAGGTTTGGTGGTTATTTTTAAATTACTAAATCAGCTTCTATTTAATTCGCCCTAGTTACGGTCACCGCAATCACGACTAAACCCGTTGATGCTTTGGACACCTCAACAGAGCTGACTGCGAGTAAATCTCCCATCCCACTGGCCCCTAACTCTCACTTATCGTTACTACTTCCTTTTATCAAAGTTTCTGCGTTCGTGTTCAATATCATACCTACTCACACATTTAGTGAACTTTTCTAACGCATACTCCGTACTCTTACTCCAGTCACGTCTGCCACCTGCATTGCAATATGTCAATTGAACAGTCTACTAAAACATCCCATTCAGGAAACATTTCTGCAGAGAACGTAGTAAGCAACCCTGCGAAGTCGCCTATATCGAAGAATTACAACGCTCCTCCAGATAAGAACGTAAAACAAACGTAACATAGGTACCCTTCCTGCAAATCCAACTGTATGACGGTAGGGAGTTCTCTTCCCACCACATAAACCGTGCCTACAAACTGATCTATTGATGTAGCTCACTGCTTGCAATGGCTGAACCAACATAGACGGCTCAAGTTACGGTTTTTTAATTGAGACCCAGGCGGTTTTTATTTGAAAACCACAGGCAAGCTGTAAAAAGGGGATATTTTGGCTATTTCATCAACGATAAGCAATTATCTGCAAGCTTAATTTATTTCCAGTGCATTATTAATTACAGTTCTTGTTATACGCAGATGGCATTTTCCCTTTAGTATAATTACTCTTTTCGACCAAATTCTTCAAAGGAACCTCTATAACGTCTGCTGATTATGCATTTTGAGATGTGATTTAGAGTCCTGGTGAAACAGTTGGGGCAATTTGAATGCCCTTTACCTCGTAAGGGTCAAAATGCCGATCGAAATATGGTAAGTAAAAAAGGCAACCTCATGGTGCATTTAGTTTCTTTCTTGAATAAAATTTTTCGTTTGAACGTGACCTTCTAACACTTGGGAGAATTTTTTCCGTCTTCGAAATGAGGCACCCTTGTCTTGTTAAAGATGGGTTCGCATGAACCCTGACCTGAAGAAAGCTATCAGTAAGAATGGCCAACCAACGTGGTCTTCCGACTAAATTGGTCCTCCTATCTGTGCTGTCAAATAGTTTGGTGTTTGTCTACCATCAATTGCCTAAAGGCAGCGTGTGAATATAACACGTTTTTTTCCGCAGTAGCTGATAAATTTCAGCCCAAATATTCAAATTAACTCTCGAACCCTCCTCGGAAGTCAAACAATGTATCCATTTATATATTTTATTGTAGACAACACCGGACGTTTAAGAAGAAGTCGTAGGCCAAAAGGTTCACTTATTTCTGTAAATCAGTAACCGTGGTACTATATACTCGTGTGTTTCGTGTTTTTCAGAACATATTGTTTAATTTTAGATGATTAATGGTGCATTAGCCGATCAGATTCTCTCTGGCTGATGACGGTAGAAAAGGTCAGAAACAACCATTCCTGCGTCCCTTTATTCGTCGGTTGGGAAATGTTCTGCATCTTGGTTATTATATTTACATGCCTACCTACTTGCAGGGTGATCTTCAATCACCTGGTACAAACGTTGGCTCAAAAATCGTGTTAATCGCTTCTCACTTCTGTGTCAAAGGTCTGTCCAAATACTCATTCAACCGTCCAAATCGTATAAAGCCCCCATCACCCATGAAACTCTTAGCCGTCTAGCAGATGGTGCAGTCAGATGCGACTTCCTTTGTCTGATTGATAGATGTTCGAGCAACCCCAATCAAAATCAAATTAAATTGACATTTTAGCCCACGTGGAAGAATAATATCTTTGACCCAATCCAAGGGAGCACAGCATACCGTACTTGAGTAGTCATCGTTCTTGACAGAAGCATGTTCATGCAGCCATAAGGTGTTAAACTAAGTTATGGCGCTGCCTCTGCCTCCCCAGCAGGTCACAGCGCGGCTTCAAGTATCTCCCTCGTTGCAGGTGGACTTGCGTTAAATTCAAGCGGGTTTATGTGGGTTAGTTTTGAGGTTGGTTTGGTGGGTTAAGTCACGGGAGAAGGTATCCCCCTACGGAAAGTTAGCGCAGTGCCATCTGTGTTACGGGCTATTTTTTTCCCTGTCCGATCCAGAGCACTGCAGTCCGGCTCGCAGCTACAAGACATTTCTGCTAAGGATCTAGACTTATATTATGTGCCAGTAAATACAGATGTCTGGCGAATGTCCCAGTTCTCCTACCTCAGTATTTATCATCTTGCACATTTGAAAAGTATTTATGCTGCGTTTATAATTATTGGAGCTAAAACTTTTGACTCAAAGTATGCACGGGCACAGCAATAGGATATTTGTAAAGCGGGTTCTCCATCTACAATGATTTTAGGACGGAAGCAGATAGGCTCTCTGACATCGCAAGGGATCGCAAACACGAATCCCACCATGAGGTAGATCCCAGCTCGCTACCAGGCGTGCGTGCACTCTCCCTCTCTCTCTCTGGGCCCCTATTGTTATCGTCTCCTAACCGTACGATTGCGTTGTGTCCTCTAGAGAAGCAGGTATTCTGTGCGACAATGGTTGTCAAGGCAAACACGATTAGCAATCAGCTGGTCCGGCAGAACAAGCTTGACCGGCAATCTTTCCACACACACACACACACACACATACACACAGCCTCCCTCCTCTCCACCTCTGCGTCAAAAGCATTGGCATATCGCGGCATGAGATCGAACAAGCGGTACAGTAACCACGGTGACGCTAACAAACCACGCAACCTCTGATGCACGCACACTTGAACTCGAGTCTGCCCTGAACGTACTCGGTGACCCCGTCATAAATGCCGGATGCTGGCTCCAATTTAGAATGACAATACGTAAGCATTACTTTAGCGAGTGAACATCAATACCCCAACTACGAGACAAAAGCTAAATCTGATGTTGTCTCTCACCAAAGTACTTTGGCATATCGGGCTTATTTGTCCAGCGTATTAGAGCATTAAATGCATTAGTTGAGAAAAAGAACAAAAGAGGGAAAGAGAGCATATACATAGTTGTCATCAGCGTCCCCTATGCCATTTTTCGGTTTCATTATCATTATGGAAGCCGGTGGTACTTCTGCCACCACCATGATCACCATTAAAATTTCCCCTTCTCATTTTGCCACCTTCATTGTACAAGTGTCGCCCCCATGACCATTATTGCCATCAGAAAATAAGAGAAACACTACTGGTTTTGAAGAAAATTACCAAAAAAGACAAGGGAGACTGGAATGGTCATTTCTGACTGATTAACTGTCATCAGCAAGTCATACCCAACTCCAGGTGGTGCACCACTTGAGGCTCGAACCCCCACCCAATGCTCTAGCCTACTGCGTCGCGGTCTCATTGTCTTGCCAGTTTCGATCGGGGATATTAACATTGGTGGAAGTGAGCGTGTGGGTCTCTTCACCGATCGGTGAGCGTCCACCTACTACCAATATGCATGGGAGCCCTAATAAGCACATCAAGATAGAATCATCAGCATTCCAGTGATCGTACCTTCATCTTCTTTTCAACAAGAACCTGGCATGTGCATCCTCGCTTAAATTGGTGCATGTGCTGTGTTTTCAGATGCACACGTGCGACCGAGTAGGATCACATGGCTTTGTAGCAAAGTGTTATGAGGGGATTTTGACTGTGCTCTTTTACTGAGGAATTTCTTAGATATACATATGGCTAAAAAGGTACACACTGCGTCTAACTTTCCTGCGACAGCGTTGGCAGGTGAGGTATAGGCAAGGGGTTTATGCCTAGGTGTCAGAAACTGGTTCTCCGACCGCTATGCGATGGATCCGGAATAGATCGATCAAATCTATGTGTGATTACAATGTACGCGTACAATAGGGACAGATTAAAAAATAATCCCCACTGCTTGTGAAAAGGACGTTTGGAGCAGTATTGGTATGGATGATCGAAGTGCGACAACTGATGATATCGCTGATTGCAGTGTAGGTCGGTTTGTTGTCTTGACGCTGTATTGGATTTAGAGATACCCAACGAGGCTGAATTATGTCCTTCATTCCTCTTGAAAAAATTACACGAAACTAGAATTCAGAGGCCCTAGTCGTTGGTCTGTGAAACTTCCGTTTTGAAAGCCTCTCTTTTCGATTTGCTGCAATTATTCAAAATTGGTTGCTAAGTCTTAACAGCAGTATGCCACGTCCACCGATTCTGTGGAACGTAGGACATTTCAGGAGTTCAAGCAAGCATTTTAGCCAGTAACTGTATGGAATTTCTGGTATGATTGTTTTGTAAGCGTCCGTAGTAAAATCGCCGCAGAAAAGATGCTTGTTCATGAGCTGATGATGTGACAGTTCCGTCTTAGGAGCGAAACTTGTTTCATTCCAGGGTCTTAGCACCAGAAACCTTTTCGTCTCTTCGTATTTTCTATTCTTTGGAAACAATTGAGTGGAAAATCGTAAAACGTTCTTGCTTAGCATTTATATGCTGCCCAAGTATCCGCCCCACATATCGTGTTGAGGAGGAGGCCGCGATGGTTGCCGAGGGAATGAGCACTGCTACACTAAAAACTTATGAGGAGATAAGATAGAGGAGTACGGTAATAGCTGTTGTTTTATGCAGTGTTCCCACCGAATATTTTGACCTCGCAAACCACAGACAACTGGCTAATGGCAAATTTTTATGACTCCTATTTCGGTCTCCACACCGTAGGGAAGTTAAGTGATTCCCCTAGGCGCCACGATCTGAGTTGGCCTGGGCCGCCTGTAGGGAACGTAAATTGCCCTTCATCATTGGGTGTTTTTGAAGTTGGAGGGGGTTTTGTGATAAGTTCGAGAAATATCGGGTATGAAGTCCCACGCATAACGGAAAATCTCATCTGGTCTGACAGCCGGTCGAAGATGGTTACTGGGAGATTGCTGCCGTGCTGCGCACGGCTGTCATAGAATAAATATTTTTTTCCAAATTAACACGGAAGATTGGCATCTATTGGTCTTTTTCTTTATTGCCGCGACCCATCGTGAATTTAATATTTATATACAGAAGGCTTTTAAGCAGAGATAAGAGATGGGGTGATGTGCAGCCAACTCACACGCTGAGGATCTGGGTAAGCCGATGCAGACAAGTGGGCCATAACTTTAGCTTGTACTTTCCACGAAAATTCGTCGAATTTATTTCGCACTCATAATTTATTTCGTTACCAATTTAATAATACTTAGTTTTCTGTCCATTTTATTTCATACGAAAGCAACTTTCGGAGTCCCAAATTGTTTTCACTGTGTTTAGTACCGCATTATGTGTGACATTGACCTTCTTTAGGTTAATATCTCATCTATAGCCTTTTTTTATAGATTAAGTAAACAGCATTTCGAAGTCTTCAGATTTGAAAATAAGTCTCAAATTTTTCGATAGTGTACATTCAATATGATGCACAGCCCAAAAAGATTCGGTTCATGGTCATCTCTTAAGAGTGTTTGTTGAGCGAAATAAAGTTCATCCCATGTGGTTCTTCCAATGATTGGGGTGAGACTGCACAATTTTGATGCAGTGAAATGATGTCACCTCACTTGATTGAGCTGTGCAGCTAGTCGACACAATAGCATGCTTTTCCATTGTAACTACTTTATTAACTACTATATGAAGTGGGGCCATTGTTGTAGGGATCAGTTTAAAAAAACAAAGTTTATTTTGAAGTGAAACCGTTTTATAAGATTACGCCGTTTAATAATTTGACGATTAAAACCAAACGTAAACTGGACACATATGTTCACGAGCAAGCTAGGTAGAGTTAAACGCCTATATATTACTTTTCTCGAAAAAATCCTATTTACAGTAGCATGAAACGAGTAATGCCGGTTGCTTTGTACTTTACAACCTGAGGATACATCTGAAGTATTCCGCTGTGAGTTTAAATTATGAAAGGAAAACCCACCAATTTTACAGAAAGAAAAAAAGGACGCATAAGAAATTTTTATTTCATACATATCAAACCTGTGCAAATATCAGTATTAAAAATTTAAACAACCATAGTTCATGATTAACCCTCTGCCTCCTCCTCTTCAAACTCGCCCTCCTCTTCCGCCGTTGCATCTTGGTATTGCTGATATTCACTAACCAGATCATTCATATTAGACTCGGCTTCAGTGAACTCCATCTCATCCATACCCTCACCCGTATACCAATGTAAGAAAGCCTTCCTTCTGAACATTGCGGTAAACTGCTCACTCACACGTTTGAAGAGCTCCTGAATAGCAGTGCTGTTACCGATGAAAGTGACAGACATCTTAAGACCCCGCGGTGGAATGTCACATACAGCCGTCTTAACGTTATTTGGAATCCATTCAACAAAGTAACTTGAATTCTTGTTCTGCACATTGAGCATCTGTTCGTCCACCTCCTTCATTGACATCCGACCACGGAAGAGGGCTGCCACTGTTAAGTAACGACCATGTCTTGGATCACAAGCTGCCATCATATTTTTTGCGTCAAACATTTGTTGAGTCAACTCGGGAACGGTCAATGCACGGTATTGCTGACTACCACGGCTAGTTAGTGGCGCAAAGCCCGGCATAAAGAAGTGGAGACGCGGGAAGGGTACCATGTTAACAGCTAGCTTGCGAAGGTCGGCATTGAGTTGACCGGGGAAACGTAGACAGCACGTTACGCCGGACATTGTTGCACTGACTAGATGGTTGAGATCACCGTAGGTTGGAGTCGTGAGCTTCAGGGTTCGGAAGCAGATATCATACAAAGCTTCGTTATCTATGCAGTACGTTTCGTCCGTATTCTCCACCAACTGATGCACGGAAAGGGTGGCATTGTATGGCTCTACAACAGTATCCGAAACCTACTTTACATTAAAGATAACAAAATCACACTTGCCTTTGGTGATGGTACAACGGAGAAAGTATTCATAATACGGTCAGGATATTCTTCTCGTATCTTTGAAATAAGAAGTGTGCCCATGCCGGAACCAGTGCCACCACCAAGTGAATGAGTAAGCTGAAAGCCTTGTAAGCAGTCACAAGATTCAGCCTCTTTGCGAACCACATCGAGAACAGAATCGACCAGTTCTGCACCTTCAGTGTAGTGACCCTTAGCCCAGTTGTTTCCGGCACCACTCTGACCAAAGACGAAATTATCCGGCCTGAAAAGCTGGCCAAAAGGACCAGCTCGAACGCTGTCCATGGTGCCGGGTTCTAGGTCAACCAGAATGGCTCTTGGGACATATTTTCCACCTGTCGCCTCATTGTAGTACACGTTTATGCGCTCCAACTGCAAGTCGGAGTCGCCGTGGTATGTTCCTGTCGGATCAATACCATGTTCATCGGAGATTACTTCCCAAAACTAATTAAATGCAAACGCGTGTATATCTGTTACCTTAGCACCAATCTGGTTACCGCACTGACCCGCTTGAATATGTGCAATTTCGCGCATCGTCCTCTTTGTGAATGAAAATTTGTTTCTGCGTTTAGGCCAAGGCTTTCGGTTGTTATAGAAACAATAACCTTGTTGATATATATAAACAACTTGCTTGTTGAAGCGAACACAAAGTTAACAAAAAGTTAATTAGAAGCGATAAATCCCAAAAGCTTTGCAGACCTCAGTTTTTGTGAAATATTTTTTGTGCCTTCTGATTTTATAAATGGGCCCACGTAAATCTCTCCATTTTTCGGTAAAAATCAAGCTCCGAATGCGTGACATACGTCACGAGCAGGGGGCAATCAACCGGCCGAACTCCGGTAAACTATGATAAACGTCTGATTATCCACATACGTACTGCAATATTAATACAAAACGTGATTCTGTGTTATTTGGTGTCCATTCTTTCAATCATACTTATGATCAACATCTAGGACTATAAACATGAAGTGGGCACACCACGTATTCTGAGCTTCTTTGTGTGAGGAAGCCATTGAAGCAATGTGCACCTGTATTGATATGAATTAATCCTCAATCTATCTGGGAGGAAAATTTCAAGCGACGACGCACTTGTGAACTACATTTAATTGAATTGCTTATGAACCCCCTGAACAACACCATCCGTGAATTATCTACAATGTAGGTAAACATTTTCGGGCTTTTTCGTCCCAAAGGTGGTCTTTTAACCTAAGAAGGAGTATGCCCGAAAAATAACATAAACGCTTGACTCTTATCTTTGTCATCTGTCCTTTTTTCCTAAATACTCTAAAACTGATAAGCAAATGTACACAGTGGTGTATGTGTCACTGCTGAAGATAAAGCATTTGCGTTTCATTATGGATGGCCATTATGATTCGTCATTTTTCATTAAAAAATGATAACGAAATGGATTTAGGATTCTAGTCAATTTTAATTTTCCCGGCATTACCCGGGGCTGCATCTATGAACAAAATTATTGAGCAGTTTTACGCAAAATCTCATTCTTATGGTGCTTTTGATTTCAGAAAGACTCAATAAGCTTATTTAAATAGGTCGTGCGCATGCACAAAGCTAAAGCGTATAAAGGCCACTTTAAATATTTAATGCATAAGCACGTCTTGAAGAACTCTTGAGTAAGCAAGTAGTTATATTTTGTACGACTTTATCAAGATACATGCTCGGTGTCTACATGGTGTCGTGTTTGACAATTCTGTGGACGGAGGCTATTTGAATGAATGTTTTTTATGTCTTTTATGTCCCGACCTGCATTATATCCCGCTGTCAAACGCCATACCGTCTGCTTATTTTTATGTATGTTTAAACTATGAAAGTTTTTGTTGAGTTGGGGAAACTATGTAAGAAATAACTACTAGCACAGCCGCCAAATATAAGTGATGACGATCCTAAAATATTACGTTAAATAGACACCTTAAGAAAGTTTTTAAACTTATATAAACCAGTTAATATCTTAGCAAAGCGTGCCTAGCGTAAAATTGACGCAAAAGGGCCTGCGAACCTGTCCGCTTAAAGAAGTCCGCAAATTTTTAATAGAATTCATATTGATTCTTAATGATAATATGGTATTAAAGTCGACTAGGAGCTTCTGGTGGCCAAAATTAGGGGCTCAAAGCTTCCTTTTTGATATAATTTATCCCATTTAGATGAAAATTGTTGACAAAATGAAGTCGACCAAAAAAATCCTGTTAAGATTATCATTGTTTTTAAGGAGGCCTATGTTATTTCGCCTTCTGTTCAGAAAACCAAACTGGTAATGTGTCAGAAGATTACTGGTTGAATAAACTTTGAATTTTTATGCGTACGATTCCCCTTATTGCTTTAGTAACCGCATTCTAGGGTATGTCAGTAGGCCTAATGTACTACCTTATTTTGCCAGCTACCGAACAAATGCTGACTTGATCCTATAAGACAAGATCGTGTCGTATGGCCCGATTTTATATCGATTAAGCTACTTTTTGTTATTGCATTTGGCACTGCATTTGTTCTCCTAAGCAATTACGTTCACTTTTACTATTTATTATTTTGCGTTTGTTGTATTGTTTACTTTAGTAGGCATACAGTTGTTTGCTGACAATATATTTCATTCTCCACAAATTAAAGATAATTATTGTCTGGTATATGAAAATAATCTGAAAGTATTATCTGAAAGGTAAAATTTTGTAGCCTATCCTCAATTTCTGATTGGTAGAATCTTGACCGGAGATACAGCATTTTCCTGCGTGCCATCCGATATTTCTCAATATATTACAAAATTTTAAATTCCTTTGGTCTATTTTAAACCCATGTACATTTGGTTTTCTAAATTTAGCCATAGATATCGGTTACGTCCCTATTATTTTTAAGCCTTAGAGGGGCTGTTGTGTGGGGAGAGGACTCATACCTCAACGAATGTTATTGAATAAACATGTAAGCTCATTTGAGTTAATATGAAAGTATGAGAATATGAAAAGCGCAAACTATGTAACCCCGATTTTATATTACGTATTACGTCCATTAAATTATCGGCTCTTATGTGCTTCTATATATTTCAGCAATATGACAGTGTTGGATAAATAGTAACGCACACTAAATGATAACAGCTAATCAGTCGGAATACTCTCATACTGGTTACGATATACCCTTTGATAAAAGTTGATTTCTTATTGTCGGGGAAGGATACAGCAATAAAATACTGTCATCAACGGTTTTGTTCTGTTTCTTATGAACCCATATCAGAGAAGGCTTACGTACTTTTTCCTGTGTTCTAATAAAGATTGAATGCACCCAAGAGGTGCTTTATCAATAAACATAGTCATTCATACTCGAAAAAGTCAGCAGCTCATACTTCCTTGATAGCCTTCTTCTCTTGTTAAAAAGGGTCGTATTAGAGGTCCTCTGTGGACACAACATGCCATAATCTAGTTCACTCTGCAGAGCACTCGATTCGATCTTGGAGGATCCCAACCCAACAACAACTCGTTTGCATCAAAAATCTTATCCACCCCACCGGTAACACCAAGCAGATCAAAGGAGGTTCTTAATTAAAACGCAGTTCCGAGTATAGTTTCTGTCACTGAAACTTTGATTGAATCTAGTTTATACAGCAATCTCTCACTACACGATCGCCATCCATTCTCCAAGCACGACGCGTTACCTGCTGCTCCAAGAATTATGGTGGGGCTGGTAAAACCCAAATATGAATATTCTCATGTAGGAATGGCCTTCTCGGTCTACTTGAAAAGTGCGCTTTCTATCCTTCGCAGCCGCATTTCAAAATGAATCCTGACATGCCTGTTCCTTCTGAGTTGATAAACTTGCCCTTTGTCAGTGCTACCTTAATTGAAATACGATACCGTATCCTCGTTAATGCTTCATGTGTAAACTCAGTTAGCTTGCGATAGTGCCCAGTTTACCTAGTTGTCATTGCTTATCACAAAATCCTCTAAGTCGGACGTTTTCGATGACAGCTAATTTTTTACGGAATCAGGTGGAAGCATCAGATCCCTATTTTCAATGGACATTCACAAGCTGGAAGACTTAGCTTCCCCTCAGGAATAAATATTATACCCCCTTTAACTTTTTGGTCTAAATGCCAGGTACTTGCTATAGTTCTCTTCCGTAGCGATGGCGTTCGTGGTCTCTGTTGTCTCTGCGATTTTTGGTCTTGAGGAAAATGCTGTCGAATTTATAGACCGCAAAGCAGTGAGTACGTCGTCGAGCCAACACCAAGCAACTCCCGACCCATACACCCTTGTCTAGCGTTCATTCTCAAGTTCATGAAAATGAATTGAGATTGTAATCACCTGCTGTTCTGAACTGCCATAATTTTACGGGCTTTAGTTTGTTGTTCTCTGCTAATCCCCTTCGAATATGAATTTCTTAAAAGAGGATATGACTAATTCTCGCAGTTGGTATCTCCAACATGGAGGGATGAAGAAACCTTGCGTAGTTAGCGTAGACTGATCGGAAAAACTGTAAAAAGTACTCGAATTCATCCTTATTCATCCTTTATCCTAGATGCTCCCGGAAATTTGATGTATATTCCAGGTACTTCTGTGGAGGTTAACAATGATTAATTGAAGATTATGTTTTGCTTTTTGCCAAAATGCTTCCCGACATGTTTTAAGGATTAAGTATCTCAGTTTGTTTTTCTGTAGAAAGTGATAAGACGGCATTTGAACCGGATAACCTCGACCTACAGCCGTCTGAGTCATCCATTACGTTTTCCAGAGGTGCCCGCCCCTATCAAACTCACAACCACAAATTAAGGTGCACATATACTTGGCATGGTGGTTTTACTACAAGGAACCGTGCTGTCTCAGAGAAATCCTGGTTGGTTAACAAGTCACATTCGGAAGACTGCTAGCAGTATTTCGGGGAATTATAGAGCGTCTTTTTCAATTCCATTGCACTATTAAAATAACGATACAAATTTATCGAATTGTGTGATTCACTCAGATGACATAAATATCAGGAAAAAGAAACAGAGTGGATGTAAAAACTACCTACACCTTTAAGAGCTCAAAACATCCGCCGAATATAAGGAGCAGCATAATAAAGGCCGCAAACAAATCCGGGTTGGCAAAACTGTGGTAGCCCATTGTCATATTTTATTTTGTTACCAGTTTTTTACATTAATTCCACTTTTTACACATTCACTTAACTCGCATTTACCCATATTTGTTTTAGTTGGCATTAATTAAATGTAAGGTGCGACAAAACAACTGGTTTGATGTTCAGTGACATTAAATTATTTTTTAACTTTCGCTTTTGTTCTTCACTGGGCGGCGTCGTCTGATGACTCCGTCGTATCATAACCTGTGGCGTGGCTTGTCTCTCTTATTTTCTTGGCCTGGAATCGTATTATCAATGGTAGTTGCTCGCTAAAAAATTGCCAAATGACAGCAGAATCCATCCTATGCCCCAAGAGTTTTTGTGGGTACATGCACAGAAGGAGAAAACACAGGGACTGAAATGCGTGTCTAAGGGACAGCCTCGGAAACTGACTGGTTGAAGAGACCCAGAACGCACGATTAATGTCTTCGTTTTTACCGGTTTTTACGGTGGGATTTTCTGAAGACAACTTGAAGTTTTAAATGGACCAAGATACTGAGGTTATTAAATTCGTCAGCTTTTCCGTCGATGAAATAGGACACATCCTCTGTCAAATTAAGTCAGACGAATCTCCTGGAACCGATGAGATGCCTGGGCTGATACTTACGGAACTATCATTTGGGCTGGAAAACCTCTGTTAGCTCTTTTTGAGCTGTCAAAGAGAACAGGGAGACAACCCTCACAATGGGCGATACCCAATCTCGTTCCCTTACAGAAAGGAGGAAGCAGGATGATAACAAGCAGCCTTAGACCTATTAGCTCAACTCGCCCCTCATGGCAAACTATGGAAGTCCTAGAAACGAGCGCTATACAACAGTTTTTTTGAAGAAATTTAAATGGTACGGAATTTGCAGCATGAATTTCTCAGAGGACGCTCCGTCTTTCAAAATTTTTGTGGAGGTCTAGACCAGAGTTTTAGAAGAGACCTTTGAGGTCAATGTCGTGTACATCGACTCCGACAAGGAATTCGACATTATCTAGCACCAACGCCTTCTGTGGCTTCGAAATCAGAGGAGACCTCATAAGCTGAATGTGAGAGTTTCTGGTTGATCGAAAATGGGGTATTTGTATCGGAGAGGAAATGCTATACTGGGTTAACGTGACCGTTGGTGTGCCTCAAGGCTTAGTTCTGGAAGCCCTACTCTTCATCCCTTGTGTTTACGACAGTCTTCTGAAATTTGACTGCGGTAAAGCAATGTTTTCGGAAGATGTTTGGCTCTGACAAGTTATTAAGGGTCCGACTGATAAGAAAGCCCTCAAAATAAGCTGCACCGACTGAAAACGTCCTTGAAGAAATGGCTGTTGGATTTCAATGTGC
Source organism: Schistocephalus solidus (assembly GCA_017591395.1). NCBI lineage: Eukaryota > Metazoa > Platyhelminthes > Cestoda > Diphyllobothriidea > Diphyllobothriidae > Schistocephalus > Schistocephalus solidus. The sequence goes on from WEDG01001270.1 coordinate 34,038, forward strand.
ATAAGTGTGTCGCAGTTCATCTGCATCCAACCAACTTCCGTTCAAATGGCAGCATGAAAGCATATCACCTGAAAGATATAACTCTTCCCGCAGAACCTTCGCAGAAGGATTGTTTGGATAAATAACAACACGAAACCAACACTGCAGTTCATCACACCTGCAAAAAACGCCGTAGGATTACGACATGCAATCAAAAGGGCGTTTGTAACCTCTGACAAAGACACTTTGATAGAGTCTACGGCGTTTTGTTCGGCCTAGAATATGGCATAAACGGATGGATGCCGTGGCTAGCAGGGGACAAAACATACCTTAAAAAAGAAAAGGCCATGCAAAAAGCTGGTTAATAGTTTAAAAACCGATCCTATATAGAAAGACTGAAATTTCTTAATCTGTTCCCTCTATGTTACCGGCAGCAAAGAAGTGATGTCCAAGTTTACGAGAAAATTAATGCCCTTGAGCAGGGACTGAGCTATGATTACATGTTTCAATGACCCCGTTCGTTCGGAAACATAATTTATGAAATTATTAAGTGCAGGACATGGAGTCAGGTGATCCGGACATTATTTTTTAGGGTCAGACCCGAAATTTAAATTAACATTTGGGTTGAAGACAACCAATCACTGTGGAATAACCACGAAATGCCCATTCTACAAACAAGTATTACTACAAGTAGGTTGAATCTTATATGGCAAAATGTCCAGACTGAACCTTTGCTTTGAATTTTTTACGCAAATTGTAGTAGATAAATGGAACAATCTCCCTCAATCAGTCGTCAAGACGACGTCCGTATAGCTCCTGAGGAAATGCGTCGATGATTATGTGTCTCCTGTTTTAACTCTAGAGTCTGAGGCAGAGCTAATCCTCCGTCAACCCCAGACAGGTCATTTTTGAAAACAATGCTACTTACATCACCCTAGTACTATTTTAAGAGTGATAGTGTTCTTTTATGTGTTGAGCTGTATCAAACGAACAGGCATTAAACTATAAGGTTTTCAAAAGCACTGCCTCTTATCTTTGCCAGATAAACTGAAATAAATAAAATGGTTCATGACTTAATTTCTTATAATTTCTACCGTCTTAAAGTTAAATTACGGCTTTATTTAATGTTTGTCCTTTCCATTCTCGAACATTTTGCCAACTCTTTGGTTTCATGAACGTGTCTAGGCGTTCTAAAAGTTAAAATTTTCACACATTTTACTAGAAAAATCTCATTTACGGCACGTTCAAACTAATAATTGTGCAAAGGATGCCAACCAGCTAACCTAAAATATATGATTGTTCGGAGCTTGGAAGCTGACTCTGTCTCCATTTCCGACTTCATAATAGTTCCAGTCTTCCCCATACCACTTTTATTCATCCGTACAATATCGGTAGGCTTCCTAAATTATACTTTATTCCATCTCCACCTCTACCACTAAACGTTATCCTTTCTTTGATTCAAGCTGAAGCATTCTTTGGAATAACAAGTTAATCAATATTAGACAGTCAAATAGCCTATCTGTTTTAAAGAGAAGCCTGTAACTTTATCTTAACAATGATTAAATTAATATTTTATTGTCCAAATCCTTCCCGATCAGCTTTGCACACGACTACGGAAAAGGGACATCAGGAACCTAGAGAATGTACCAAATTACTTTATCTGCCTGCATTTGCCTCTCCGCGTGTGCTTTCGCCCGGTGCCATCTCTCGTTATAAATTTCGATCTGCCCAGCCAATGAATTGTGCCATTTACGGAAGATGATGTCCTCCCTAGCCTACCTTTCAAACAACTAATCGAGGTCATATTGACGCGCACGTACTAAACCACCTGCGTTCTGCTCGCACTAATCCTCATCAGAATTCCAGCCTAGCCACTGGGATCTCAAGGACTCACCCCACGCAGAAGAAGTGGACACGATCGCTGGGACAAAATGTTTATTCGTCTGACATTTCAGATTCCTGCAAAAACCCAGCTTCTAAGACGGTCAGTATCACCCTAGGTTGGCCGCAACAAAGCAGTTCTAAGCGAACTATAATGACCTTTCCTCATTTACTTGCTGGCCTGTTGTTATGGTTTCACCCTATCCTCAGGAGAAACATACCTTGCTCCTCCATATTCCTTCATGAAGTAATTATTTCTTCGGAGGATTTTATAGTGCAGGTTTCCCGAACTCTTCCAGCATTTTTATTTCCATGATTTTTTCATTGATTCCAACTATCTCTCAGGCATTATAAAGAGGTAACAAAACCCGTATGCCAATAATGCCGCCGATGAACGTCCTTCCTTTTTAACATTTGGTAGTGTGGTGTACTCAGTGTAATCAAATAATAAATACTCATAGGTGGTAACAGGATTTTCCCGATCTGCGGTATCACTTCGGTTGGAAAGCATTGTAATAGCATACATACGGGTTACCTTTGTGATCCCAACTAGCGCAACTCTCCCATTTATTCTCCTTCTTCTTCTTCCTCCTCCTCCTCCTCCTCCGCCTCTTTCCCTTTCTTCTTCTTCTTTTTCTTCTTCCTCTTCTTCTTCTTCTTCTCCGGATTCCATATTTATCTATTCGATACAGAAGTCGTCGACGCCTTATATTTACACATTCGAATGGAAGCTTCCAATTCTTACTTCCATAAACTGTGAAGTAATGGATGGCTTAATTTTATCCATCAGTAAAGAGTGCATCTGTCCACTATCTAGGACAACCTCTACCATAGCTGAATCCGAACTATCTACGCGGCTACGCACGCAGTCAAATTGCATGTAAGCGAGGCAAGTGCCTCCATATCACCCCCCTAAGCCGACACCAACAAGGGGGACTGGAATGGCCATTTAAATTTCATTAGTGGTCATCAGTTAGTCATACTCGACCACAGGTGGTGCCCCATCCTAGGCTCGAACTCTTGACCAGTTGATCAGAAGTCCAACATTCTAACCAGTGCGCCACGTGCTCGTTGCCTTGCCGGTTTAGATAGGGAATATGGACATTCGTTGGTGAAGGCTTAATAGTTAGAGTGTTGGACTTCCGAGCAACAGGTCGTGGGTTCGTGACTCGTTCGGTGCACACACAGGAGTTGGATATGATTAGCTGATGAAGGCTAATAAACCAGAAATGGCCATTCCAGTCTCCCGTGTCTTTTACGGCATTTTTGTATCTGCCTCTTCTACTACTAGCCACCATGTGGCTGCTGTCGGAGCTCGAGAATGAGCCCCAAGGCAGAAAGGGACGATTGAGTTCCGTTAACGATCGGTGAGCGTTCATGAACGAATAAGGATAAATTAGGTCCAGGTTTCCTACGCCTAAACAGCACTAAAAATACAAGCCGAGCACTCAATATACACTGTAATATTAGTTCAGAAGCCTGCCTAAAGCGAACAGGTGCTCAATTATACGTGACGAGGGACTGCTTCAAAGTATGCATTTTTGAAGTTATCGTCTGGAATTTTGGCAGGGATGAAAAACCCTTAAATGAGAAGTGAATGGTGAATTCCGAGAATTGTAATTGTTCAGGCAAGGTATTCAGGAGGAGAATACTCCTGCCCAAATGGATGAAGAGCAAAGGCCGTGAAGGTAGGAAATACTTTTAACGGATCGAGATAGAGTAAACTGGGTTCATGATGAATTCCCTCGGCTGGCTGATGATGACTGATATTTTTATGGGGTAGGACGGCCAAGGGATAAGGCGACTGCGGTCTTTATCCTATGAATTATGGGTTATGAACCTGGACGGCCTTGATTGGCCCCAGCTTGGAAAGACAGATAACGTAGTAAAAAGAATTTGGGGAGATTGTAATAATTCCTTTGACCCACTTGTGAAAAACTCTGCGGCCTCGGTTGGATTCGAACCCATGCCATACAAATTCGACGCAGACCTCCAGCTGCAAAAAAGGAACGTCTGATAATTCACCACCTAGGTAAATTCCTTCAAACGCTACCTTTATCGCAGCAGGCTAAGTTGATATGGCGGTCCTAGCCGCTATGACCTTCTGGCCCGGTTACGTAGATGGTGGTAAGATGAGGGACGCCAGTTGGGGGGGATAGTTTATTCTGTTCAAAACCATCGCAGAATGGATTGGAGGAAGTTGGCCGTCTGACGAGGGCACGTCCGGCTCCCGCGTCTGCGACCTTCCAAGTGTGTGCAACCGTGCCATCGTCACGGGGCGTCTAGTGAGGTCAGCTGTGAGTCAGCCTTGCAGATGATGGGCCGGTGTGAACAACCAGGATTGTCGAGGCCCAGACCGCCACAGGTGCGCACGTGCATGTAGACGCTAGAGGTTGAGCGTTCAACATGCGCATGGCGTCGGGTCAATGCACATTAGCTGGAACCTTATGATGGACCCGAACGACAGAACCTGTCTTTCCAGGCATTCGAGTTAGAACAATGACAACCGCAAAGTATGTGCTGACGTTTTATGGACGCCTTGACAATAATTACAATGCACCGTTCCCGGAAAGCATGGCATACTTTTTTTATTTTTAGGGTGTTGCTAGCCCCAAATTAAAGAAATTATCCTTTTTGGACAGCCAATCACTAACATGCCAAGGATAGTCTAAAGCTTAACGTGATCCATAGTTGCCAGAACGCACGTAGTAACTCTATAGAAGAAAAAAAATATTGATTCTGAGGTCATTCGTTATTACTTGGGATGTTTATTCGATGCAGATTGGCCGGTCTCCGATTGAGTAAAGATAATTCATCTGTTTAAGCTTACCTTAGGAATTAAATCATATAATTTAATTTGAGGGTGTAACCATGCCATTTACTTGTTGCGAATAATTCCAGTAAGCTGTCACATGCTGAGAATCGGTGTATCTGAGCGGCGAACAGTTAGTCATTAAAGAGGCTCCGTGTGGTTATGCTGGTTGCCTACTCTAACGTATATGACTGTGAATAATTTGGTGGCTGGCGTCTGAGCTCATTAACACAAGCTCTGAACATTCTGCGGGCGTAACCCCTGACATAGCTGGATTTAGTCCTTAATCGGACAAAGCCGAAGACCTCGAATTTTGAGCTTATCCTATTTTGGTCGAAGAATCGATGTGTTAGTGTATTAAGGAACCGCCAGGGAGAATAATACTATCCCACTTCTAAGTAAATTGAAAACCAATTGGCTGGGCTCTTCACATTTTCCTCGATAATTTATTTGCTTTCAATGCACATAACTTGCAGGAAGAAGTTACACTGAACAAGTTACGGGAAGTGCTTGTCTAGTTGCACAATGGCGTCTGATCTAGAGAGAGGCAGTCGCCGACAGTATGAGGGACGGTGTATGACCCAGACCAGTAATCCTACAGAACTAGGAGGGTTGGAACGGTGATTTCTGGCTTCGTAATCGTCGTCAGTAAGTCATATACCCAATCTCACATTAGGTCTGGACACGGGTCCTTTGGTCATCGAGCTTTACAAAAATCCATAATCTAACCCAATGTCAGGGCGATAGACCAAACGCTCGGTTTTACTCGCAAATTTTCCAGTTAGTGACACCAAACCGTTGTCAGATGAAATGAACAGAGGAGAAAGTGGGGTGGTCGAACTAGATCAGTTGGATAGTGTGGGGCTCACTGATCTGGTTAAGGAACACGTTTGTTCCGTTGTGACTTGGAGCTCACTTTAGAGCCCTCGCGAGCATTCGCATAGCAACGTAATTTATATGTTGATAAGGTATGACTGGCTGATGACGGTTAACAAGACAGAAATGTCCATTTCGATCTCCCTTGCATTTATCGGCTCCACCTCATCCACCTCATCGGCTCACCGATCTTCTTAAGGCACAATTATGCTCCGTTGTGCCCTGGAACTCAGACAAGAGACCTCACAGGTGGTCGCATAGCGACGTGTAGCATATGTTGATAATGTTGAACCGACAAAGACAAGGGAGACCGGAATGGCCATTTCTGGCTTATTAGCCGTCATCAGCCAGTCATACCCAATCCCAAGTGGGGAATACCTGGGATTCGAACCTGGGATATATATATATATATATATCGTGGAAATAAGTTCTGAAATTATTTCGTGCAGGACATGGAGTCAGGTGATTCGGACATGATGTTTAAGGTCAGATCCGAAAAATTACGGATTCTAGATATCCTAGAGTGTTAAGCATCCTCCGAAGATTATGAAGAAGAAGAAGAAGAAGAAGAAGAAGAAGAAGAAGAAGAAGAAGAAGAAGAAGAAGAAGAAGAAGAAGAAGAAGAAGAAGAAGAAGAAGAAGAAGAAGAAGAAGAAGAAGAAGAAGAAGAAGAAGAAGAAGAAGAAGAAGAAGAAGAAGAAGAAGAAGAAGAAGAACATAAGGCAAGTTCGGTGACCAAATCATAATCATGTTGATGTTTCTGAAACTCTGTGGCCTCCGTCAGGATAATAGTGGGCTGATTCTTTTTGCTGGCCTTCCCTGATTGAGTCTTGTCGCCTGCTTCGTATTATAAATGGGCTCAACACCCGTATTTTGGTTTGTCCAGTTGCTGTTGGCTGATTTTCTTCTCGCCCAGGCCAACCATTGGCGGGCTGGCGTGAATTTTGCCATAATTTCATTGAAGGCAGCGTGCTTGTGGGCATCCCCCTCGTCAGTCGGTGGACTACTCGGTCGCTGCTTTTTCATGCACCTTGTTTTCGGCCTTGTGGAAACCAAGTCAGCGAAAACAATACCTCTCACAACCTGTACTCCCATCGTATCTCGCAACAACAGCTAGCGGCTGTGTCCTATGACGCAACGGTCAGCACAAGAGATGCTCGTTCAGCAGACTTCATTGCAAACCTTAAATGCTCTCTGCAGAAGAGTCAGGCAGCCGAGGAGTATAAATATCCCATCTGACTACAAGTTTCGTCTTTACTGCTTGAAACTATAATTTCCGAAGTAAGAGAACGAGAACTTCTGCGAATTCGGAAAATGAAGAATATCTTCACCCTGCCAGTCGACAAGTGACACTCGACGATCATTATGGATAAGCCTTCAGCTTCCAGTGGGTCCATAAAGCTTGTGAACAGCATAGATAGGTATATTTAGGAATGTGGATGGCCTCACGAGGCGGGAAGCACTGGCCGCATCTACATGATAATTGCTATTACAAGCCTATTTAAGTAATGTTTTCTAATCGAAAAAAAACTTTCAGAATTTTGGTTAACAATCCATGAGATAGCATATCTACTGTACAGCTGCAATATGTGGCTAACAGGATGCGGTAACACTCCTAGGGGCAGGACAAAATCATGAGCTCATTCGCCGAGCCTGACAAGCAAATCTTCCAAAGATAATTTTCTCAAGCACCTTTCGCGTAAAAGGCCTTACGTACGTAAAGTTTTCAACTGTTTATTAACGTCGGCGTAAGCGAGCTTCAGCTGTGGCGCTAAGACAATGGATGCACCCTGAGCGCCACAGAATAAAAGTGCCAAGACCTGATCAGTAAGAAAAAACGGAAGACAATAGAATCAGATGGGGGTTATTGTGCACCGGACAATTAGAAGTCGCTTTCTCAGGCAGAATTTGGCGCGGGTAAGGTCAGGGTGTGAGGTGGTGGCGTTAAGTCATCCCCTTAGAGAGTGGGGGCCTGTGAGGTCAGTTACTTTTGTGTGTTCGTCGGGCCTGGGTCAAGGGTTGTTTGAGGCTAACTGGTGTGTGCGTTTCAGTACTGGGGGGTTATGACTGTCGAGCTAAAGTCAGGTGGGTGCAGTTAAGAGCGTTTTAAAATAGGTTGATCTGACTACATTAGAAGCATTCGTGAATAAGGCGATGGACCTCGGGGCATCGTAGACCCGAAATAAAGGAAGGCCTGACAATTCCAAGGGAAGAATAGACAGCCTTCCATGCTTATGATCCGAAAGTTTGTCTACGGAGCTGCGGTGTCTAGTGCATATCGTAAACTTCTTAGTGTGGTCTTGAAATTATCGGTACTGACAAGACCGACAAGACATGACAAGACTGTCATGTCCATTTGCTTTCCATTTCCTGTTTTACTTACTTTAAATTTAAGTGGAGGATTACACCAACCATGACTGTTTAAATTCCTGGTTTAGACTGGAAAACGTGGATACGTGCTCCATGTAGGAAAACACGACTTTTTCCAGGACATGACAGTTCTAACATGCTAAAGTATGATACGTCAACCATGTGCACCAGGCAGTTGGGCAGCAGCGGCTACGTGTTTTCTAATTACATTATGGGTGAGGCAATTCTGTCGTGAGAGTTAAAGCCGTGGTCAGATCCTCACAATAAAGACCTTTAGGCGGGGTTATATTCGGGAAGCGGAGAAGTTTGAGGGAGCATTATGTTCTGTAGAGAACAGGTGATGCATAATTTGGACCATGTGTTGGCAGCCGGATGCGAATCTCGCTCCCTGGGCAGGGGTCGAATATTCTTGAGTGTGGGCATGCTCACATCAACCTTGGAGATTATTGGCTGGTTTGGAGGGTTGTGATTGGCCGGCCAGTAGACAGAGCCACTCGATTTCGGGTTGGGTCATACGCGATGACAACATACTACTGGCGTTTACTTACAAGTGTTCCCCAGACGAGCACACAATAGGCCGGCAGACAGCAGGCGTAGGATCATTGCAGACTCGGAATTCTTTCCAGCGCCAACCTGTTGTGGAACTCGAAACACGACACGAAACCTACTCTTCGGGGCTGTAATTGCTCATCCACCCTCTTCCCCATTGCAGAGTACACGGGAATAGGAACTTACAACCAAGTAATCCAGGCGGTGTTGTGTTGAATTCCAAGAAGAGTCAACATACCCCAGTGCTAGCCCCAACACTAACCCTAAGCTAAACCTCAGTCGTAATCTTCATCTTAACACACCCTAACCTTACCTAACCCTAAACCCAACCACAACCCTTATTTTCTTGGAATTTAGCGCAAAGCCATTGGTATTTCGGGCGGTTCGTTTTCCTATTACCTGCCAGGGGGTTGAGGCATATAGGCCTTCAACTTCCCTCCTCAGATTAGTTCCCCCTATATATGTAACTGATTCGTGTATGTAGAGAGGTTTAGCGAAAATTTTTCCCTCATCTTCTTTCGATTTTTTTTTCCATATATTTCGGATGTTAATCCAAAAAGACGGCGCGGAAATAAATGGTTCCGATAATGCTTGTAGAGTAGTAGGGGATGTTGGCAGATTTTGATAATTCATTTAACCCAATTTTTAGAAACTCGGTGGCCTCGGTGGTATTCGAACCCACGCTAGCAAGGGGAAGGTTTTAGTACATCCAACGCTTCAGCCAACTTGGGTCAACGTACCCGCTCAGCCTACTGCGCCGTATGGAATCCACCAATCCTGCTAGGGGAGTCAACTAGCTGTATCAGGATTGGGGGATTCCATACGGTGCAGTAAGCTGAGCGGGTAAGTTGACCCAAGTTGGCTTGAACGTTGGTTGTAATAAAACCTTCCCCTTGCTAGTGTGGGGTCGAATCCCACCTAGGCTGGTGAGTTTTCCACAAGTGGGTCAGATGAATTCTTGAAGAGACTCCTGAGTAAATTACGTCTACTCTAAACGCCTTCCATCGCGCAGTTTTTCTTTTGAAGGAGGATTCCTACTTCGAGGTTTCACATGCTTACGAAGATCCCGAATTGACTATGTAAGGGAACAAGCTGATACGGCACTCAGCAGCAAGGGTAATGAGCTGTGTCCCTACAAGCAATTGATGTCCCCCATATCGGTAACATTTCTGGAAAAACTGCACAGATCAGACAAAAAACTCGAAATGCAGATAAATTTTCTCCTTGAAATTTCTCGATTAGTTTCCAATTTCCGTAGAAAAATAAGTTTCCGATTGGCCAGGTTGGTTGAAATCGGCAGGTGTTAGTGATTGGAGCCAACCTATGAAAGTTCGGCTATCGGAGTGGGCACATGCGTGATTTGCATTTGAGTTCGTTTATGTTGAGGCGCACTTGTGCTCGTCACCCCTCCCTCGATCTTTATAAACATACTGCTTTCTGATAGCAAGACAAAGTCCAAAATAGCTTGAGCGCAAAATTATTCGTATGCGCGTGCCACACACAACCTTAGCTCTGTCTTATGCGTAGCATTTTCAATTCGAGTGAGTTACCCAGTACTTACGTAAATGCTAATGTAATACACAAGTGAGGGTACAAAGAAAACCAAAAGCAGAAGGACTGTTGCAGTTGGGAAGTTGGCAACACGAAATCAGAAATCAGGGAAGACTGGTTAGGTTGGACAAGCTTTTTACTGATAGAATAGGGCTTACAAGGGGCTCTGCATGCAGTTGCCACTATTTGTCTCCTTAGGCCATTTATTTTGAGTCGGTGTCCGCTGTCGGGTTTCCTTGACCCACACCGTGGGTCCTCCCTGGCCTGCAGCCAATCAGTGAACTGATGCAGTTTGCTTGGCTACGAGTTCTCGCGAGGCTAGTGCCAAGACGCGGGTGGCTCCACCTGCGAATCGACCGGGAGCGTGAGGCACAGATTGTCACGCCTGAGTACGCAAAATTTGGTAGGCGAAGGCAACATGAGTCAGCGGCAGTGGCGCTAATCGTGGGAGCGGATTGCCGCAGAGCTACTGGAGCCTGGACATCGGTTCTGAGTAGGACCATTCCCGCCGTCAGTTGCAGGCCTTCCGAGTTGCGACCCTGAGTACGTTGTGATAGTTTTCATACTAACTTGTATCTGACGAGAAATTGTATTAAAGTGGGATTGACTTCAACTTCTGCTTGTCTGAGTCAGACCGAGGGGAAATGATACTGAGCGCTGTGGCTGAAAGTCGCTAACTAACGCGTCGTGCCACACACACACTGGCTTGAATCTTATGGAAGTGAAAGGTAGCATACGAGCTGTGTTTATAGTGACCCTCCTTCTATGAGATGACGGAGATAGGCCCTAAGCGGACAGCCTTCAAACCCATGATTTTTTGTGTGCCATAGTGATGCTAAAGAGGAGCGCACTGATTGGCTGCGAGGGAGGGTTTCGCAGAATCGGTCACAGTCGGCCTGCTATGCTGCATCGATCCCAAGACCTCCTCCGGTCTGCTCGACTGTCTCATGACCACGGGGGCAAGAGGGAGCGGGAGGAGAAAGTGCGTTAGATGGATTGCAACCCCACTAACGCCCAGCTTGTTGTGAAGTACACGGTGGATAGCATTGGAATCGATGGGCGAACTGCCATGTCCATGCTTGCAACAGGACCGACGCCAATCAAACAACAAAAAATTTTACCAGATTTTGAGGACGCAAAACAGCAACTTCAAGGGGACAAAGAGACAGCAATCTGGTAGGCAGTCCAGGTTAGTTCGGGTCATCTACACCAGAAACGAAACACATAACCCATAATGGTATTTGGGTTTATACGTAGCCCTTTCTATGGGAGCACTGCTTTCAGCCTCACTGAACAAGGCACGAGAAAGGTAACTCAGAAATGCCGGTACTCGTGGCTCATGGAAGCTATACACACGGTTGAAACAAGATGTAATAGAAAACAGTGCCCATCCACATCCACCAAAGTGGCTCTACTCACTCTGGCGGTTAGGTATATTTTTCCAATTTTAGACAATCACATGAACAATCAATCGGATAGGTGGACAGCTGTGGTCGTTTGCGAGCCGATTTAGTACAATTTAGGTCTCGTGAATATTAGTAAGGGGCGCGCCTGCGGGCAGGAACAACTGAATAATGTAGTTGCGGGGTACGCCCTCAGGGTCGGATACAATGATGGAGACGCCTCCGTCCTAACCCCGAGCGGCATCAAATGCCGTCTCAGGCTTACGTAAGTGCCATCCAATACAAAGGAATGTGCTTCGATCGTTGATAACTACGCTCCCACAACCAGTGGCCCCGGCAGCATGCAGGACAATTTTCACGAGGATTTGCATCTTCTGCTCGCGGTTAGACATGTAGAGGTTACTTCAAACAACGTATTTCATGTCAAAGCTGCGTGTACATAGATCACGACGCCTGTGATGTGGTGAAAGGTCGCCACTGACTGCGAAAGCAACGAAGTTCTTCTGCTGCAGGCATGTACAGACTATGTTACAGTAGAAGTGCAGGCAGATTAACAATTCCAACAAGGACTATGGAGATTGGGATGGCCATTGCTGGCTCATTAGCCATCATCAGCCAGTCATACCCAACCCCAGGTGGTGCAGCATCCGGGGCTCGAAGCTGTGAGTTTTTGATCAGAAACATAACGATCTAACCATTGAGCTTTCATCAACGAATGTCAATATTCGCGATCTAACCTGGCAAGACAACTTGTCCGTGGCTCAATGGTTAGAGCGTTAGAGTTCTGATCAACAGGGCGTGGGTTCGAGCCTCGGGTGGTGCACAATCTGGGAATGGGTATGGCTGGCTGATGACGGCTAATGAGACAGAAATGGCCATTCCAGTCCCCTTGTCCTTGACGGCATTCTTATTCGGCCTTTACTACTGCTATTACTCTGTGGTGGGACTTGAGAGTCAGTCCCAAGACAGTGCGGAACGAGTAAGTTCCATAAGCGTTCAATGAGCGTTTGTCAACGAACTACTATATTTTTTCTAAATCCGGATTCATGAAAACCCATCGCATTGGCCATTAGCAAGTCTCGGGTTTGTAAGTATAGACTATTAGTGTTTCGAAGGTGATGCAAGGTGTGGAATTCGAAAAGAATGCAATTGCTGTCCCACAGGCGATTTTAAGGCGAGGAGGCAGCAAATATTGAGATGGAGAACGAAGAAGCTGAAAGGCCCCATCGAAGTCGATCACCGGAAGTCTTTGTGTGCATATAAAAGCTCGACCGTTGCGAAAGACCATCTCCGCCGGCTGCCCCAAGGGTTCAAGGCGATGGCAGTGGCTTGCGTGTGAATTAATATATTGTGAGACAGACTTACATAGCATGTACCACACTCCTTTTTCGCTCAGTCACCTAGATCTGCTGATAGGTGATGCGTTGTGTGTGGCACACGCAGACGGGCTACTTAACTGTTAGCCACTACTCCTGGTCCAGGAATCCGTTGGTTGACAGGCTTGAAGAAGGAAAGAATAGGGAGCTGGACAGCACTCAGTGCATATTCCTCACCATGAACAATCTGAAGCGCTTTAATATGTTACGGTACGCTAAAAGCCGTGGCTTGGAAGTCTGCCAGCTGATAACAGAACTCGCTCTTCCTCCAATGAAGGAGAGTCAGGCGGCAAAGCCCAACCCCTGAATGTGGATTTTAGGACATTCGCACGCCTAGGTGTGGGTTCGCGCTGCGCCTGCCACCTGAACCCTCACCTGCCTCCAGTCTTCTTGGTTCTGTCTTGACACCGAGTGCAGGTGGGAGAGAGAAGAGAGTTTGTTAGATCCCACGAAAGTCCACTATCACTGTCAACTAATTCGTGCGCCATTCACCAGCCCAACGCCTAACCCGCTCCGTGTCACACGGTGCTCAGCCTTGGAAAATTGTCAATCCGTCCTGTGCCGATAAGTAAATACGTCCACGTGGTTGTCGAACATGCTTGCGGTGCGGAGTTACGGACCCTTTCCGCAGTCTAGCCATAGCGGATTTTCAATTGGCCAAAGTGAAAAGGTTTTACACTCTAAGACAAACGCTCACCGATCGCTAACGGAACTCAGCCGTCCCGCTCTACCTTTGGGCTCATGTGGCGCCTTTCACCTTGCGCCAACGCCGCACACGAGGTCACATGAGGTCACTTTTTGAGCGGCCGGATCACACGCACATGGCCCCTAGGACAACCAAGCCAATTACAGGTTTTCGCAAGCTGCTATTGGCCGATCAACTGATCAAACGGCCAGTCATATTCTTACGTGATATTTTCCTCACTCGCTCCACAGCATGCTAGCGGGCAGACGCGCACGCAGACTTTGAGCTGGCCGCGCGTCGGGGCCTCTGACTACCACCGAGTTTCCATAGGTTACACAACTACTGGTCTTTCCCCTTCCACTATTTCGACCCCTACGCTCACTCTCGAACCCCGCCAGCAGCGGCTAGAAGTAGTAAAAGCATATGAATAATGCGGACTAAGACAAGAGAGACTGGAAAGGCCATTTCTGACCCATTAGCCGTCAACAGCCAGCCATACCCAACCCCAGGTGGTGTTTCACCCGAGGCTGGAACCCGCGAACTCTTGCTCAGAAGTCCAACGCTCTGTCCGCGTTACTGATGGTATTCGTGGTTGTTCAACCGGCCCTGATAAAAACTTCCTTTTTTACAGGGACAAATCTATTTAAGACTGTGACCCGCTGTTACAGTAAGTAAAAGCAAGACAGTTGACCTCAGAGACGATGCTGATACTTTTGGTCGTTTAAAACGATTGCCCTGGCTAGCGGCTTTTTAGTCGATTCAGTGAAGCTTAGTGCCTCGAATCAGAAACAAAGGCCCTCGTACTGTCGACAGGACAATACATCGAGTAGGCACGGTTACCGTTAAAAAGTCAGATGACCTGCCCATGATAACAAAGCATCGTGTGCTTAAATGCCCAGGGGGTTGTTTTAAACAAAAAGACATGTAAAGTAACCTGACCTGGCAGCTAGAAGCAAACACTGTTATGTGAGTCTGAAGGTCCTCAGAAGTTCACCCAGAGCCTTGACCGAGCGTAGGCAGTGTTCGTTTGCTAGTTCGCTTTCGTCGACTGCCACCAGCTTTGATAGAATTTTGGCGGTTGTTCACCATGACTGTCGGAGAACACATGTTGAGTGAGAGAGAGAGAGAGAGATTTGTCAAAGTGTCTCCCAAATCAAAAGTCAAGGGGTCAGAGTTACCAGGGCAACCAGCGGCATCAGGTGTTCCACTGAGGCGAGTTTCGGCTCCGGTGCATGATGTGTCACTTCGCCTTAGATTTTTCCGGCTGCGGCCAAACGCTTACAGCTTAAGTATGGATCGCAATCACGGTGTGGGCGAGAGTAAGACTGAGTATAACGCAATGCAAGCATTCAACAGATAAGAGGGTTCAAATGCTGTCACCACGTCGAACCACACTTCACCCTTCGTTTCGTATGCTGTCCCCCAAGAGCCTCTCAACAAGATAGGCGCAGGGACGGTGACCAGAACGTGAAACAAGCTTGCGTTGCGTTTGCCACACTTCCACTTCACTCACGCTACTGGGCTCGCTGTCATGAATCAAGAAGACCGGAGGCAAGAATCAAGAAGAAGAAAAATCAAAGAAGAAGAAGAAGAATCAAGAAGAAGAAAAATCAAGAAGAAGAAGAAGAATCAAGAAGACCGGAAGCAGGAGAGTGCGCAGGTGACTGGCGATCGTAAGCTTGCGCCTAGGCAAGCTACAAACCCACCCTCTCCCGTATGTGTGGCATTTTGTATAGGTGAACATCCCCAATAACTTCTGCCGTGCCCTGATCTGGCCCCAGTGTTAGTTCAGTACATTTACCGCGTGCCGCGTTTTAGGGGATCCTTGGTTCCCCTTTATCTACAAGTTCACCTATGAGTGTCATTTCGGAATGTGCTCGTCAGTCATCGCAGGATCTGAATACTCCATTGCCGTCACCTGTGCTACTGAGGCTGGGTGAATGTCCTTGAAGTTTGTCTTAGAGATGCTGGTTGTTAAAACGCTGTCGATGCTTTTGAGATTTTTCCGAAATCCACAATGATGACCAGAAGGTGTCGTCGTCTTAAATGCAGATTTAGGCGACTTAACAGTACTCGACAAAAATTATCTGTGCCGATTTGAGCAAGAAGATGCCCTGGTGATGTTACTTATTTGTTCGTTCTGCTTTTGTGCGTACGGACGCGCAATGTCTACGCCATAGAGATGCTGGTAGATTCGCGGTTGTCATTCCCCCACATCCAACCCGCAGACATGCCGCTAGAGCACGATGACCCCTTATGCTGGACGTTTCTTGTCCGGCTGCGCTGAGTCACGGCTGCACCATCGGTATGCACTACCGGCCGGCGTGATTTGTCACCCCTTCCACCTTGGGACCTGGTGATCCTGCAACTCATATCCCACCCACGGGTCAATCAATCGCATGCCCAAAACGCAGCCGATCATGTTCCCATGCTGACATGAACTTCAGATCCGAGCTAAAAAACGCTGCCCACGCGCCTCCGAGCGGTCGTCTTGTTCGGAACCACAATCAAACTACCAAATCACGACAACCTGCCTTGTGTGCCAAATAAATCAGCTCGCTGACTTCTGTCGTTAGAAAAGGCCAACTTATTCGGCGTGGTTAAAGAGTATTTGACATTCTGGACCGCCACACATTTATATAAGCTCATCCAAGAGTTGAGGACCAGAGTGGTTGCATGCTTCCGATGGGATTGAGTTGACACCAGCCATTTATTGCACCGCACTGAATCTCTTTTACGATCGGAGCCAACATTGGAACCAACTTCTGAAATTCTGCTCACACCTTCCTCGAGGACTGTTGAAGCCTGTTGCCGGCGCAGTTCCATCGGCTTAGAGTAACAGACTACCCTGATAGTCACCAGGGGGGCCTTCCTTCCACTGCGATCTTCGTGTCCCTGGGTTTCGTTCGTCTTGATAGTCAGCCAGTTATTTGGTTGCTGAATTCCACGTGAAGATGCTTTGAGTTGTATTTTAGTTTGTGTAGGCAATGCGAAGTTTACTCCGGATAGCTGTATTTATCAGTTGTTGTTGCTGTTGTTGTTGATGATGATGGTATTATTATTATTATTATTGTTCGTATTGAACCACCCATCGGTTCACACGTCGGAAGAATTCAGAGCTAGTAGCGTGGATGGTTTTCTGTTATATCTGTCAACTCTATTCCAAGTCTTCTTCCTCCAAATGCACTTGAAAAAGAATGAACTTTGTTGCTGTGGTTGTCAGAGAGTTTCATTAGGCGAAGTTATTCGAAGGGGCATAATCCCGTGATATCCCAAATTCACCAGTTTTCTTGGAATTTCTTTAGGTGGACAGCGGCTGCATTCTTAAACCCGTGGGCGATTCCTCCTTGTTGCCATATCTCCTGGAACAGTAAAGTAAATTTTGTTAGGATTTTTGGGCCACAGTATCTGTGGTTTTGGATTGCACTTGACTCAGTTTTTCTATCAGATATATGTCGCGCTGCTCAGCTTCTCTTCTAAAGGAAGGATGGGCGACCGACAGCCACATGAACTTCTATCTCAGAAAGTCTGTTCATAGGCTGTTGGGCTAAACACTCCAGAATTTTATATAATTCTTGCCTTCAGTTTACCTTCTATCTCATTTTATTTCGGTATCGTTATCTTTAAGCCAGTCCTTGTGCCTTCAATGAATTCAACGGCAGTGACCTTGCATGCATTCCGTAAGGCCTACCAAGTACACTTAACGGACTAATTCTCGAGGAATTGAACTTGTTACAAACTGGTGTTAATTTGTTGGAACGCTTTCACCTACCAATACTGCCGTGTTCAGTTTCGTGTGCATCGATTGCTCCGGTGGCCATCGCTGTGGTTGGATTCGCATAATCCAATTCGAGGTAACAAGTCGATGAACGATGCATCAGTCATCATCTCCGCTTTCGTCACGTGCACGTCACGGCGAACCCCCGTGACGGGCGTACAGTCCAGTAAACGCCATATGTGGGATCGAGTGTGCATCTGTCAAGGGCCAATGGTCGACAAATGGTAACCCCGACGCGATTCAAACAGACAGCCTTCTGATCTGCAGTTATAAGGTTACGTGTTCGAATCACGTCAAGACCAGCACTTATCGAGGTACTATGGTCAACAACCTGTAAGCTCCTAAATCTGAAGACAAGGTAGACAGTTGGATGGACAAGCCTCTAATGAGCCCAAGAGTTTACGTGTAGCAGCACTACACGCAGTTGCAGCCGGTCTTTGTACCAGACAAGTGGGTGATGTCAGCGTCCGCCGCTGAGATTCTTGGCCCCAAGCGCATGTGGGCTATGGCGCGTACAACCAATCAGCGAATTAAGCAGCGCTGATCGGCTTCAAGATCTCCCGCGAGGCTAGTGCCAAGTCTCGCGCGGTCCCAGCAGTGAAATGACAGGGAGGGGGAGGCGGGGCGAGTGGCTGTGACAGTCTGCTCCCAAGCGCGCCGCTTACGTCGCGGTTCTTGATAGAGGATGTCGGCTCACGTGATATTCGGCGCAGACGTCGACTCACGCCGTCCGTCTGGGACCATGCGAGTTTTGGCACCAACCTCACGAGTGCTCTAAACCAATAAACGTGCGTCACTTCATTCATTGGCTGCAAGCGACAAATAACGCCCCGGCGTCAATACCGACAATACCGGACAGGCACACACAGAACAACTAGCCTGAAGAGACAGCTAGCGGCAGCTGCTTACAGAGTCCCTTGTAAGCTTTTTGTGTCAGTAAAAACTCGTCTGACCTGACTTATGATTTGGGAGACCTTCGTGTTGTCGAACTTATAACTCGACATGGCGGCCATGGTGATAGCGGGCTTCCACGTTGTCTTCTTGCAATGGGAGGCCGAAATATGGTGTTGATGATAATTTGGTGGCAGTCCGTACAGGTTAGTAGCAGAAGGACTTTTAGTACCCACGCTGTGACGCCCAAGCAGGCATCCACAGATCGTATGGCCCGTAGCGGATTGCCGAGAGCAGGTATTTTGTCAGTCTTTTGGCACAGATGCGAAGGGCATAGGAGATTTTGGCACAAATTCTCTAGGCGTGCTACACATGATCTGGTCCCCAAATATCGGGGGTGTCTTAGAACACACTTTCTTCAGAATGTGATAAAGATTAACTGTTAGCGTAGGAGATGAGTACTATCTCCGCAAGAGGAAATAG
This sequence comes from Schistocephalus solidus, assembly GCA_017591395.1. Lineage (NCBI taxonomy): Eukaryota > Metazoa > Platyhelminthes > Cestoda > Diphyllobothriidea > Diphyllobothriidae > Schistocephalus > Schistocephalus solidus. The sequence goes on from WEDG01001270.1 coordinate 52,672, forward strand.
TGTCACCGGCTTCAGACGACGATCATTATAGTGTGTGACATAACGCAATGCCCTTAAGGTATCCATTCTGAAGTTGAAGGTGATTACAGAAGCACAACGCTCTTTCTCGTGATGGCCGAATGTGTAATGTACATCAACCACGTTCAGCCACTTCTTAAAATGAATGGGTATCACTCACTGCGGGAATGGGCACATTGTAACAAGCGAGCTCTCGTGTGACCTGTGTGCTTCTCCACTGTGGTCGCTTGGACGCCGGATTATGCAAAGAAGAGAACGGATATTCCGGGTTGCCATGTCAACGTGGTGGGAGGGGGAAGGAGAGAGTGGGCATGAGGTTGATGTTTTGCATAGTGTTTTGATTGTGTGCTTAGTGTCCATGAGGCGTCTTTGGCTGGCAAACTGTGTAAACGCATGTTGGCGGATATTTTCAGTGATGGACTTCGCAAATGACCCCAAAAGCATTTCGTATGATTGCAAAACACTTTTAGCATCCCAGCCTGTCCCGGTTAATGATTTCACAGAAACACACAAGTTGAGACAGAGAAAGAGACACGCTTTATTTGGAAAGTAAAACTCCAAAACTTTCAGCAAAAGTGTTCTCAATTCACCGTGAATAACATTGAGCACACAAACCACATAACACCGGAAGCTCACAAACGAATGGCCGAAGACTGCAAAATATCATGAAGAATCGTCCTAGAATAAACCTCAAAATGTAGATCAAGTTGAACTTCCTTTAAAACCGCACCGGCATCGTGCGCTGATGACCTCATTAGAGTAGTTCAAATAAATCAAGAGGCTTAAAATTCTGTATATAATGGGCGAAATAGGCCAACTGACGTACATATAAGAAAATTTACATGCGAATGGAGAGCTGAAAAATGGCGGTTCAGTTTCAAGAGCCTGCCATTGAGTACGTACATAAACGTTACGAGGGAACCAAGCGATAATAATCTCCGCGTCAACACCTCTAATAATATATGTCATTTTATGGTCATGATAATCGCACTCGTTTTGCATCTCAGTTCAGAAGCACGATTTTTCGAAAATGATCATTTTGCCAATTTAAAGTTCGGGTTTTGCCGTAATACTTCTATTATCCGCTAGCAGACCTGAGCTCTGTATTATATGCAATCGTTAGATACTTAACTAAATAGAGAAAGTGGTATTATTGTTTAACTGTTGAATGGGGTCGGTGCAATCTTATAGAGTATGAGAAAGGCCATGAAAATATACAGCTGCTTTCACGTGATTTACAGTGAGGCAGACTTGCGCAGCATCCACCAAACTCTGTCCTTTCTTACCGACCTTGTCCTGATGGCAAGACAAGACGATCAGATGTGGGCGGTCACCTAATAAGTTAAACAACCCGTCTAGGCATGCCACACACATAACCCAGTCCCCACAACTCATATCAGGTTTTCGCGAGGGCGCCTCAGAGCTCCCTTTCATAAGAGTATCCTAAAAGCTACATTCAGAAGGTACACTGTTAGTCTGAATCCCAGTTCTTCAACCACTCCAAGGCACTTCTAAAAGGACGAAGTTATATTGCCTATTGAAAGCCTTCCAAGCCACAAATCTTTACGCATAATGATAGATAAAAGCACAGCAATAATGTTCAAGCGGACAGTCCTAAACATATCTCTTATTTCCTGGTCGTAGATTATTACACTCGTCTGACGCCACATTCTGCTGGACTATTGCCATATTTTCTTAAATTTTAAACCTGAGTTTTTCCCATTTTAAATGCATCATCTGTTAATAGGTCTGAGATCCGGCAAATTCATAAAATGACGATGATTTGTTATCATTGAACGATATCAGCATAATAACCGAAAATTCTAGAAAGGAACCAAATATTTAGAGTTTGTTCCATATGCGGAGTTTTAAGTGGACGATTATAGTTTACCCCCTTCCCCTCCGCCTATTCACCGATTCACATATATTTTTCGCAAAGCATATGCAAAATATACGCTACTTTTATAATTATTTGTCTTTGTGACTAAATACATTGTTTACGATAAAAAGATTTCTCAATTTTCGAATATTAATATTAAATGAGCGTGCCTAAATCTAAGGATAACTTGATTAGTGGCCGCTTAAGTAAGAGTAACTATTGTAGGTTTGCTTTACACGTAGGTGTAAGCCATATACAGTCAGTGATTAATCTCCGGCTATTCTCGCGGAGCCGGTCATATGCCCTCGTCCGACTGCCAACTTGCTACAAACGGTTCACCAATTATTCTATACATCATAGAATATCCTCTTAGATGAACATTGCTGACAAAGACAAGGGAGACTGGTGGCCAGCCATACCGAACCCCAGGTGGTGCACAACTCGAGGCTCGAACTCGTAACCGGCCGATTATAAGTCCAACGCTCTGATCCACTGCGCCACGGGCTCGTTGTCTTGCTGGTTCAGATCGGGAACCTTGACATTAGTTGATGAACGCCGCTTACCGATGGGTAAGGGAACTCCCTCGTCTCGTTCTGCCTTGGAGCCCCGCCAGCAACCACACTACGTCTAGTAGTAGAATAGGCCTATGGACATTGCCGACAAAGACCAGTCTCCCTTGACTATATACACCGCCTTGTGAGGATAAACAACTAGGAATAATTAGGTGTTATCCTGTTGATCCTCCATTATGAAGTTGTTTTTGTGCAGGCAGTTCGCACGTAAACAGCCCGGACACTGAGCTCTATGGATTTTACCGTCCTTCAGAGGGTGTCATCTGGCCATGTTATGAGATTGGCTTTTGCTATGGTAATTCCCGACGCACTCGTTTCTACCCGTTCTTCTCTTCCTCACACCATCTAGGTCCTGTTATTTTTATTTCTCCTCCCATCCTATTCTACAACCGTCTAGACCAAGTTTTGGAATACGGCTTTTTTGATATTTGGCATCGACTTTCAAGTTAATAGAGTCCCCGCGTGCATTTTAATTCAGTTCCTCGGCAGATCGACGCGGATAAACAGTCGCAAAATTTTGATGTAGTTAAAATCTAGGTCATAAAACTCACGCCTTCCGTAATTTCATAGCCGGATAAAAAATTTTACACTCCAAAAAGACACTTTTCGCTAGACACCATGAGGGGTAGGTATACGAATGGAATTTCATCAGATCTTAAGGTTAAAATAAGCTGTGTCATCTAGTATCATGAGGCCTTACGTCGATACAGGCTTCACCCTTCAAATCGCTCTAAAAATCCAAAACGGACGACTGTCATGTGCATGCACGCGGTAAAGGCACGAGAAAAGGTACCACCAGCAACACATATGTTTTTATGCTAAATTCAAGGAAAATAGGGTTAGGTTTACATTTGGGAATATTTTTAATTTAGGGTTAAGGTTAGCGTTAAGGTAAGTTGGGGGCAAAGTCAAGAGTTAAGGTTAGTACTAACAGTAAGGTTAGGGTAATATTAATAGGAACCCTACGGTCTAGATTTATCTTGGGGCTAGTGTAACGGTTTGGACACGGAGATATTTAACTTTTCCGGTGTTATACGCCGAGGCAAATTTTTAATTAGGCGGGGCGTTCATATCCACCTAAGTAATCCTTAACAGACATCTAGCACAAATTCGACACGACGTGTTCTGGTCACGAAAAGTTTCTTGTGTTGGACAACATCCACGAAGCATCCATTGTTCTTGCAAAGATGAACTAACAAATCATTTTATCCCTCAACAAGGAGCCTCGTAGGTACGAGCGCTCACTCGAACTCTAAGAACACCTCAGTCGGCGGCCAACAAATCCCAGGTTCCAAAAACCGAATCACAAAAAACGAACGGCGTATTTCACATAAGTAAGACAAAAATGGGTATTAGCACAGAAGGAGGATGACTGAAGAGATTTTGAAAAAAACATTTTATTTATTTGGTAATAAACGCCTTATAAAAACGTTCTAAAGATTTGAAATTTTAATCCGTCATCGTGTGTTTAAATTTACTTTTCATCCGCTTTTGATTCAACAGAAATAAATATCGACAAAGAATAAGGAAACCGGGTTGACCATTTCTGTCATATTTTTCGTCGTTAGCCGGCCATACCCAACTCCATAACCTGGCATTTGAAACATGCTGCTTTGGTCATTGAGCTTTTTCAAGTTAAATGCTCTACCAATTGGCCACAGGCCCGTCGGGTGCGATCGAACATGTTTGCAATCGTTGAGGGAGCGTCAACCAATCAGGTTATGACACGTACTCGTCCCGATCACAACCGACAAGACAACGGGCCCGGGCTCAGTGGTGAGCTTTCAATCTGTAAACGAGCAATGAGCAAAGAATCTGAGTTGGGTGTGACCGACTGAAAATGGTTAAAGAGCCTAGAAATGTACATTTCAGTGGCTGTTGTTGTAACTGTCTGCAATGGCTTTAAATATAGTGCCAGGACTCAAGGTGGTGCGCATGTAGTGTCACATGATCGGGAAAGACCATTTCAACAGCAGAATTGTTCCTCCCCTGATTCATTTCCACCGGAGGGGAACCGTTCGCCCTCACCTTTAGTGCCCTTAAGTGTGACGTCCAAAAGCTCTTTCAGTAATTTGACTCGTTGTTGATCACGTGATGTTACGCTGACATTACTTTGGTAAAGGCCCCAATTTGGCTCCGGTTTGTGCCATTTGATTTCAAAGTGGGGCACACCTCAAGTTCACGTCAGTTGTTAAGACGCCTAGAGGCGCAGTTTAACCTACTAAATCTAAGCGACTTTATCCTTAATGTGCCTGACCTCAAGCTGAACGGACTGCATGCAGGAGCGAAGTCAAAAGAAACCTGCTTCCGTGTGACTAGCAAAGACATTAAGTCCGGCAAGATTGTGCCTCAGGCTGAGGACTTAACTACACAGCTGTCTGACTCGGAAGAAGTCGGGAGGCTGACCGGATGGACATCTTACAGCAGAGCAGAAGAAAGGCAATTACGCAATGGCCAGCTCTGGCACGAAAACTGCAGTTCTAGGCATCCTGCACAACTTAAAAAAGATGGAATCTGAGGTGAGAGATGCTAACGCGGCTCCCCTGGCAGGATAGTGGAATGCCCATATCCCACCCCCACCCCTAATACAGATGCGTTAAATTTCAGGAAGGCTACATATTACGGTGTCTTAATCCTAACACACACAAACCTGAACCAAACCCTAGTTTTAAGCCTTACTCAAGTTTTGCCTTAGGGATGACGCAGGCATTAACACCAATCCTCAACTTTCTCTGGAGTTAAACGTAAAGCAAACCTTTTTAGGAGACGTTTTCATCACCTGTCCTGTCGGGGGGGACAAATAAACGATCCCTGCTGAATCTAGTTTAAGGAAAGATTGGTAGAAGGAGGCTCCTCGATCGGGTACGGGACTCACCCGTCCCGTTCTGCCTTGGAGCTCATGCTCCAGTCACACTACGGCTAGTGCTATAGACATAACAACATTACTGACAAAGAGAAAGGAGACGGGAATAACAAATTTTCGGCTTGTTAGCGGTTAGCAGTCAGCTGTACCCGACCCGGGGCTCAAACCCGCGACCTGGTGATTCGAAGTCCAACGTTCTAGCTGCTGAGCCGAGTGAGTCTTGTAGCCGATTGGTGGGCACCAATCCCACAATGTTATTATTTCCGATCGAAACTGACGAGACAACGAGCCAGTGGTCCAGCAGTTAGAGCGTTGGAATTACAGGTCGCGAGTTCGAGGTTCTGATAGCGCACCACCCGGGGTTGGGTATGACTGGCTTATGACGGCTAACAAGCCAGAAATGGTCATTCTAATTTCTCTGTCCTTGTCGGTAATGTTCTTCTGAGTTAAGAAAAATCAGTAAGGAGAAGGTTCGAAGCGGATGGACCACTGACTTTCGGAAGATCCCATTTGTTAAAAGGACGAAAAGGGCACATTGATAAAGAGCTGATCAATGCAACCCTAGAAACAAACTCTATCGAGATGATATTGAGTCGATATCCCTTCTTCGAGATCTGTGTATCAACTACATATATCAAATTTTTCCGCTAAATCAATTTATAATATGTATCGAGATATTCCACAAACGACGAAAGCAGGACGCGAGATATTACATTCGAATCCTTTCCGTTACGCACTACATGTATTTGATTTTCACCCTTCCAGTAAGTTTTTTATTCCTCCCCTTTACTCCTCATGGAGTACTATACGTTTAAGCTCAACGCTTATTTTATGAGTAGGCTGCTTATTGAGTTACTTTAAAGACCTTAAATATGGAAAAGTTGAAGTGAAAAAAAAATGGAATGGACATGACGCTGTCCATCCGTGAGAGTTGTGCTGATGGAGGAAAGTTACTAGAAGATGGTCAGGGATTGTTGTCTAGATGCCAACAGTAACAAAAAAATCAAAATCGACTTACCACTCGATTTCCCTGTTGTTTTTTTATGGAGGGACTGCCGCTTGGTAAAGGCAGACCCCAGGTCGAATAACATCGCGCTACCTTTGTCATTCCAGATACCAGTGATACAGTTGATGACACAAGTACGCATTATGACTTCATATAGTAATGAGCCGGAGAGACTGTCCTTCAATTTCCGGCCTCTGCATGCCAACTGCGTCAGTGACTAACGCGAAAAACATTCGCTTCACGAAGTCATCTATTGTATGTCCGCCGAGACAGGTTAGGAATGAGGCACAATGGAAGAGTAGCCTACCAGTTGACTGCGGAAGTCGCTGTCTGATATTTTGGAATTAAACTGGCAGATGGGACACCGGATTCCTTCGCAGCTGTGCAGCTGCCATCCTAACTCACATCATAACCTGCCGATTTCTACACTGCCCCAAGGACGCTCTTGGATCTACCGGCAGTTGGGGGATGACCGGTCTAAAAATACCCAAAAGGGTTTGTCCGAGAGCATGCGGTATATCGTCGAAGTAGGATAACCGATAACTTGGAGACAGCCAAATCAGAAGGCAGAGAATACAGTTGAATGGACAAGCATTTACCGAGTCAGATATTTTAAACGCGCAAATGAGTGCGAAGGTTCTACTCCCAGGTGTTTGCATGCGCAAAGGAGAAATCGAATCGAGCACCGGAACAATTCGTTTATTATTCTGGACCTTCAAACTCCTACAGGTGTCCATAGTCAGAGATAGCAACAGCAACAAAAAGGCGACACATATGGGGAGACACAAACCAATCGATGATCACTGACGCAAGTCTGGAGGTGACTGCACCGGCTCCAAATCGATACATCGATTGATTGAGTTCTCTTCGGTGAACCAGGCTCCAATCATTTCCCGGTTCGTTTCGTTTACACGGAGCACCGCAAGCAGTTGCAGCCAGCGCTCGCCAGGCAAGTGTCAGCCGAAGCGCATGCCCCCGAGGTTGTGTCCGGCTGTGGCCAATTGGTGAAGAGATAAATATCGATAGATTTTAGGGCAGTGCCAGCAGAAGGTTGAGTCACGCGTGTTAAGCGGATCGAAGACGATATGGGTCGGTGACGGCACTGATGATCATGAGAGCGAGCAGGTACAGAACAATCAATTCCAAAAAGATCTTTAAGTACCACTGTTCATTATTGTTTAGTTTTCTTAACGGTGGATCAGGCGGATGACCCGGTGAGTACGCGTAGCCCCTATCAGGTTTGTGCTTCTGGCGAAGGACATCTCGACTAGAGCAAAGAAGGAGGGCTAGGTGTACTAGCGGATGAAAGTTAACACTTAGGGTGTCCGAGCACTCGCCAAAACAGCTTCTCAAGTCAGAAAACAAAGTCCCTCCCGACCCTTCAGACTTCTCATCGGCGCGAACAGCTCAGACACAGTGGTATCCAGGAGAACTTTTACATACAAAGGAACTCGCTCAGAAGATTTAGGCTTTATGTGTCTTTGTTTAAGCCCTTGGCATGTTGCATGCTATCGTCAGTCAGATCCTGTCTTAAAATGTTGTCTTCATGTGAAATTGTATTGATTGGCTGCGAATGTTCGAGCTACAGTTGTTTTTTATGAGTAAAGAAGACTGGTCGAGCAGGGGCACGATTCAGAATTCCGGAACACCCATTTAAGTGAATTTCCATAAAAACGAAATACTTCGGGCTATTCAAGCATCTTGTCAACACCTTAATTTACACAAGGACGGCACTTATTAAGGTGAACGACAGTACCATTCAAACCAACAGTCCGCGCAAAAGAACGGGGTTTACAACTGTCCTTAATTAGTTTCGTATAAAAAGATAGTTGTGATTGCATACAGGGTCCAACAAAACTCGTACAGGAGTCCACCGTCAGAGGTGGTGGCAACGTTAAAAAAAACTACACGTCTAGGCATACAAACCAATCAATTATATATGAAGCAAGTCTGAAGGTGACTGCGCAGGACTCTGTATGCCGGTGCCAGATCGATTGCGTGAGTTCCCAGCCGAGGACAAGGCGTCAATTAAGTCTCGGCTGGTCACCCCTCACTTTCTATAATTTTTCTTTCTAAAACTTACAACGAAATCAAACATTTCCCGCTTTTGTGACAAGTTCAATTGGTATTCGATAGTCTTCGAATGATCCAACTAACGTTAGCCGTTCAAACGACCTAATAAAGTGCGCAGGCACACGTCCGCGACTTGGCGGGTTAACCACGAGTGATGCCCGCGAGTTTGGCTAACACAGGGGAGCTAATATACCGTGTTAAAGTTCCCGAAGGGGGCAGATGAGTTAATAACTTTTTTAAAAATGCTTTTCTTTAGTCTTAAACGCAGAACCTTTAGTAGTAAATACACCAAAAATTGCAACTGAACAGCAAATGCAGATTGTAAAATTTTACTTTGAAAACTCAAGTCAATGATTCGGACCCAGCAAGCGCCTCACCACCACTGCAGCGTGAGAAATCCTTCACGCGAATAAAATGTTGGACGTTGGCTTGGCCGACGTTCCACGAATAGGCAGAATGTACTCAAATGTGAATGAAGCTACAGAGAACGATCTCTTTGGATAGAGAAACTTCGATAATGCCACGAATCTTGCCAGCGCGAACCATAGCATGATTCAAGGAGCTTCACGACAATGAAACGCATATATGTAGTTGGGTATTAAAGGATCACTTAAAATAGTACTTAAAACTTTATTTTCAAATGCATTTGAGCCGGCATAATCAACGTCCAATAATAAGAGCCACACCCAATTGAGTTGACTAATGTGAAATTAATGACTGCCATTATGTTTCAGGGCGTAGCCAAAATATGTTCGGAACCGACGAATCCCGAGGAGTTGGGGTCAACAATATTTAACAAAATCAAGAAGTACCAGGGAAAATTCTATTGCGCAGAGAAGAAATCTTGGGAAAAGATACCGGGGTTAGCTAACGGGAAGTGTTTAGTTTTACGCATCACTCTTAATTCTAACTGCTCACGGTTATATATCCCTGAGTGCAGGGCACGATTCAGAATTCCGGAACACCCAGTTAAATGAATCTCCATAAAAACTTCGGGCTATTCAAGCATCCTTTCAACGCCTTAATTTACACAAGGACGGCACTTATTAAGGCGAATGACAGTACCATTCAAACCAACAGTCCGCGCAATAGAACGGGGTTTACAACTGCCCTTAATTAGTTTCGTATAAAAATAGTTGTGCTTACATACAGGGTTCAACAAAAACACCCGCAGACTTCGTCGAACGCGATGTTAAAACGTAATAAGATCGAAGTAATTAAGGCAAAGTGGTTCCTTGTAAAATTTCAAAAATAGACAGATAGATGCTTGGATATGGGTCAGCATTCAGGAATTTAAGTGTCAAGTCCCACATCGAGGAAAAAGAAAACAAAAATAAGGTTTCAGAAAATTTTAATGGATATGTATCAAACAGATGTAAAGAGCAGTATTTAAAAGTTGGAGTAGTCACAGCTCATGATTAGCCCTCTGCCTCCTCCTCTTCAAACTCGCCCTCCTCTTCCGCCGTTGCATCTTGGTATTGCTGATATTCGCTAACCAGATCATTCATATTAGACTCGGCTTCAGTGAACTCCATCTCATCCATACCCTCACCCGTATACCAATGTAAGAAAGCCTTCCTTCTGAACATTGCGGTAAACTGCTCACTCACACGTTTGAAGAGCTCCTGAATAGCAGTACTGTTGCCTATGAAGGTGGCAGACATCTTAAGACCCCGCGGTGGAATGTCACATACAGCCGTCTTAACGTTATTCGGAATCCATTCAACAAAGTAACTGGAATTCTTGTTCTGCACATTAAGCATCTGTTCGTCCACCTCCTTCATTGACATCCGACCACGGAAAATGGCTGCCACTGTTAAGTAACGACCATGTCTTGGATCACAAGCTGCCATCATATTTTTAGCGTCAAACATTTGTTGAGTCAACTCAGGAACGGTCAATGCACGGTATTGCTGACTACCACGGCTAGTTAGTGGCGCGAAGCCCGGCATAAAGAAGTGGAGACGCGGGAAGGGTACCATGTTAACAGCTAGCTTGCGAAGGTCGGCATTGAGTTGACCAGGGAAACGTAGACAGCACGTTACGCCGGACATTGTTGCACTGACTAGATGGTTGAGATCACCGTATGTTGGAGTCGTGAGCTTCAGGGTTCGGAAGCAGATATCATACAAAGCTTCATTATCTATGCAGTAAGTTTCGTCTGTATTCTCCACCAACTGATGCACGGAAAGCGTTGCGTTGTATGGCTCTACAACAGTATCGGAAACCTAATTTCCATTAGAAATACCAAAAGAAAAGTTACCTTGGGTGACGGTACAACTGAGAAAGTAACCATAATACGGTCAGGATATTCTTCTCGTATCTTTGAAATAAGAAGTGTACCCATGCCAGAACCGGTTCCACCACCAAGCGAATGAGTAAGCTGAAAGCCTTGTAAGCAGTCACAAGATTCAGCCTCTTTGCGAACCACATCGAGAACAGAATCGACCAGTTCTGCACCTTCAGTGTAGTGGCCTTTAGCCCAGTTGTTTCCGGCACCACTTTGTCCAAAGACGAAATTATCCGGCCTGAAGAGCTGACCAAAAGGACCAGCTCGAACGCTGTCCATGGTGCCGGGTTCCAAATCAACCAGAATGGCTCTTGGAACATATTTTCCACCTGTCGCCTCATTGTAGTACACGTTTATGCGCTCCAACTGCAAGTCGGAGTCACCGTGGTATGTTCCTGTCGGATCAATACCATGTTCATCAGAAATAACTTCCCAAAACTAATCAAATGCCAAATTTCTAATGGCTCTTACCTTAGAACCAATCTGGTTGCCACATTGGCCAGCTTGCATATGAACGATCTCACGCATCTCTGGAGCTGCTTGGAAAGAAATGATGTGTCCGCGGAGGCCGGTGCTTGAAGCAACTATAAACTTGTTGATGTAGATAAACAAATTAGCCCTTAATCCAATTCATGATATGGGATGGGATATATGAGTGCCCCATCTCTCTAGAGTCATTCAAGAACAAACGCCGTTAAATTAAGCATTATTATTGTGACATTTGTGTACTGCGAGAATTCACGTTTTTGCCTATGATCTAAGGCTGAAATTGCACAATGAGTCCTTGTCCATTTTTTCTTGTACTATTTCATGTTCATTCTCTCTCTAATTCTTTCTTTTCAGCAATTATTACCGGTCATGTAAGTAATATTCGTACTTTTCCTTGCCTCTCTTCGTTTATTCGTACCCCAAAAGTTATGGTAATTTGGATCCCAACCCTTCGGAATATCATTAAACATGTGTTGTAACTTCCGCAGATTTAAGGTTTACGTTGGGAACAAGGACCTTCGTTAGAAATGTTGAGCTTGAATTTCCGAGAAGCAGTATGCGTTGGGTCTACAACCGGTGAAATGATAGGCCGCAAGCATTTTTGATGGCTGGAAATATAACTACCGATAGGCATGTGATGCACTCAAACTGACAAACGGTTGCAAATACGATAGTTAAATACGTTTTAATGGATGAAATTTAGAACATGCATAAAAGCGCGCAGTTTTTTGTTATATGTGATATCAGAATGCCGGTAGGCATATGGTGAGCAGTTTTTATATGCCACAATCGCGATAATGGCAAAACAGTCTGCAGCTTTACCAATTTCACTCTTCCTTACTTCATACCAGTCATTACTGCAGTTTACTGTCTTTATTCAGTATATACGTATGAATGAGATAGGCAGAGCCGATAAACCCATATTTGAACATAAAATAATAAAAAGCAACAGATACACACAAACGGTGGTACATCCTGAATACATAAATAAATTTCTAATATATGCGCTCTGGGAGCACTATCAAAACAACGTTAGACCTGAGGTTACATAATGATAATGCGCATTTAGGTGTTCTGTGAAGCAGCCAGTATAATTTTAATTGGGTGATTGCGGATAATAGGTAGTTATTCAAATCCATCAGCGATTTATCCTTTTAACGCAATAATTAATAATTTTTTCAACAATGTGAGCTGGGAAAGAAGAAGTGAAAAATATCTCCTACAAGGAAATTACGGACAGAGTTCAATGAGTCCCAAACTTTCAAAAATCGTACAGGAGAAGAAACTGTTTCACGGATTATATGGAGGAGCAGCGTAGGTTTTTTCTGAGTGGAGGGTGAGACCATAAATAGTTTCAGCCCATAAGTACGAAAACTTCAAATAGGGTACACAGGGTGCAAGTTCCCATGCAAACCCGGGGGGATTGACATCGGATGTGAGCCTCAACATTTCAGTAACTAGGATGAAATGCTGGTGATGGCTAGAAGCAAACGAAAAGGAGTCGGCTCAAACCGTGCAACTCCGATTTTTTAGCCTGAGGGGAGGGTCATGGGGACATGATGTACGAGTACGTAATTTGCAACTGGTCTCATAAATGCTAAATGGTCTTTTCTTGAAGGTCATGAAGATACCATTCATTGACAAGGAGTAAATCTATTGCTAGGAAAACTGAAACCAGGTTTTCCATGAAACGCCACACAATTTTCCAACAAAATGGTATCAAAGATGACAACATGGGGATTTTTATGCTGTTTATTCAGTTGCCATAATTAGGCGTGGGCTTTTATATTTAAATCGAAACTTATTTGCTCTCCATTCACGTGGGAATTTCAGTACTTATATGTTACTCTGCCTATGTGCCTTTTGTATCTTGGTAATTTTTGTGTGCTTTGTTTTACTGAACTATGATTATGAGGTTATCTCTACATTACAATAGAACCATGACACGGACTATTGCAATTTTCGGCAAACATCTCGTATTTTTGAGCCTGGAATACTACCTTCATAACGGTTTCACCAACAAAAACCTATGCAGCAAAAACACCGTTACGGTTGGAAAATTGCACTCAAGCTTCAACCAAAAACAAATTGCCAATTCCAGGCTTCCTGTCGATAAATTATTATTCGAACTTCAACAAAACTCCCGATATGGAGGTCATGTTGGCGGAAAAAGGACACAGTAAGACTGGAGTGATATGTTATCAAGAGACATCTTTTGCATTTGCATTTTGACTCACAACTCACTCTTCCCCATCTTTCTTGTTATTCCGAACTTGTAAAAAATATTCTTCCAGCAGTACAGGCGGTGGGTGGAAATTTTGGTCAACCAGAGTTGATGCAATAACCGTAAGACTTCATTTTCCTACGCTGATGAGTTGATATATATTTTGGTTATCATTTTATAATAATAATAAAAAATTGTATATTTAAGGCCCAGAGGGCCCCATCATTACAAACTTAGTACCGTGGTTTAAATAAATACAAAGTGGATAATTGCTGCACTATGGGAGCATACATATGAACAGCAGAAATAAGTAGTATGGTAAACATATCCAATTCAAAACGATTTGCCATTTTTAAAACAAAAGTCAACAATTTTTGGCATATATGGTGAACTGGAAAAGAAGCAGTAAAAAAACTCCTAGAGTTATATCGGAGGCGGAGTTTGGCGAGCCGCCAATTTAAAAAAAATAGGAGAAAAAAACTGCTTGCACTAAAAAATTAATAGCTAAATGCAATGGGATAGTATTGTGATGTTGCTGACAACGTATGAGGGTTCGGAACGCTCCTTGTCGGGTGAGAGATAATATAGCAGTCAGAGCTACTGTTGATAAACACCAGTGGAGGTGAGAGAGGATGAACTCATCGTAGAAAACATGGTCAAAACGAAGAGGGGAGAGAAGAGGTCACGAGATCATCATCCAGATGCGATCTTGCTGACGGCATAGTCCATCACCAAAGACGAAACCAACAGAACCCGCCCGATCATCAACAGAACCTGGAGACTATCGTCAGGGTTGCAAATTCAAAGGAAAGTATCAAGGTTGTCAAGAGTTGGCAATTCTAGTTTGAAAATGAGGGGACTAAAAAGTGAATGCAACGATTGACTGCAAAGGATGATGGAAATATAATTAGAGACCAATATAATATCAAGGGAGCTGCCTCAAATAACAGGAGGACCCTTTTCAAAATCCAAAAGTTGCGAGTTTGGGAAGGAAACAGACAATAAGGACTTTATATCTTCCGAAGTTAAATGTTTGCGTAATTTGGTTTTGAAAATAGCTAATGTAGATGAAAACCTAATTTTCAGTGGAAGATTATTCCATATAAAAGCATATTTGGAGGAAAAAACTGAGACCGGTTAGTTGTGGAGCTAAGGGGTGGTGGAATGATCATGGAGGAATTACGAGTGGCATAGGGTCGATCTACCGGAGTGAGAGCGTTAATTCGTGGAAGATTTGGGCTAGAGTTAACGCGAAACAGGAAGCAGAGACCGGCTTCGAGTCTTCTAACCCACAGAAATTTAATGTTTGCTAACTGGCATCTATCCGTATAAGAGAAACTGGATCCAGGAAGAGAAAATAGTTTCGAGTAAAAACCCTCTGAACTTTTTTCAATCTTACTGCGGTCAGAGGCGTTCATCAGCCCAAAGAGGGGACAGCAGTATTCTAGGATAGGAAGAACAAACATGCGGTGTAGGTTTAAATTTATTTCCGGAAGGAAGAAATTATGTGATATAAAACCACATATCTGTGCAGCCTTTGCAGAAATTCGAACTGCATGAGGCGATAATGCTAGCTTATTCGTGTAACTTAGACCTAAGTCTTTTATGGTTGATCGTTCTAAAAGTGTAATATTTTGAAATACTAGGGGTCCAGGAAGCTTGGCGGGGCCAAAACACATGAAACTGCTCTTGGATGGAGAAAATTTCATCTGCCAAGTAGAGCTCCAACGTGAGAGCATAAGAAGATCAGTGTTGATTTTATCAACGCAACTATTGGCAGTGTCTTTAGAAAATGAATAAATGCACTTGAGATCGTCAGCGTAAACGAATTTTGTGAATTTGTGAGTAAAGTTGAAATTTCGTTTATGTACAGAATGAAGAGAAGGGGACCTAGAACCGGGCCTTGTAAAACGTCACTCGTGATCGGCTGAGGCCTCGAATAGCTATCACCTACTAAGACCTTCTGGCTGCGGTTAGACAAGTAGGAACCAATGAAGTCAAGGAGAGGAGGCCGGATGCCGAGGTCTTCCAGTATCACCAGAAGACGTCTGTGCGGTACCTTGTCAAAGGCTTTGCTCAGGTCAAAGTAGATCACAACCACTGACTGCTGCTCATTACGAAGGGAAGTGACGAGGTTAAGAAAAGCTAAGTTACACACTTCGCATGATCTCCCAGGTAGAAAAACCATATTGCGAGTCGCTTAAGAGCTCATTTTCTAGGCAAAAGTCAAGAATTTGATTAAAAAAATAATTTTTTTCAAGAAGTTTTGCTAGAGCCGGGGTTTTGTGAACGCCTCGATAATTATTTACGTCCGAACGAGATCCCGACTTGAAGACAGGAAGAATAATAGATGTCTTCCATGAGTCAGGAAAGAATCCGTTTGGAAGATAAACTGAGAATATATGGCTAAGCAATCGGGGAAGCTCGGCACTCTCTTAATAACTGAGTTTGGAATACCGTCAGTCCCCGAAGAGTGCGAGTTTTTTAGACGAATTATTTGCTTACGAATTAGTTCTAAGGAGAAATCAATAGTGCTGATAACATTCAATGAGGATGCCTGAAACGTCGGAACTGGTTCAGATTCCATCGTAAGATGATTTGCAAAGAACGCACTAAACAGTTCTGCCTTGTCAGAGTCTTCGAGAACGAAGTTTTGTCTTCGTTTAGTAATGGAGGAATTTCATAACCTCGTTTAGAGGAGGATCGACGGCGGAACAGTTGAGCAACAGATTTTGCAGAGTTTGGCTCACTGAGTGCGCAAGATTCCCTCTGTCTGTCACGTGCAAGACGAATCTTAGAGGCTAATTCAAAAATCTCTGCGATCCTTAGATGTACAGATAACGAACTAGTATATTGATCTTTTCAACTGCTTCTTCAATTTCTTTAGTCGTGGCAAAAAGAAAGTGAGGAACGGTGATTCCGAGACGTAGGGCTTGACTATTTTTGGTTGGCACAAGCTTCCAGGATGTTATTTGAAACGACTGACATGAAGTCACAAAGACTTGCTGCGTCGTTCATGGAGGAGAGATTCTGCCAGTCCAATGAGTCCAAAAAGTTACTAATTAAGCTCATATCTTCGAGGTCAAAAGCATGATAGGTACGAACGGCACTAACCTTTTCGATGAAACAATCGGAAGGCAACAGTGAATTAGTGTATGGTCACTTTGGAAGAGGCCCTGCTTAAAATCAACGAAGAGGGGAGCAATGTCGATTGTGAAAATCAGGTCTAAAATATGCTTGTCTCTCGTTGAAGAACGGACAAGCTGGGACCAATTAGAAAAATTAATCGTATCGAGGAAAGGCTGAAATCTGGGTGGACAAACGTTTGAAATCCAGTCAATTTCAGGAAAATAAAAGTCCCCAGCGATTATTTTAATGTTAAAATTGGACTTCGAAATCAATTTAAAAATTTCACAAAGTTTTGCATCATCGGATGATGAATTAGGCGGGTTGTAAATACATCCGAGAAT
Source organism: Schistocephalus solidus (assembly GCA_017591395.1). Classification (NCBI taxonomy): domain Eukaryota; kingdom Metazoa; phylum Platyhelminthes; class Cestoda; order Diphyllobothriidea; family Diphyllobothriidae; genus Schistocephalus; species Schistocephalus solidus. The sequence goes on from WEDG01001270.1 coordinate 69,556, forward strand.
CGCCTTTTGCCGGGGCGACAGGATAATGGATGCGAAGCAGTAATTACCAGAGAATGACGTAACATCTAGATCAAATGGGAAGTGCTTAAATGAAGCTTTAATATAGAGAAGACAACCACCACCACGCTTGCTAATGCGGTCTTGACGGTAGAGATCGTACTGGTCTATGACAAGCAAAGAGTCGGAAATTAAGGGATGGGTCCAAGATTCAGTTACACATAAAAACATCGGGCATTAACTCGAAAGCAATGGCTCTCAGTTGGGCCATCTTATTTAAAACAGATCTAGCATTAAGTAACATGACATCTAGCGTAGTTCGAGTATCCAAACTAGGGTTTTCGTTACTTATAAAAAAAGGAAGACTTGGTGGTGGGGAAGTAAACTGTAGAGAGGAAGGTGCGGACGGAAAGTAAAATTGCTGCTGTCTACAATTAGCTAAGCTGTTACTGCTAACTAAATTAGGATTATTGTAGAGAAACATATTTGGGTGGTATCCATTGAGAGGAAGGCTATTTTCAGCGTTAGCGAAAATAGGAGGCCTTAAAATAGGATTTTGAGGAATATGGGAATAATATGGGAGAGAATAAGACTTGAAAATGGAACAAATTGTTTTGGAAAACTGTTACCGTAAGGGGTAGCGTTAAATAATCGGGGAGCCTGAGAATTTGATTGGTTGGGATAGTTGCTAAGGAAATTTTGGGTATGTATGGTAGATGCTGGAGGGTTAGGAGGTTTCCCAACATTAATAACGTTTTTCTTTTTGGAACTTAAGTTTGGAGCATACTTTGACTTGCCCAGGTTATTGATAAGTTTAATAGATTGGACAGCTGAGACCGGAGTGGATAGCGTGGAATGGGAACGAGGTGGACTTGACCCAGTTTTGTTGACTAAGTCAACAGTAGGAATACAAGGAAAAACTACGTTTAAACGGAGAAGCAGTCGGCCTTGGCACTTTAGACGGAGTTAATGACATTAAAGGTGGGCTTACGACATGGCTGATAGCTACTGCGTTGGAAATTCTTATTTGCAAGGAAGAAGGCGTTAATGGATTCATTAAAAGAAGAGCGGGATTTGAAGTTAAGGAGGTTTTTGAACCGGGCATTATAGGAGATTGTTGTACCGTCTCGTTATGGTTTGCATATCCATGACCAGACTTATGGATAATGGATTGAGAGGCCGAAGACCTATGCAAGAGGGGAGACACATTCCTTCGCTCCATCTGTGTAAGATCCCGACAAAGGAAACATTTTGCAACCTCTAGATAACGAGAAATGCGACCTCATTGTGCAAAAATAAAGTCCACCTCGATTGGTGAAAAAATGGTGACTAATAAAGGTGAATTTTTGCTACGTGAGGAGAGGCGTTTGGCTTCCGCTATTTTGTAGTTGAAACCGCACGAGTACAGGATGTCAACGGCAACGTCAATGGGTCGTCTGTCCCGGGAAACATTTTTTTAAAGAAAATTATAATTTCGTTTCTGTCGGTCTGATGTTTCACTGGCAACCAAATGAACAAGAGAATCCAGACGCTGACATTCCTGAGAGGGAAGAGCAGAGATGTCACCATCGAATAAGTCCCCAGTATAGAGAGAACTGATCCAAACTTTAACATAAACTCATAACAATTTTGTAAAGCAGAGAGATCAAGCTGCTTAGCTTTAACGATTGGTTGCATATGCATATCACTGCTGTGACTACTTGATGCAACCAAGCAACGTTTCGGTGCAATGGCTGAGAGCTTGCGACGAGCCGAGATTTTCGTTCTCATTTTTGCTAGGAGGCTTTTATTTGGTCAAACTTATGAAAAATCAGGCGAATAATATTCTGCGACAAATGTGTTTTCCAAAATTTTAACAGATTTTAACAGATCCACCTGACTAATAACGAGGCTATATCGGTTGTAAAAGTTGACTCTAAATTTTCACGCCTGTAGAAGTGGACGAGCACCACAGGTATAAGCAGTTGATAGAGGGTTAAAAGTGCAAAGTTTTTATCAAAAAATCAGTTAGTAATTTAAGCTTTGGATAAGGAAATCCTGAAAAATTAGAACTTTCACTTAGCTTTCAAAAACGAGCTGCGCGCCTTGACCTTGACCTTACGTTTTCAAGCCCTGCTTGTTAAATATTTTTAAAGTCTTATTTTTAATAGCACCTATATTCTTCCTCTACAGGTGAATGTGTGTTCGTCTAATTTTGTGACTTCATTTCTCAAAATGCGGGCTAGATTTTGAAGAAGGAGACGCGATCACTGGAACAAGAGCTTTGTTAGCCTGACGTTTCGGATTCTCCCTTGAATCCATCCTCTGAGGCAAAGTCAGATAAGGGAATTGGATCGCCCAGGTTTTGCAGAATTAATAGAATATAATTGCTAGGCCACTACATGCCTATCAACATTGGCAGTTCCCGAGTGCATCACAGATATTTGCGGATGGTATGACAGTTGTCTGACCGGCCAGTTGTTACAGTTTGTAAATAAATAAATAAATTGTATATTCAAGGCCCAGAGGGCCCCATCATTACAAACTTAGTGACGTGGTTTAAATAAATACAAAGTGGATAATTGCTGCACTATCTGAGCATCCATATGAGCAGCAGAAATATGTATTATGGTAAACATATCCGATGCAAAACGATTTGCCATTTTTAAAACAAAAGTCAACAATCTTTGGCATATACGGTGAACTAGAAAAGAAGCATTAAAAAACTCCTACGGTTAAATCGGAGGCTGAGTTCGGCAAGCCGCCAATTTAAAAAAAGGAGAAAAAAACTGCTTCACTAAAAAAATTAATAGCTAAATGCAATGGGATAGTATTGTGATGTTGCTGACAACGTATGAGGGTTCGGAACGCTCCTTGTCGGGTGAGAGATAATATAGCAGTCAGAGCTACTGTTTATAAACACCAGTGGAGGTGAGAGAGGATAAACTCATCGTAGACAACATGGTCAAAACGAAGAGGGGACAGTAGAGGTCACGAGATCATCATCCAGATGCGACCTTGTTGACTGCATAGTCCATCACCAAAGAGGCGAAACCATCAGAACCCGCCTCGATCATCAACAGAACGTGGAGACTTTCGTCAGGGTTGGAAATTCGGAGGAAAGTATCAAGGTTGTCAAGAGTTGGCAATGCTAGTTTAAAAGGAGGGGAAGAAAAAGTGAATGCAAAGATTGACTCTGCAGAGGATGATGGAAATATTATTAGAGACCAATATAATATCAAGGGAGCTGCCTTAAATACCAGGATGACCCTTTTCAAAATCCAAAACATGCGAGTTTGGGAAGGAAACAGACAATAAGGACTTTATATCTTCCGAAATTAACTGTTTGCGTAATTTGGTTTTGAAAATAGCTAATGTAGACGACAACCTAATTTCCAGTGGAAGATTATTCCACATGAAAGCATATTTGGAGGCAAAAACTGAGACCGGTTAGTTGTGGAGCTAAGGGGTGGTGAAATGATCATGGAGGAATTACGAGTGGCATAGGGTCGATCTACCGGTATGTAGTTAGCATGCCGTTGCTGTGTTCTAGCGTGCTTGTCAAAATTATCGGTTCACATGCTCATCGCACGGGGTTGCATGTGGTGCGATGATGGCCCACAGTCGAGTTGCTGACGGCCTGATTTCGGCTTCCGGTTGAGCTCTTGGGTAATTTAGCTCGCCTACATTGGCACCAGAAGCAGTGGTCACCCGCGCGTTATCCGCGTGGCAAATTTATTAGCCCAGAAAAAATCTCAACACCGAATATTGAGCAGGCAGGTCTTTGCGCTTGGTGATTGATTGAGGGCCGGATAAAAATGACGCATGCAATTCGTGGCTAACGCGGTTGTCACCTCCAGCGAGAATTTTGGCTTCATCAAACTTGAATTTGTGGCCGGGTCCCGTATAATGAGCCGTGACTTGGGAAATTGCGTCGTTCATCCTCACTTCAGCTGCGTGCTTGGCCATTCCCGTTCGCAGTAGTCTTCCAGTTTCTCCGACATAGTTCCTTTGTCCACAACTGCACCAAACCCGAGAAACGACCCCAGATGTTTGTTACCGCGGCAGTGGGTCTTTTAGCCTCATGATCTGACTCCTTATTGTTGCCTCCGGTCCATGCGCAAATCAAAAGCCAAGGGGTGTGAGAGGCGACTGATGGCTTCCGAGACATTCTTCACGTACCAAAATTTGGGACAAGTCGGATTTGGTCTCTTGTCTCGTTTGCATAGGCACTGGATGATAAAGTTGAGTGGGTAGCCTTTTGCTCTAAACACGAGTCAAAGATATGGTGATTCGGCAGCCTTTTCTTCCGATTCACTGCTGTGTGTTTCCACACGCTGTTTTAATGCCCTTACGCAACTGCGTTTGTGGCTCATTGGGTGGTTGGTGTTATATCTCAGTATTTGTATCGTGTTTGTCGGATTCCTGAATACTTTGGTTTTTAGGCCACTACAATCTTTGCAGCAGATAAGGACATCAAGAAAGGCCAGTTGGTTGTTTTCCTCCTCCTCCATCATAAATGGTATGTCCAGGGAAGAGGTTCTTTGACTTTCAGTATCTGATCCCGTTAGATGACGACGAAGGTGTCATCTACATACCGATTCCCAAAAGTTTGGTATGTGGTGTCGGAAAACCAGTGATTCCAATCGTTGGAGGACGGGCTCAGCTACGAGTCCTGAAATCGGCCACCCCATTGGCGTACCCTTCACCTGCTCGTAAGTTGTTCTGTCAAACGGGAAGTAGGTCTTAAGACCGAACTTCAGGAGTTGGAGGATTTGGGCGTGTCCAAGGCGATTCTCTGTTTCATCGTATTTGTCTCGTAGGAGTAATTCGATGGTCTTGATTTCCAGGTCCTGTGAAATAGAAGTAAAACGGGATTTGGCATCAATGGATACCATAACTTCACTTGGTAGGATGCTTACCCGTTTAATTTTCTCCAAGAATTGTGTTGAAGAACTGCCGGTTGTTTCTGAATTAGCTGTAAGGAATTTGGGACACTGAAACAGCCACTACCAATCCGTAAGTTGTAGTTCCTTTGAGTGATACGATGGATCGGAAGGAATGCCCCCTTTGTGTACTTTAAAAAGGCCATAGAATCGGGCTAAGACCGTGTCTTGGGCTGTCGCTGTGCTTCGGCCAACCAACGATATTGCCCCCAAGTTTTTCCAATGCCAACAGCGTTGCTTTAATTTCACGTAGCAGCGCTTATACGGGGTTGGTTGCACAAGGGACATAGGGAAGGCTGTCCTCCAGTAAACCTTTGGCTTTTTGAAGGAAGGCTGTCCTGTACAAAACAACCGTGGAATGCCCCTTGTCCGCCTGTAAAATAACCACTCTTTGTCGGCCTTGAGTTTCCTTAAATGCAGTACGTTCGACCTTAGCACTTCGTGCGGCCTGTGAGCCATGAGAAATGATGATACTGGGCGTCGTATAAGGCACTTTGTATCACCCGTTGCTTCTGTCTGACTGTGGGTTGATTATCCCTGCTGCAATCATGTAGAAATGTTTGGCCGAAGCTGTGTTGAATGAGGCTTCATGCCGTAAAACCTGCATTTGATCCTTCCTCAGCTCCTTTGAGCACCATTTTGTCATTATTGGGTGACGTTGGATTAGGAAGATTTCTGAATTTATTCTCCCGTGCTGTGTCACGTATCGCTCTATGTACGCGGACTCATTCAGTCACCCTATGTGGGAGCAGATTTGTACTGATCTCACCCATGAACTCACAGCATTTGGTCTTCTCTGGGTGATCCAATTCCATTATCTGACACTGCCTTTGATGCTGGATTCGAGTGAGAATCTGAAATGTCAGAATAATAAAGCTCGTGTTCCAGAGATCGTCTCTCCTTCTTCATGACTACGTCCCGCAAATTTCCATGGCTTCTATTGGCAACTTTCTTGATTGTCTTGTGAGCATCTTATGCTCTTATATGGTGAATTTAAACGTGTAAATCTAATCTTCGTTACCTGACACGGTTAGGCTTTGATGAGTTTATTTCCTTCAAAGCGCTTAGTTCATTTAAGGTCGCAAAAGCTAGGAGACTGTCCTCTCAGAGCAAACATCCATCCAATTTGGTTATACTCTTTTTGGTAATAGAAATCAACCTTATTTTCTCCCACCACAAACATTTATTTCAATATCTCATGGAAACTAACTTTTTTTATTTTCAGATATAAAACTTAAATGGAACGTCGAGTTTTACCATAATTAGCAAACAAGTAATCTAAGTCAAGTCCTTAACAACTGAAATTTGTCTCTGCGTTTCCTCCAATAGCTGCTGTTAGCCAATGTCCCTCAGTATTTCTGGCAGCTTATGTTTCACATGGCTCTTCATCCGATAACATTATCCAAGATTCAAGTGAAATTTGGCACCTTATAACATATCGAAAAAGCCGTAATCGCTCAAAAGATAAATCCGCTTTTTCTGCACCGCTTGGCACTATCGGTAATGATTGGAAAGATCTAAAATAAAAATCGGCCTCTAGGGGATAGACTAGTGAATAAGTTCAAAAAACTGCGTCATGTGCATCTTCACATTCCAGGCCAACCACGCTTGTTTTAGTTATACAATCTAACAGTCATAGCAATATCCTTCGCAAATATACGTCTATTTTTAATCCAATTGCTAAAACTCATAAGTAATTTACATTGGGGAACCCACCAACCATCCAGCATCTCTAATGCATGCGAAAAATTCCTTCAGCAATTTTCCAAACCAAAACATTTTTCAGATTCCCCAGCTAATAATGCCTACTTATTATGTTTACAGTTTTCCAAAACCATTTGTTCCATTTTCAATTGCAAAAATCATATTTCTGACGTCCTTCTCTTTTTCGGCCTTCTATTTTTCAACCTCAGAAAATAACCTCCCTCTTCCATGGATGCAGCCAAAATATGTTTATTTAAAATGATTCTAGTTTAGTTAACAATTACAGCTCAAAATTTGTAGACCGCAACAATTTTACTTCCCGCCTATCCCTTCTCACCTGCAGTTTACGTCCTCACTTCCGAATCTTCCTTTTTATAAATATTAACGAGGGTAATACGCGTCTCAGGAATACGCACAGTAGAGTTTCACTCAACTTGACATCAGTCGGGAAAAAAATGACTGAGCTACAAACACTAGCTTTTGAGTTTGAACCAGATGTATTGTGCATTACAGAACCTTGGGCTCACTCACTAATTTCCGACCCAACGCTTGCTATGGATAATTTTATTTTATACTGAAAAGCCCGTTCTGAAAAACGTGGTGCTGGTTGTTGTCTTTACATTATATCATATGTGGTACATTCCCCCTATAATTTGAGCATTTCTTCGTTTTCTGGAAATATTCGCTTTGTTTTAGGCATCCCAAGCACAATAGGAAGGCGGTAGTTGGCTGTGACTTTACTCCTCCCTGCTATTCCGGTAATGAAAGCCAGCTGTCTGAACTATTTGAAAAGGTTGCAGGGGCTCCATTTGATGTCAAAATAATCGTAGACGATTTTACTTTGCCAGAAGTTAACTGGCAAATAAATAATTCTCTGCAAAAACTTAGCAATTTGGTGGGCACAACTTGGTCGAACACAAGATAAGGACTGCCGACAATCAAGTACAGTTACCAATCCTCCCTTTGCTCCTGTGCAGGAATGAGGCTTATGATGACTTCATTGCCAATTTAAGCGTCGATACCGATGTTGCACAACAAATTGTAGGTAAGCAGGCGCAATAATTCAATATGGCTTATGGATAAATATCGGTCCACAATCGGTGGAAGGAGCGAGAAGGAGTTCTTCAGAAATATTCTGACAGCCATGCTCGTCGAACCAACCCAACATCTGTTGGGTTGGTTCGACGAGCAAGCGGTCTTTTTATGTAGCCCGTTATCCACCGTCGTCAGTGGAAGGGCTAACTAGCTAGCTACCAAAATGGAAACAAAAAGCTGATAGCTGTAGAACACCGTGCGCTTGAATCCCTAAGACAAACAGCCCAAATTTTTCAAAAGAAAATGACAAATCATCGAAAATCGGGGCCTATTATTATGATCACGGATTCAGGAAAAAAGAAATGACAACAACAAAGTGAGTCTATTCAACAAGTACTTCTCCGCCAACTATACAATAAAAGGTGAACCTATCCCACAACCAATCGAACTAACCACCTGTACATGTATTGAGATTGAATTTCATGAAGAAACAGTAAAAATGGCTATCTGAAAATTACTGAAGTCTCCCTCCTATGGCATCGATAAAATCCCTCCATGCAGAAGTATATATTATATATTTTGAAGGGTTACAGGCATTGACCTTGATGACCCTATTGATGTAAATTTATCATTGCATATGTTATTCAGTATATATAAGGAAGATAGGCAGAGCCTTTGAAAACCCTATTTAGAGATAGATGCTAGCAAAATAAGTAAATATAACATGGCGATAGACGTTTAAGTATATCGATCATTGCTGTTGACTAAATATATGTACATCAAGTAAAAATTCATCAAGTCTTCTTTTAAACATTTCAACGCTTTCAGCCTGAACAACCGAAGTTGGCAGTCTGCTCCATTCGTCAATCACACGTTAGGAAAAGAAATTTGCCCACTCTTCAAATTTGGCGTGTTTTCTTTTCAGTTTGTATTGGTGATCTCGGAGACATGTCATGTTTGCCAATTCAAAAAAGTCAGCCATCTGAAGAGCACAATCAACTCCTCTGACCAGTTCGAAGACTAAGATCATATCCCCTCTGTATTGCCTATAAGAGAGGGGAAAAATTTTAAGTCTTTCTAGTCGGCCCTAATAGGGTAGGCATTCCAATCCGATGACTAGTTTCGTCGCCCTCCGTTAAACTTTCTCCAGCATAGCGTAGTCATGTTTCGTCCAAGGGCGCCACGCCTGAACGCAATATTCTAACACCGGCCGGATAAATGTTCCAAACACGCGCCCAAAAAGCTCTCCGTCGAAATTAACGAAGGATCTCCTGATTGAAAAAAATATTTTTAATCAAATTATCGAATTTTGCCTAGAAAATAAGCTCTTAAGTGACTCGCTATATGGTTTTCTATATGGGAGATCATGCGAAGTGTGTCACTTATCTTTTATTAACCTCGTCACTTCCCTTCGTAATAAGCAGCAGTCAGTGGTTGTGATCTAATTTGACCTGAGCAAAGCCTTTGACAAGGTACCGCACAGACGTCTTCTGTTGAAATTGGAAGCCCTCGGCATCTGGCCTCCTCAGTGTATTTGAGGAAAATAGGCTTACGCATGTGAAATCCTCTCCTTGACTTCATCGGTTCCTACTTGTCTGACCACAGCCAGAAGGTAATAGTAGGTAATAACTATTCAACGCCTCCGCCGATCACTACTGGCGTTTTTCTAGGCATGGTTCTAGGTCCCCTTCTCTTCATTCTGTATATAAACGAAATTTCAACTTTACTCACAATTCACAAAATTTCGTGTAAGCTGACGATCTCAAGTGCATTTATTCATTTTCTAAAGACACTGAAAATAGTTGTGTTGATAAAATCATTACTGATCTACTGATGCTCTCCCGTTGGAGCTCTAGTTTGCAGATGAAATTTTCTCCATTCAAGCTTCCTGGAGCCCTAGTATTTCAAAATAGTACACTTTTAGAACGATCAACTATAAGAGACTTAGGTTTAATTTACATGAATAAGCTAGCGTTATCGCCTAATGCACATCGAATTGCTGCAAAGGCTGCACAGATAAGCAGTTTTATATCACATAATTTCTTCCTTCCGGAAATAAAGTTAAACTTATACCGCTTGTTTGTTCTTCCTATCCTAGAATACTGCTGTCCCCTCTTTGGGCTGATGAACGCCTCTGAGCGCAGTAAGATTGGAAAAGTTCAGAGGGTTCTTACCTGAAGACTTTTTATCTTCCTGAATCCAGTTTCTCTTATACTGATAGATGCCAGTTAGCAAACATTAAATTTCTGTGGGTTAGAAGACTCGAAGCTGGTCTCTGCTTCCTGTTTCGCGTTAACTCTAGCCCAAATCTTCCCCGAATTAACGCTCGCACTCCGGTAGATCGACCCTATGCCACTCGTAATTCTCCCATGATCATTTCACCACCCCTTAGCTCCACAACTTATCGTTCTCAGTTTTTTGCCTCCAAATATGCTTTCATATGGAATAATCTTCCACTAGAAATAAGGTTTTCGTCTACATTAGCGGTTTTCAAAAGAAAATAACGCAAACATTTCACTTCGGAAGATATAAAATCTTTATTGTCTGTTTCCGTCCCAAACTCGCAACTATTGGATTTTGAAAAGGGTCCTCCTGGTATTTGAGACAGCACCCTTGATATTATATTGGTCTCTAAAAATATATCCATCATCCTCTGCAGAGTCAATCTTTGCATTCACTTTTTACTCCCCTCCTTTTAAAGTAGCATCACCAACTCTTGACAACCTTGATACTTTCCTCCGATTTTGCAACCCTGACGATGGTCTCCCGGTTCAGTTGATGATCGAGGCGGGTTCTGATGGTTTCGCCTCATTGGTGGTGGACTATGCAGTCAGCAAGGTCGCATCTCGATGATGATCTCGTGACCTCTACTGTCCCCTCTTTTTTTCGAACCTGTTGTCCACTATGAGTTTCCTCCTCTCTCACCTCCTCTGCATCACCAACTCTTGACAACCTTGATACTTTCCTCCGGTTTTGCAACCACGACGATGTTCTCCAGGTTCAGTTGATGATAAAGGCAGGTTCTGATGGTTTTGCCTCTTTGATTGGTTAACTATTCAGTCAGCAAGGTTGCATCTCGATGATGATCTCATGACCTGTACTGTCCCCTCTTCGTTTTGACCCTGGTGTCCACGAAGAGTTCCTCCTCTCTCACATCCACTGGTGGTTACAAACGGTAGCTCTGACTGCTATATTATCTCTCACATGTCAAGGAGCACTCCGAACTCTCATACTTTCATATCGAACTCTTGGCTTGTGACTTTATGTCAGTCGTTTCAAATAACATCCTAGAGCTTGTGCCAACCAAAATAGTCAAGCCCTACGTCTCGGAATCCACCGTTCATCACGTTCTTTTGCCACGACTAAAGAAATTGAAGAAGCAGTGTAAAGATCAATATACTAGTTCGTTATCTATACATCTAAGGATCACAGAGATTTTTGAATTAGCCTCTAAGATTCGTCTAGCACGTGACAGACAGAGGGAATCTTGCGCACTCAGTGAGCCAAACTCTGCAAAATCTGTTGCTCAACTGTTCCGCCGTCGATCCTCCTCTAAACGAGGTTATGAAATTCCTCCATTACTAAACGAAGACAAGAACTTCGTTCTCAAAGACTCTGACAAGGCAGAACTGTTTAGTGCGTTCTTTGCAAATCATCTTACGATGGAATCTGAACCAGTTCCGACGTTTCAGGCATCCTCATTGAATGTTATCAGCACTATTGATTTCTCCTTAGAAATAATTCGTAAGCAAATAATTCGTCTAAAAAACTCGCACTCTTCGGGGACTGACGGTATTCCAAACTCAGTTATTAAGAGAGTGCCGAGCTTCCCCGATTGCTTAGCCATATATTCTCAGTTTATCTTCCAAACGGATTCTTTCCTGACTCATGGAAGACATCTATTATTCTTCCTGTCTTCAAGTCGGGATCTCGTTCGGACGTAAATAATTATCGAGGCGTTCACAAAAACCCCGGCTCTAGCAAAACTTCTTGAAAAATATATTTTTAATCAAATTCTTGACTTTTGCCTTGAAAATGAGCTCTTAAGCGACTCGCAATATGGTTTTCTACCTGGGAGATCATGCGAAGTGTGTCACTTAGCTTTTCTTAACCTCGTCACTTCCCTTCGTAATGAGCAGCAGTCAGTAGTTGTGATCTAATTTGACCTGAGCAAAGCCTTTGACAAGGTACCGCACAGACGTCTTCTGGTGAAACTGGAAGCCCTCGGCATCCGGCCTCCTCTCCTTGACTTCATTGGTTCCTACTTGTCTAACCGCAGCCAGAAGGTCTTAGTAGGTGATAGCTATTCGAGGCCTCAGCCGATCACGAGTGACGTTTTACAAGGCCCGGTTCTAGGTCCCCTTCTCTTCATTCTGTACATAAACGAAATTTTAAATTTACTCACCAATTCACAAAATTCGTGTACGCTGACGATCTCAAGTGCATATATTCATTTTCTAAAGACACTGCCAATAGTTGCGTTGATAAAATCAACACTGATCTTCTTATGCTCTCACGTTGGAGCTCTAGTTGGCAGATGAAATTTTCTCCATCCAAGAGTAGTTTCATGTGATTTGGCCGCGCCAAGCTTCCTGAACCCCTAGTATTTCAAAATATAACACTTTTAGAACGATCATCTATAGGAGACTTAGATTTAATTTATACGAATAAGATAGCGTTATCGCCTAATGTACATCGAATTTCTGCAAAGACTGCACAGATATGTAGTTTTATTAAGAATTTAGAATTTAGAATTTTTATTTGGTTAGCACCGGAAAGGTACTGTCTAAGCAAACATTAGTAACGAAATAAAGTTATGACAATGTGTGCAGATAAAATGTACAAATTCATAACTTGTCCTGCTATATCAACAGTTAGCAATGTTTTAAAATTAATGGTGAACTATAAAAAATAGGCAGTGAAAAAAACTCCTACTCTGAAAATTGAGGCAGAGTTCAATAGGCCTTCATTTTCGAATAGAAGGTAGGAGAAAAAAACTGCTTAGGAAAAAAGGGTCAGGTGGTAGAATAGGGTAATACTGCAGTAGCATTTCAGAATGAGATAATGAAACGTAATGTCTTCCTTCCGGAAATAAAGTTAAACCTTTACCGCATGTTGGTTCTTCCTATCCTAGAATACTGCTGTTCCCTCTTTGGGCTGATGAACGCCTCTGACCGCAGTAAGATTGAAAAAGTTCAGAGGGTTTTTACTTGAAGACTATTTTCTCTTCCTGAATCCAGTTTCTCTTATACTGATAGATGCCAGTTAGCAAACATTAAATTTCTGTGGGTTAGAAGACTCGAAGCCGGTCTCTGCTTCCTGTTTCGCGTTAACTCTAGCCCAAATCTTCCACAAATTAACGCTCTCACTCCGGTAGATCGACCCTATGCCACTCGTAATTCTCCCATGATCCTTTCACCACCCCTAAGCTCCACAACTAACCGTTCTCAGATTTTTGCCTCCAAATATGCTTTTATATGGAATAATCTTCCACTGCAAATACGGTTTTCGTCTACATTAGCTATTTTCAAAACCAAATTACGCAAACATTTAACTTCGGAAGATATAAAGTCCTTATTGTTTGTTTCCTTCCAAAACTAGCAAATTTTGGATTTTAAAAAGGGTCCTCCTGGTATTTAAGGCAGCTCCCTAGATATTATATTGGTCTCTAAACATATTTCCATCATCTTCCGCAGAGTCAATCTTTGCATTCACTTTTTACTCCCCTCCTTTTAAACTAGCATTGCCAACTCTTGACAACCTTGATACTTTCGTCTATATTTGCAACCCTGACGATAGTCTCCACGTTCTGTTGATGATCGAGGTGGTTTCTGATGGTTTCGCCTCATTGGTGATGGACTATGCCGTCAGCAAGGTCGCATCTGGATGATGATCTCGTGACCTCTACTGTCCCCTCTTCGTTTTGACCATGTTGTCTACGATGAGTTCATCCTCTCTCACCTCCACTGGTGTTTATAAACAGTAGCTCTGACTGCTATATTATCTCTCACTTGACAAGGAGTGTTCCGAACCCTCATACGTTGTCAGAAACATCACAATACTATCCCATTGCATTTAAGCTATTAATTTTTTTGGTGAAGCAGTTTTTTTCTCCAATTTTTTTATAAATTGGCGGCTCGCCGAACTCCGCCTCCGATTTAACCGTAGGAGTTTTTTTAATGCTTCTTTTCCAGTTCTCTGTATATGCCAAAGATTGTTGACTTTTGTTTTAAAAATGGCAAATCGTTTTGCATCGGATATGTTTACCATACTACTCTTTTCTGCTGTTCATATGGATGCTCAGATAGTGCAGCAATTATCCACTTTGTATTTATTTAAACCACGGTACTAAGTTTGTAATGATGGGGCCCATTGGGCCTTTAATATCCAATTTATTTATTTATTTATTTGACAACCTTGTTACTTTCCTCCGATTTTGCGACCCAGACGATGGTCTCCAGGTTTAATTGATGATAAAGGCGGGTTCTGATGGTTTTGCCTCTTTGATTGGTGGATTATGCGTCAGCAAGGTCGCATCGGATGATGATCTCATGACCTCTGCTCTCCTATCTTCGTTTTGACCCAGATGTCCACGATGAGTTCCTCCTCTCTCACCTCCACTGGTGGTTACAAACAGTATCTCTGACTGCTATATTATCTCTTTCACGACAAGGAGCGTTCCGAACCCTCATACGTTGTCAGCAACATAACAATACTATCCCATTATATCTAGCTATTATTTTTTTAGTGAAGCAGTTCTTTTCTCCTAGTTTTTTTTAAATTGGCGGCTCACCGAATATCGCCTCCGATTCAACCGTAGGAGTTTTTTTACTGCTTCTTTTCTAGTTCACCGTATATGTCAAATGATTGTTGACTATTGTTTTAAAAATGGCAAAGCGTTTCTGAATCAGATATACCTTCCATATTATTTATTTCTGCTGTTCATATGGCTGCTCACATATTGACACATTTATCCTAATATTAATGTTCAGCAGCCACTCATCACACCATGTTTGCAAGGGATCTAAGTTTCATTGTAATTTCCGCGCAACCTCCGGTTTTTCAATCGAGTTCCATAACTTCAGATCGTCAGCGAACATTACCTTCTCGCTTATCATACAATCAAGGCAGTCGTTCACGTTTATCAGAAAAAAATGGGACCCAGAATGCTGCCCTGCAGAACTCCACTGTGAACGGTTTCCCAGTGAGACTTGGCGTCTCCAATACAAACACGCTGGCGCCTGCCTGTGAGAAAGTCGGCCAACTATTCGTAGTATGTTTTTTTTCCGTTTTTAACATCATTTATGCTCTATGTTATTTGAATGCGCAATCAGCCGCACGTCTAGGTTTTGATATAGCTTTATGAAACGAATGATACTAGCTGTTCCATACAGCTAGATCAAACATAATCAACACTATCATATACAATACAAATATGAAGACTGTATGACTGCATTGCAAGTTTCTTACCGTTGAACTCTTCTTGCTCCTAATCTATTTTCACCTTTTTAGCAATCAGTTAACTAAGTCTAATTATTCAGCAGACCCCACACCGGAATCGACTGCGCTCGCATCTGATTGGAAGTACCTATCCCTTCGAATCGACCGCAGACGTTTCTACCTCTGTCAAATGAATACCCTCGAACGACAATAACAGACTAGTATTGACTCTAAAACATTATTTCCCTGATACATTCATCTTCATTCAGTTTAGAATTTAGAATTTATATTTGGTTAGCACCGGGAAGGTACTGTCTAAGCAAACATTAGTAACGAAATAAAGTTATGACGATGTGTGCAGATAAAATGTACAAATTCATAACTTGTCCTGCTATGTCAACAGTTAGCAATGTTTTAAAATTAATGGTGAACTAGAAAAATTAGGCAGTGAAAAAAAACTCCTACCATGAAAATGGAGGCAGAGTTCAATAGGCCTTCATTTTCGAATAGAAGGTAGGAGAAAAAAACTGCTTAGGAAAAAAATGGTCAGGTGGTAGAATAGGGTAATACTGCAGTAGCATTTCAGAATGAGATAATGAAACGTCGAGGTGATTCGTTCTTGATCACTTAGGCGTATGAAACAGAATCTCACGAAAATGCGTCAATGAACTTAAGTCCTCAGCATCATAGGATCCAGAATTGAATTCTGATGATGGTTAGTATCCAAAGAAACCGCAGCATTTAAGACTGTGGACCACCGAATTTGTACGTCCGAATGACGTCATCGTTTGGAGGATGGGTGATATAAGGAGACATTATAGTTCATGGGCGTCTCGAGGTAGCGTAAATATAGTTTCAAGAGGGTTACTCAAATTCCCGATGGTCCTTTCTCCGAGTCATGGGGAAAGCTACTGGGAAAAGATGAGGAAAATAAAAGATTAATAGAATCAGTGTTAAGATAAATGTGCAGTCTTCGCTTGAATGCAGATAGACTAGTTAACGACCTAATTTCAATTGGCAAGTTATTCCAAAGAAAAACTATACCTAGAAGCAAAGAAGAGAGAGCGTTTACACGTGGAGGATGCAGGGGAGGTATAATTAGTGCATAATTTCTTAGGTTATAAGGAAGACTAACGGGGGTAATGACAGAAAGCTTTGGGAGAGTTGAACTATTATTAAGTCGAAAAAGGAGACAAAAGCCTGCTTCAAGTCTCCTGACCCAAAGAAATTTTTAGCTTCGTTAGCTGGCATCTTGTTGAGTAGGAAGTAGTTGAAAGAGTCGGAAATAGGAGTTTTTGTGAAATGTCTTTGGACATTTTCAATTTTTGAACGGCTA
This sequence comes from Schistocephalus solidus, assembly GCA_017591395.1. NCBI lineage: Eukaryota > Metazoa > Platyhelminthes > Cestoda > Diphyllobothriidea > Diphyllobothriidae > Schistocephalus > Schistocephalus solidus. The sequence continues at coordinate 85,993 of WEDG01001270.1, forward strand.
GATTCGTTCATCAAAACCGAAGAAAGGACAGCAAAATTCAAGAATGGGAAGTACAAACATACGATAAAGTCTTAATTTAATTTCAGGAAGGTAGAAATTATAAGAAATAAAGCCGCAAATCTGAGCAGCTTTGGCCGTAATTCTATCGGCATGAGGCGAAAGATCTAATTTATTGGTGTAGCTTAAGCCCAAGTCCTTGATGGAGGAACATTCAATCATATGGCAACCTTCAAAGATAAGAGGTTGCGGCAGCCTTACAGGCCCAAAACTCATGTAGCGACACTTAGTAGGTGAGAACTCCATTAGCCATGTGGAGCTCCAGGCCGAAAGAGCGTCTAAGTCTGAATGAATTTGTTCTAGGCACCGTTCGGTTGTAGAGTGAGAGAAGGAATACACGCATTTGAGATCATCAGCATAAATAAAAGATTGAGAATGTTTAACTATCGATGAAATATCATTTATATACAGTAAGAACAACAAAGGACCTAATACGGTACCTTGAAGGACACCACTAACAATCGGGGTAGCACTTGAGTATGAGGACCCTACTAAAACTTTTGTTTTCGATCATTTAGGTATGATCTAATAAAGTCAGTAAGGGGACTACGAAATCCTATAGCTTCTAGTTTAGCTAGAAGTCGTTGATGAGGCACCTTATCGAATGCCTTACTAAGATCAAAATAGATAACTACTACAGATAGATGATCATTATGAAGAGAGGTTAGTAGATTTAGAAAAGACATGTGGCATGTTTCACAAGAACGGTCCGGTAAGAAGCCGTGTTGGGAAAAAGTTGATAATTTTATTGCTTATGCAAAAAAATCCGTGATTTGTTTTTGCAATTAGTTTTTTTCGAAGAGTTTAGCAAGAGAGGGTGTTTTATGAACACCGCGATAGTTATGAATGTCCGAGCGGGAACCAGATTTAAAAACTGGTATTATAATAGAAGTTTTCCAATAATCGGGGAAGAAACCATTTTCGAGAAATACTGAGAATAATTTGCTTAGTAAAGGTGGAAAATCCCTTAACTGTTTAATAAGTGAGTTTGGAATGTTATCAGTTCCAACTGAATGTGAATTTTTTAGGTGAGCTATTTCTTTTTGAATACATGAAGGCGAGAAATTAAAAGTTGTTAGAAGCGAATTTGAAAGCAGAGGAATTGTGGGAGTGGGGCTAGTTTCAGTGGTTAAAGTGGTTGGCAAAAAAACGAGTTTAACAATTCTGCTTTGCCCAAATCATCTGTAACAAATTTTCTGTTACAGTCGAGTAAGGGCGGAGTTACATTCAGACGCTTAGCCGATGACCGAACATGAAAGATTTGAGCAACAGATTTGGATGAATTGGCATCACTTAGTGCCCGAGACTCCCTACGCTTATCTCGCGCGAGCCTTATTCTCGATGCTAATTCAAATATTTGTGCAATCCTTAAAATGAACTGACAAAGAGCTTTAAGATGAATCTTTAAGTTGCTTTCGTAATTTTTTTAAGTCTGTTCTGGAGAAAAATGCGGAACAGTAGAAGAAGCTGTATGTGAATTAAAAATCTTAAACGGGAAAAAAGCCTGGATTTTTTCTGTGAGGCTCTGCAATAGCTCACGGAAAAAGTTTAGATCGTTGATTGAGAATATGCTATGCCAATCTAGAGTGCTTACGAAATTATTTACTGTTTCATGGTTTATGTTAGCAAAGTCGAGGTTATTGCATTTAACCTCAGGCTTCGTAAGAAGGGGAACTGGAAAACAACAGTGAATTATTACGAAATCACTTGTAAATAGATCATGATGAAAATTCATAAAGAGAGGGTGGACATCGTTTGTAAAAATTAAATCTAAAATGTTGTCATTTCTAGTAACTGATCTGACCAGTTGGGACATGTTTGAAAAGTTAATAGTATCGACCAATTTCTGATGTTTAGGCGGAGAGGAATTGGCCTGCCAGTCAATGTCTGGCAGATTAAAATCGCCTACGATTATTTTGACATCAAACTGAGTGTCTGCAACTCTTTTCAAATAGTTCACAGAGCTCGCTTTCATTGCCAGAATAACACGGAGGATTATAGACACAGCCAATTACCGCTTTTTATTGTGCGGGAGGATGACTGAAGCAAAGCATACATTTCCAGAAAAAGACGAAATGTTCAGATGAAAAGGGAAATGTACAAAGGATGACTTAATATAAAGGAGGCAACCACCGCCACGTTTTTCAGCGTGGTCTTGTCGGTACAAATTGAAATTATCTATAGCAAGCGTCGAGTCAGAAATAAGAGAGTGAGCCCAGGATTCAGTGATGCACAGCACATCTGGATCAAGCTCAAAGGCTACTGTTCTAAGCTCAGACATCTTATTTACAACTGACCTCGCATTGAGTGAAAACTAAGCTGAGCGTATTCCTGAGCGGCAGGTTACGCTCATCAGTATTTATAAAAAAGGATAATTTGGTGGCGGAGAAGAAAACTGGAAAGAAGAAACGAAAGGTGGGAAACAAAATTGCTCTGGTCTACAATTTGTCGAAATGTTACTGTTAAGAGAACTGAGATTATTGTACAGCGGCATATTTGGATGAAAACCTTGGAAGGGAAGGCTATATTGTGGCGTTTGAAAGATAGGGGTGGCATAGAAATGAGATTTTGAGGGACGTTAGCAAAATTTGGCGGAAAACGTGCATTTGAAAAAGGAATAAATGATTTCGAAAAACCGGTAGCATAATTAGAAGCGTTAAATATTTGTGGATTTCGGACAATTCTTGGGTTGGGATAGATGCTTACGTTAGCGTTCGCAGCTGTTGTAGATGCTGAGGGGTTAGCAGGTTTCCCATCGGTAATGCCATTGCTGATTTTAAAGCCTGGATTAGCCACAGATTTAGATTTTACTAGGAGTTTTTCTTAGGGTTAGTAGATTTGGCAGGTATAGCAGGCATGGTTTTGCTTGGGATGAGAAAAAGAAGTGGAGTTGACACAATTTCCCTCAAACCAGAAACAAGGTTAACGGGTGAAAATTCAGCTGGAATCGAAATTCCTGTCGATCCGGAGGGCCGTGGGCTTGCTTTAGCTACAGGACAAACCTCTGAGATAACTTTTGGTATTGAAGGTGTAGACCAAGGCTTCTTGTTTGCTAAAGAGGGTGAAACCCGACGTTCCATTGGGTTTTATCCCTACAGATAAACAACTTGTTTTTTTCAAATATTGAGCTGAGTGCTCATGCCTAGAGAAAATAAGGTCAACTTCAATCGCTGAAAAAGTTTGACCAGAATAGGAGGGTTTTTACTACGGGAAGATAACCTTTTAGCTTCAGCGACTTTAAAGTTAAAGCCGCACGAGTAAAGGAAATGAAATGCAACGTCCAGGGGGATTTTACTCTTGGGAACGTTTTTTAAAAGAAAATTGAAACTTCTCTTATGTCGGTTAAGTGACTCAGTACTGACCATGTTTATAAAAGGCTCTAGTTTCACGCATTGTTGAGAAGTGAGTGAAGACAACTTTCCCTCAAAAATGGTACCAAGGATCGTGAAGAGAGAACCATATTTAGACATAAAAATATTAAAGTTTTCCAGGGCGTCAAGGTCTAATTTCTTCATGCTTAAGGTGGGTTGTTCTAGTGGAAGTTGTACGCGAAGAGGATGTTTGCGTCTAAGTACTGACTGGGGTTTCATATTGGTTTTAAAATATAAGTACTTTTCAAATCAATAATACGAAGGAAAAATTGTTACTAGTAGCGTTTTGCGGAATAAAAAGATTTAATATTTTTAAGCAAGTCACTGCAAGCAAATATCTGCTAGGCAAACGAGTTTAAACTGAAAAATAGAATTAGCGAAGAGGCTATGCAGGATGAAAAAAATTATATCAACTGGTATACCAGTTACTACAAATTATTCTTCGCTGGAAATAAGGTAAACTTACAAATTTTTCAACTTTATTTCTAGAATTAGCCTTTAGATTCCGTCGTTTTGACGTAAATCTGCGAGAACTTTAATGAGGCTATGTAGGGTGAAAAAGTTTAAAAACTCTATATTTCTCCCTTTTGCAATTGCAATAACTGCAGGTATGGGCAGCTGAGGATGAGGTAGAAATACAATTAATTGTCAATAATTAAGCTAATATTTTCTACAGGAAAAGTAGAAATCAGTTGAAAATTCGAGAATTCACTTATCTTCAAATTTGAATTAACCGCCTTTGACCTTGACCTTCAGTTTAGCTGTTTTTACTTCATTTTTGCTATTTCTAAACCTTGGAAAACAGGTTTTTTTACTTAAAACAAACTCGTCATTTCAACACTGCTATTTAAGCAAACAAACAAACCAAAGCTTAAGTGTTTAATGAAAAGAGGAGTTAGTTTTAGGTTTTTCCTGTGTTCTAAGGATTTGAAGGCGCCAAGAAGTGCCAAATCAGTAAACCTATTTATTTTATTTGAGTAGGTTGCTAGTCACACCCATTTGACACAGCTTAAAGAACAGACATCTATGTGGAACCCTGTCAACAGGCTTTGCTAAAGTCAATGTAGACCGCATCGACTGACAGACCCATTTCTAATGATTTTGTCCAACTTTCCATAGATGAGAACAGGTTTGTGAGGCAGGATCGACCACTTCAAAACACATATTGATATGAGCTTAGCAAGTTATTCGCTTCAATATGCCTCATCAGTTCCGTTTTGATTATCTTCTCCATCATTTTGCAACAGATACTTGTGAGGTTGACTGGTCGGAAACTGTTTGGGGCTGTCGTCTCTCCTCCTTTATATATGGGGGTTATATTGGCTATCTTCCACTCGGTAGACAGAGCCCCCGCCTCCATCGAACTTTCAAATATCTTGGAGAGTGGAGAGGCCAGCTGTTCTGTGAGTTCATTGAGAACTTTTGCGGAAATACCATCTGGGCCAGGTGATTTAGTGGGCTGTAGCTGTTTCAGAGTTTTTCTTAATGTGTCCATTGGGAATGGCACCGTACTTATTTTGTTTTTAGATGCGGCAGTACCGTAGTATTCTTCCTCGTCAAAAGGTGGTTCCTCCTTATACACGGACATAAAGAATTTGGATAAGAGTCTGGTTTTATCAGAGTTATCAGTTAACCTGTTGCCCTGATAGTCTTTTAGACAAGGAATGGAGTCCCGATTTCGTTTTGCCTTATTTACGTAAGCAAAAAAACGTTTTTCCAATTTCTTGGTATGTCTTTGACTATTTCTGACACAAAGGCTGATCTTTCTTTTCTGAGAAGATTCAGATACCGATTCCGCTGTTTCCTAAAAGCGGAAAAATGTTCGGGAAGTTGATATCTGGCATATGTTCTCCATAGTCTTCTTTTCTTCTGGAGATTCCTTTTTATTTCCGATGTCACTCACTTGGGTCGGGAGACGCGCGATCGCCTTTTAAATGGGCAAAATTTCTCTACCAACTGCTGAATCAAGTTACTAATGAAGAACCAGGCAGACTTTGGGTCAGGTTCATGTGCAGGGCTCCAGTCTAACCCATTCAGTAATTCTTTCATTTTGAGGTAATCCCCTTTCCATACATTTCTCTCCCTAACTGCACGACGTTTGGGTACAGAAAAATGACTGTACTCCCAAGCAAGAACACAATGATCACTTCGTCCAAGTGGCACGTAAGAAATTAATGCAGGGATGCATTTGTCGTCTCTTCTTATGATTAGATCCAAACAGCTTGGCTGCTGCCCATTTCGGACTCGCGTCTCCATTGTGACATGTTGGGTAAGAAACTCGTCATTTACCAACTGAAGTAATTTCTGTTCGAATGAATTTTCCGATCGCGAGCAGTACATTGATACCCAATCGATATCGGGAGCGTTAAAATCTCCAAGTATTAATAAGTGTTTTCTACGGCAGATTTGCTTTACCTCTATTATGAGTGCTTCATCCGTATCCTTTCGCTGTCCTTGGGTCGATTAACCACGGCAATATGGAGGTCTGGTTTAGAATTTAGAATTTATATTTGGTTAGCACCGGCAAGGCACAGGTTGGTTTGGGACTTTTAGTTTACAACTATGTATTTCGCAAGACGAGTTCCTACTTGGTGAGGGCCCATCCGGAATGAAGTCAATGCCTTCTCGTATGAACATTGCGATTCCAACACCCCTACGTCCGTTTCTATCCATGCGGATAATCTGAAACCTATCTATCCTGACTTATGTGTCTGCGATATGTTCATTTAACCATGTTTAAGTAAGAGCTATGAAGTCAGGTTGTAAATGGTCCATGTTACGGAGACGGGATCTACAGTTGATTCGTGGCCCAATGCGGAAATGGCACGTGTTGACGAACGCCGAAATAGGCCATGCCGGCTGAGAAAAATGCGCAGGCAACCAGGCCACCAATCAGTATTTGTCGCTGCACCGAGCACGCGTCAAGCCCCCAGGCACGCGTGCGACCCAAATTCGAGAATTTGCGCCGCTGCACCGAGCACGCATCAAGCCCCCAGGCACGCGTGCGGCCCAAATTCGAGAAGTTTCCGCCAGGGGTTTTTGAACGTGAGAAGCGACCAATCAATGTAAGCCACGTTGCAGGCCAGAATGTGCCAGAACGCTCTCCATCACGATTGGTCGGAATGTTTGAGAACCCCGAGAACTAAATAAATAGACGATAGTTGATGAGCTTGAAATCTGCTGTTTTCTTTTGGCCCAGAAACCGGTTCCAGAAACCGGCTTTGCCTTTTCCTCTATCACACCCGTCGGGATATTAAAAAACTGGCGACGCAGATGTCCGACCTTATGATTACAGCAGAAAAAATAATAATAGTTGTATTTAATGCCGGTTTACAGGCATTGTCAGATGAAATATTCAGTGGGCAGAGGCTGGCAGTGAAAAAAAACTCCTGAATATATACCATTATAAATGTTTTTCCTATTTTTATGTTATTCAGGAGAAAAAACTGCCGCCTGTAAGGATGATAGCAATTCAGATCAGGGAAGGGCTAACACAATTGCAGTCTGTATGCAGTCTCTCTGTCTTTGCTAGGAACCGGGATTCTGCCACAGGCAAGAAAGGATCCGTGTTCGGTTGCTCACTGTCTGCCGAAGAAGTAAACGGGTGCAGGCTGCAGAGACGGTGCCGTATCCCTCAAGGTAACACCTGGGAATGGGTTCAGATGCCGCGCACTCCGTCGAACAGGAAAACAGATTCTACCGTGTCGGTGCCCAGAATTCTTGGAAACTGTTCTGAATGCAAAAAAACTAGTAATAGTTATCTTAAACAAAGAATAACTCCGCTGCATTTTTATATTATGTGGAAGTTTATTCCACATGGCCATGGCGTTTACCGAAAAGAACCGTCGATACTTAACTGTGCGAGCTAATGGGAGAAATAAAAAGACATTGCGATGACTGCTGCGCCGAGGATGGTCAAGCTGCCGCACAGTGGTAAGGGGATTAAATGTACGACTATTCAAAAGCTTAAACAGCAAAAAGAGTTCCTTCTGCACTCGGCGAAACCATAAGGGGTCAATGTTTACTTGCCCGCAGCGTTATTGATATGACAGATTACGGTGCTCCAACGATAAAATTCTTTTTGTGAAGAAGTGCTGGACCGATTCTATTTTATTCCGTTCGCTAGCGCGCAGAAGGCTAAATAGAAACGAGCAGTATTCCAGGCCGGGTCTAACGTAGATTTTATAAAGTCGGAGTCTAATATCAATCGTTTTAAAATTTCGGAGGATAAACCCGGCAGTTCTGCGTGCTTTAGAGACAATCAGGATGCAATGATCTGAAAGATTGAGACAGTTGGAATATAATATGCCCAGGTCCTTAACAACGCCAGGTACATTTATATCGTGGCCATCTATGCTTAGATGAGGCTGATGGTTGTCACCGACAACCATAACGGAACATTTGTGCCAAGAAAGGGAACAGCGCCATGTGCAGCACCACTGGGCAAAGGCCTCGAGATCATTTTTTAATAGATCAAGCACGGTGTCGCGATCTGCCGGCTTGTATCGATAGACAACTTTTAAATCGTTTGCATATATAAAGGGCCTACCATTTCGAAATAAACTTGGCACATCATTGACAAAAAGACAAAATAAAAGCGGGCATAGCACACTTCCCTGAATAACTCCACTCCTCACACGTGCCGAGTTTGAGATAGCATTGGAGATCTTAAAATGCTGTGTACGAGAGCTCAGGTAAGAAGATATCAAGCTCAGAAGTTTATCACATATACCGAAAGAGGAGAGTTTTAGGAGAAGAAGGGCATCGTCAACACGATCGAAGGCCTTGGTGAAATCGAAATAGACTATGTAAAGTGCAAAGCCATTATCCCTAGATTGTAGAACATGATCAAAGAAAGACAGCTGACATTGTCACAAGACCTTTTTTGAGGAACCCATGCTGGGCTGCACTCAATAGGTTATTCTCAGTTAAATGATACATCATTTTTTCTTTGATCAAGGTCTTCAGGATTTTAGAAGCTGCGGACAGTGTGTTGATTGGCCGAAAAATCGTCAAATGACGTAGATTGGCCGTGTTTGGGGATAGGTAGAATGTGCGATTCCTTCCATACACTGGGAAAAGGTTTCACTTTCAAGAGCTAGATTAAATATCTTACATAGAAGTGACGGGAAAATATCATTAGCATCCGCCTTTATAATACTGATCGGTACGCCATCTGGTCCAGGACTATAAGATTGACGAAAACGTCGAATGGCTACGGTTACGCCCCAGAGGGTAAAATTAATGGTCTCGAGGACGGCACCGGTCCAAACCTGGATGGGCGGAGGGGGAGCGGTCGAATTTTCAATAAATGTTCTGCACAAGAAAACGTTAAAACTATCAGCCGTCAATTTGTCATCAACTACAGGATTGCAAACGGAGTCCAGTAGAACGGGATGCCATGTTTTACTATGGGTTCTTATTGCGCGTGAAAAAAGTTTCGCTATATTTAACGAACGGTTTTCGACATATTTGACCTCTTCGGCTAGCCGTTTTTCTTTGGTTAGCCTCTTGGTCTGCTCAACAATACGGTGAATCAAGGGCAGAACGGAAATGTCGTTTTGCAAATGGAATCGACGAGAGAGTTAACGCAACCTACGGCGAAAAGATAAAGGGAGATAAACCTCACCCGTGACATTAATTAATTTCTTACGGGGAACACAACGAGAAATAAGTGGATCTGAAACTTCGTAAAGCATACCGGTAAATGTGTTCACATCCTGACACATAAAGAAATAAGACCAGTCGTGGGAGTTAAGATGTATCAATAATTCTATCGAAAGCGCTAATCGAAAATCAAAGAAAAAGCTATATTTTTTGGAAAGCGTTTCATTGGTTTCGAGTTGTAGTGTAGAAACAACGATATCATGGTCTGAGCTCCCAAGTGGGCCTAATGATGACACTGTCAAAGGCAGGCAAACTCTGCAGAAGATTCGATCAAGTATGCTTGATCCTCGGGTAGGGAAGGCAACAACCTGGGTCCACATGCCAAAATGCAACAGTTACTTGACACACAACTGGCCAGTTTGTGGCTCTGTTTTCATAAATGCAAAAAAGGTGTTCTCCGACTGGGAAGAACAAAGGAAAAGTACTTGAAGACCGGATAACAGAATTTAATTATGATCCCGACGGCGGCGTCAACTTTGAAGTTTGGTACCGAAAATATGCACTTCTGTTTGAAGGGGAAGGCTCAAATTTGGAGGACCAAGAGAAGGTGGAAGTTCTGCTTACATATGTTGCAGCACCACTAGGACTACTTGACCACTTTACATTAAAAATAAAAATGTACTACGTTAATCTGCTCCATTTACTTGAATGAAACTTCTTTATATTGCTTCTAATTTTTGCAAATTTTATGTGACATTTAAGGAGTTAAAAGATGTAAGCATATTTTCCTCAAATATACTGAACTGAAGCCCGCATCCAAGCTGTCATGTATTTGTATATTTCATGCCTAATGAAGCGGTCGGATACCACCTCTTCGGTAGCTCGACTTCAAGCGCAATAAAGTTCGTGCAGAGAGGATACAAATTGCGGTGTTGGGACAATGGCACAGAGAGGAGGTGAGAGGCAATGGAGACTTTGAATAAAATAGTGCCGTTGTCTGTAGTAAGCGGCAGCTCCTGGAGTTGGAGGTCGGACCGATATGGCGTTGTTCAGCAGCCATCTCTGCGATGTCAAGAGAGTGAGTTGAAGATAAGCAATGGAGGGTCTGGGTATTGTATCAGACACCTCATTGCATAACACGTCGATATGGCGGATGCTTGAGAGGAACTGAAAAATGTAGCCTAGTTGACGATTTTTCCAGGGGTTGAGCTTGTTGACTTAAGAGCAAAGGAGAGTGGCTTGTGATCCATGTAGATGTTGAAGTTCCTGCCCTTAAGAAAGTGTCTGAAGTGTTTCATGGCAAGTTAATGGCAAGACGTTTCCACCCAAACCGGCTTTAGTGCGATTTGACAGGTGTTAACTTTATAGGGAAGGACCTACGGGATGCAGATGAAGAACCGGACCTACTGCAACTTTGGAGGTGGAAACCAGGAGAGAGGTTGAAGCATTGGGAGCAGGATGCGTCAGAAGTGCGGCATCGGTTAGGACAGCCTTCACCTTTACAAAAGCAGTGAGCGCATCTGCGCACTGCTCGAACGAACCCAAGAGGAGGCGCATGAGTGGCAGGGTGGTGTGAACAAAGTTAAGGGAGGATCCGCTGGTAGAAATTCACCTTGCCAAGAAAGCGTTTGGAGTTGACGCTTGATAAGAGGTGGAAATTCACGGATGACCCCAACCTTCGAGGGGAGAGGATCGATGTCAATGGTGTTGGCCAGGTGTCCGAGAATGTCGAGGGAAGCAACGCTGAAGGCAAACTTGGACTGTTTGAGGACACCGACAAATTGTTGAAGGCGGTCAAATACCATTGCGAGCTGTTCTTTGTGTTCTTCGGCGGTTGATTTTGACACCAAGAGGTCGTAAATATAGGCATACAAAAAAGGTTGGCCCATAAGCACTATGTCTACGAACCTCTGGAATGTCTGAGTAGAGTTATGAAGTCAAAACGGTATACACAGGAGCTCAAAGTGGCCAAAGGGTGTGGGAACGGCCATCTTGAAACGTCCTTCGGGGTTATGGAATCTGATGAAAGGCACGGACCAAGTCGATCTTCGTAAACGCAGACTTTCCGAATAAAGTGCCAAACTTAATCCTAAAGATGTGGAACAGGGTAGCAGTCCGGGTGGTAACATTCCTTAGGGCCATGTAGTTGCCGGAAGTACGCCAGTCACAAGTGGCAATCGTAGAAACCATGTAGAGGGGCGAGGTCGAAGGACTTTCAGATTAACAGATGATGCTCACCTGAAGCATATGCTCGAACTCGGCCTTGGTGCCCGACAGTGGTGCAGACGCGAGACAGTGAGGCCGAGAAAACACAAGAGAGCCAGTGGTTTGGATGAGATTAACGACATATTACGGCGGGGCAGATGCGCAGGACTTTAGACAGGCAAGGTCAGGATATCTGCTAAGGAGAGGCTGAAATGGACTATCAGGTTCATGGTTCAGGACGGCGAATTGTCTTGACACTTCAAAAGGGTGGATACCCCCGGATAGTCAGCTTGGTGATCTTGTCGTGTAAACGGAATTGACGAAAATCGGTCATAAGACAATAATTGCACAGGGAGAGTCAGTGACGCCAAAGACCCAGGAGAAATGACACCGGAGGCTGATGTCCATGGAGATGCAACAGGTACCGAATGTGGCAACTGATGAGGTATTGACGGCCTTAAGGAAGTGGAGTTGTTTTGGCACCGACGGTCTGTTGCTTTAAAATGGATGACAATGTTAGCAAGTGCAACCTTTCTTCAAATTGGCAGCTACGGAGCCTTCAGCCCGAGGATTTCCTTTTCAAACGGTGCACCATTGCAACCTGTTGATAGTCACAAGGACTTGGATGTAAGGATAACATCATTACTCAAAACGACTCTGAGCTGCCCGATGGTGGCCGTTTAAATTACAACTCCTCAGGCGAGCATTTATGGGGTTTGAAAAAGACAGTTTCTCAAAATTATTTGGAAGCTTTATGCGGCCGCATGTAGAAAATGCCATACAGGTATGGAGACCTTGAACTGTCATTGACGGTACCGTCTTAGAGAAGGTTGAGAGGCGGTCGACAAAAATAAGAAAAGCCTATGAACACTACCATATGAAAACAAACGATCAACCCTCAACCTATTTCCTCTTTCCTACAAGCAACTACGAGGGGATCTCATATTAAACTTTCGCATCATGAATGGCCTGAACTGTCGTTTTGTTCCCAATGACTTTTTTTACTCAGGCTTATATGCCCACCTCACACGGTCATCTAAAATAACGCATAGATAAAGCAAGGATCGATGGTTGCGAATTCTTCTTTAGTAGCAGAGTTGTTGCAGCGTGGAACGCTCTGCCCGTGGATGCTCTTCTTTCCAGCAGTGTGAATTCCTTTAGGTGCAAACTGAACGTGCATCGATCGTCTCAGTTGCAGTCCAACTGCACGTAATTATACTGCTAGCAATAAGGAAATAGTCCTTTTGGTGTATTTTTCTCGGGTAATTATGCCAATCATGCCCTTATGTCCTATTGCATGTACTTATGCTCCTCACAATAAGGGAGTAGCCTTTAAAGTGTGTTGGTTTATAAATGTCGTCGACTGCTTACTTCTCCCATGTTATTATGCAAAGAATGTCTTTTCAATTTTCCTTATTTATCTATGCTTATCTAGCCACTTGGTAATGAATAAGGAATTCACAGGCGTTTACCTATCTTTCACTAAATAAAACTGAACTGAACTGAAATTTCCAATCGTTGGGAACGGTTCAAAAGCCTGGTTATTGGCTTCCATACGTTGTTGAGTGAGGGTGACAAAAGTCAGCACGCAAATGTTTCTGCCTCAGTACTGACTCGATATCACCTCATTCGTCAGCAATGTTGACCGTATTTGAAGGTGGCTAGTACTGGCAACGCAAAATTGTGCTTGTATGTGAATACGAAACAAAGGAAAGAAGGAAAAAACTCAGCCAGCAAGCAAGCAAGTAATACCTCGAACTGGAATAAAAGAAGTCGGAAATTTGACCCAGTACGTTTGGATAGTTCTGATTGGCTGAGAATCTGACTCTCATTGGTACGCGTTCGCAAGTACGCGCGAGGGGCCCAGCGCTGCAACAGGCACTCGGTGCTGAGTCACTGTGCAGTTTGCTCCTCTGTTGACGGCATAAAGAGAGAGTGCACTGTTCAGAACATATCCAAGATCGAGCACTTTTTCCACTTAGATGAGCAGCTAGTCATCATCTCCATTTCCTTTTCACAGGGAAAATTTTCGTTCTTGTCCATCCAACAAAGTTTTCCCCATTTTGGGTAAGAACACCCCTGTCGGTTTTAAGGAAACTGCGTATCAATACAGGGCCTGGACAGGAGTCATGACGGCTGGACTAGTTATTTTTTCTTTAACACTGGTGCTCAGGCTTATAGCGTTGACTGGACAGACTTGGATATATGATAGTGCCCTCTAGGCACTTGGAATAAAATTTGCATTTAGCGTTTGGACATCGTTCAGGATGATCGAGACCCAGCTATACTTATACTCATTTTAAAGAAGAGAGGGTATGCCGTACCGATATGGTCATCACGGTAGAAAATGGAACAGGAACGACCCACGATGTAGGGGACTTTGCTCTAAATTCCAGGGAATCGAAGTTTGGGGTAAGGTTGGGAGTAAGGTCAGGGATAGGGTTAAGTGAAGGTAAGATGGTTAGGGTTACGGCACGAGGACACTTTCTCTTCCTGCGAGTTGACGCAAGGTCACATGCAGTAAGGGGCTTATGAGGTTCCTAGTCATATATGCTATAGGATAGGACCATATAAGTAATCCTGACCACTAAAACCCTTTCAATTACGACTGACTCCGTTTCATTCATGGGCAGCACTTTTAAACCTCTGATTTCTGAGAAACATTAGATTGAGCACTTAAGGTGTCTATTGTCAATGCCTTTGGGTATGTGAACACCGAATGACATTACCGACAAAGACAAGGGAGACTGGGCAATGTCAGTAATGTTATTCTTCCATTAATACTAGCCGCTCTCTGGCTGCTGGTGGGGCTCGAAACTGAGCCTTAAAGCAGAACAAGGCAAATGAGTTTCGTAACCAATCGGTGAGCGTTTATCAACCAATATAAGTTAGTCTTAGCATTTTCCAATGATCATCAAGAGCTTACGAATTTCTTTTATACCGCATTCGAGCTTGCCCATCGCCAGTTTCTGTGCTGGTGTGTCGAAAAGATGGTCATTGACAATAAACTGTAATATCGTCCCATCAAATCGCAACCGCTGACTGACAACAAAATTTGCTAACTTTTCATTACAAAGGGTAAGTCGGTGTCGGATTTACAACAGGTAGTCGGCTATTGACCTCAACTGCACTGGTAATGCCGTTCTTTTATCTTGCAGCTATGCGGAGGAATGAGACACCAAAATAATCGAAAAATTCAAAGGTGGCAAACGCACGTTTTCAGTTGTTTAGCGTCAGACCGGTACATAATTTTACTTCAAGGTAGAGCAGTGAAAGTTGGAAAACAACCAATGAACCATAATTCTGGGATAGAGGGTTGAGGGTGCCTAGAAATTCTCGACCGCGGGGCACGCATTATGGTAAAGTTCTGCCAGGGCAGCAGGGGGAGGAGAAGGTGCGGCAGTGATTAATGTTTGTGTTTCGTTTCCTTAGCGCGATTTGGTATGTTGTGAACAAGAGAAAATGGGTCTCAACTTGGGCCATGGTAGCTGGAGGGCTTGAATGAATGCCTTTTGGGGAAGAGTTGGGTTTGCGAGTCAGCCAGCGATTCCATCGTCGCAAGTACCCGCTGATGCAAAAGTTTTGGGTGTTACATCGGCACTTTCTATCTGACTCGAATGCTCGGTTGACCTCCACCTAGGAAGGCCACGATTGCGCTGTAGACAGGGCTTCCCATCTCCTGATTTAGCCAGACAGGATGGTGCTTTCGCATTCATACGTAGGCCTACGCTAACTTCTTCAGTATTTCAATGGATACCATTGCTGAACTTAAAAGGTAGCAAAATCACTGATTAGAGGCGAAAAGGTGAGTTTCCGGACGTTTCAGATTCTCACTCGAACCCATAATCAGAGAAAATCGAGGATAAGGGCAATAGAGGCATAAAGTGCGCAGTATTTATGGTATATAGTGGCTATGCGATCACACGCATACTAGAATTAACAGCTCTCGCACACCCATTGGGGTTGTAACTGATGCAATGATGGCTTGGCGATGCAAGGCCAATAACATTCTTGTTTCGGTGATCGCATTTTCTCCTCCTGACAACGAAATTGATCGATTTTTCTATTTGCGTGCATTTCCGACGGGATGGAAGTTCAAATAATGAGCAGTGACCGTCCAAACGCTTAATTAGATAGTTTTTAATATCTACATTTTAAGCTATTGTCATATACACAGAACATGCATCCTATAGCAGCCCAAATTGATGCTGGCTAAAGAGTCTTTGCAAATCTCCAGAAGTGTTCATAAGCACATCACGATATACCAATCGCTACAAGTATCCGAATGTATTACGCATCCGTCTAGTCAGTTTCCTCTCGGGTTCTGAGCACTTGGAAGACGAGGGTAAATTGGAGGCTTTTGGCCAACATTGCGCTAGAATGTCCTTTGAACGAAGTACTCTGAGCTGATCTCGAACGAAAAACGATTGGGGCCTACTATCACTCCATTAACTGAACGAGATCTGATGAATAAAAATATGTCCTAATAGTTCGATACTCAATCTGATATGCGATAATGTTGAAGCCTGTTGCCAATTCTCTTAAATTGCGTAACCGACTGCATTCTTGGAAAGGGTCCGCACGGTTTCATCGTGTTTACTTCGCACATGGGCAGCGTCGGACTTATGTCGACTACACTGCCGATATCGCCATCGGGATTGGTGGCCATTGACTTTAGGAAAAAGAAGCTTCTCATACCTCGGGGAAGAGGCTGCTGCCAAATGCATAGAGTAATTATGACATCTTATGCCTGATCGATGCTACTTGCAGAGTTTTCAAAAACTGTCTATGCACTCGACGTGACATCTCTATCGCCACAAAGATCTGTGCGTATGAGGCCTCCGTCCGGTCAGTCCTCCTATCCATTTGTCAAATCTGGGTTGTACGCATGTAATATGAGTGACAATTGAAGGTTTTGACCACCACTGTCAGGTTTTTTTATTCGAGTGAAGCTAATCGACTTTGTTTTGGACAAGAGAGTCCGCACTCGCTGCGGCATCAAGGGAAAACTCAGGTCATTAAATGAAGATGACTGAGGTGATTTAGGGCGCATTCTCCATTGTTTTGGATCATGAACTCAGTGTTGCTAACTTGATCCGGAGACGTTGATCACCTGGAAACTTAGAAGAGGAGGTCAACTGAAAACCGAGCTGGATGCAGTTTGCCAAGACGTGGAAGTGGTTTTTGGACCTTCGGTATCTGCTCTCAGTCGCTGGAAGACAGAGTTGATCAAACTATCCGGATCCGCTGCGCAGATCTTCAGACTTGGAGAGGTAGCATTCATTACATCCTCGGGGTCGGCTAGATCAGAAACGATCATGGCTCTACTAAGTACTAAGTACAAGAAACAGTCCGCAAGCTTTGACAGTATCTCGAGAAAATCTCGGGTTATCGAGGAGGACGACCGAAGTCATTTGGGTGCACGTTTATTCCCCAATCCAAGAGTGCAGTGGAGCGGGGCCTTATCCGAATCCGCCGCCCCTCCATATTTAAAGACCAGGAACAGGAAAACCCCAAACCTGACTACACATTTTGTCATAAACCCGAACATTTTACAAAAATCGTCGTCTACTATTAATTCACCAGTAGTCATGTTTCTATCACTAAACCCCCTTCTTCGTCTCCATCATAAGTCAGGCTGTAAAGCGCTGGCGGGTTCACACAGAGACCAGTTGACAACTTTTCCCCGTCTTGACGTCGGGCCGTAGGACACAGATCATGAAGTGCTTGGGGAGGAAAAGATCACAAACTGAGCTGGTAGTTACAAAAAGCAAACTATGCTCTCCGGATTTCTGATAAGGCGAGCGCAGATCACGTTATTAACACGTAAAGGCTTTAAATACTACGAAGAAAGCTTCAAGTTTCTCAAAATCCGCTTCAAATTAGTATTTCAGGATAGTGAGGTGGTTATAGGACCTCCGGTCTACGCTGTAGTCGAAAATCGTTGGTCCAGTTCAGCAATTTCACTCCCACTGACCGGTGAGGTATCCTACGGTTAGATGAGACATCTCCCCGGCTGTGTAAAGTGCAAGGAAATCTCACTCTCACAGTTCTGAATGTATGGCGTGAGATAACATTTTATGCTTCCGGGTATCGAAATTCAATCAACGTAAGTTTTGCTCACTGAACACACACAAATTTCGTTTCACACGCTTTGTGAATACCGTGTCCCAGCAACCCCTGAGGTCTAGCAAGGGCTCGATCTAACGTATATTTTGACACCTTTCAGTCAAAACCTACCACCTCTTTTATCAGTAGTGCAGGGAAAGTTCAAATGAGCACGAAAAACACAGGTCCATTCACTTGTATTGGTAGTATGCTACATTTTACATCAATAGATTTCTCATCGCCTGTGTAACTAACACCGACACAGTTGAGTGCTTTCGGGGTCTCCATGCATTTGACCTTTCTCAAGCATCCCTCATCTTCGCCTGCTTTGGTGTACTGTACTCGACCAAATGCGGTTGCTAGCAAGAGTTTTCAGAAAAACATATCAGAACAACAAATCTACACGAACAGTCAAATGACCTCGGCACATAACTAGAAGTTAAAAATTATTACATTTCATCGGGCACTGATGCGCGCTAACTTGGCAAGTGTGCTCACAAAAAAACTCATTTTTAGATATTTGAGTGCTTAGACCCCCAAGTAGCAAGCCTTATGTTCTTAGTTATCGAGTTCCGCACCGTTGTTGGTCGCGGCCGATTTTGTCCAATTAACATTGGTTATGAATCACATTGGCCCAAGACTTATTCCCCCAAGAATATATTACACCCTTTTAGTGGAAGGGCACTGCCAATATAACCGGGTTGAAAGCATCTCAGAGAATTCTAAATTGATCTCTCTGGCCTCACAAATATTGATTAGTTATCGAGTTCCTATGGTCCTTGAACACTCAAGTCTCTCTATCTATAGCTCATTTATATGGCGTAGTTTTGGACACCAAGTCCTGAGAAACAGAACATGTCAGACTAAAAGTTACCACCTTATATATTTGCATACCCCAGTCAGATAATAACGTTTTGCAAAGATTGGAAACGCTGTTCTGCTTCGTCATCAGTTTAGTACATTGCTACTAAAATAATATTCGGTAGGCAATCTATTGTTTGTGGATATTTTCGGTTTGCGGTAAAAAAGGTTCGTTTCATTATATGTCATCAAGGTCTTTTTGCTTACGGGGGAATTTTTATTTATGGCTCGTGTTGAGGGGAGGAAAAGACGTTTATGGCCTACGCGCTACTGCCCGAATTATTATGCCTAGTAATAATGACTATTGCTTTTCCTTATAAGGTAGAGTTGGTCGTTGGGATTCGGTAACCGTTGGTTAGAATTTACATAATTTTATAATTCAATAGTTCAATAAATAAATCATTTACTAGTTAAGTAGTTTGCTTGTCATTAATTTGATATTTAATAAATAAATAATAATAACCATTGTTCATTGGTTACCGTTTCAGGAAAAATTGTTTGCTTGGCGGTTCGCTAAACACTCCGCGACGCAATTGCTACGAAACACCGTTTTTCAAATCACGCGTTACTTCTCAAAACTGAATACCATACTTAACCAACTCCAAATTTTTTTACTAGTTAACATTTTTCCCCAGCCGTCAAAGCCCATATTACCGGCATTCTCACTATGGCAGCGTTTCCGATCGTTGCCTAATATTTTGCTCCAGCCCTTTTGGTTCCTCGGTTGACCGCAACATGCAACGAAATTTTGGCTTTCGGTGCCGCCAACAATCAGAAGGAGAGAACAGTGATTTATCCTACGGGGGAACCTAACTCCAAAACTCCTGTACGAAAGAAAGAGGTTTTCGCATAAGTATTAGGTAACCAACTGAGGAAAAATACTTACTGACTTCAAGTTCTGTCTCATGATGGCCGCTGGCTAACAGTCAGCAAAAAGGTTGAAGAGATAATTCCAAAGCATATACGGCAACCGTGCGAGAGGAGGGCACAGAATAAAACAGTTAAGCCAGACGATAGTTCAACCGTCGATTTCGACTATGTTCACTGTATGCCCCACAACAGGGTGGTGCAGGGATAGGGACTTGCGCTGGATTTTAGTGAGAGTAGACTTGCACTGAATCTACCTCACTTGCTGTTCCACTCCCCCACCTGGGCTTGATGTCAAGACAGAATCAAGAAGACCGAAGGTGGATTCAGTCAGGCAAACATGACAACAATGCAGTCTTTTAAGTTGTTATTCTTTAATACTTATGTCCAGAAACTTTCACCAGTATATACTCTTAGCACAGCTTGGGTTAGTAGCCACAGATAACGTTCTAGCCGCGCCACACAAGACCTTCTGTCACTGTTCGGTCTGTGTTAGTTCGACCGTCCCTAAAGACGAGTTCCACCGTGTGCCCCAGGGAGTGGGACAAAAACCGGTCGCGTGAATCAGTTTATAGTCAAAGCAGGCTTGTATAATTTATACCGCACTTCCCCTCTCTTCCATAATCCTCCAGGGCCCAGTTGCAAGATAGACTCATGACGACCGGAAGTGGGATCGGGCGCGGTGATCGGCAAAGTGCGTGTCACACAGCTGGTTTGCACAAAGATATACCATGTTTTCGTAGCTATCGGGGTGGGAGTATCAGTTCGGTTTCTACAACAATTAATAAGGATACCGAATGGAGCCGTGGACTACTCCTAAAACAACATTACTACTGGCCGTAGCAACCAGGGACAGTAAACAATCATAAGTGTGAGACAATGGTCATTGCAAGATGGCGAAGGACGGAAATGGGTGATGCCGGTTGGTGTCGAAGCCCTCGCCGAGTTTCAGATAGTGATGACCAATCAGTAATTGGGACGTGTTGGTGACAAAGATAACAAAGGCCGAAATAGTCATTTCCGGTACATTGTC
This sequence comes from Schistocephalus solidus, assembly GCA_017591395.1. Lineage (NCBI taxonomy): Eukaryota > Metazoa > Platyhelminthes > Cestoda > Diphyllobothriidea > Diphyllobothriidae > Schistocephalus > Schistocephalus solidus. The sequence continues at coordinate 106,102 of WEDG01001270.1, forward strand.
CAGCACCCGTCTACACAGTCCCAAACATAGACATAAGCATATTATGGGTGCCTCAGGATAGCAAGTAAACAACATGCGTTCATTCTATTCCCGCGACCCTTTCGCATGCAACCCCTCTGCGTTACTCCCTCATGGTGCAACTTTCTGTAAGGATTATAAACCGGGAGCTCAGAGAGAGGTGGGAGCTGTAAATTCCATTCATATATCAGGTTTAGAATGCTATATGTCAAGAGCTTTTTCAATTACATGATAACCGATCCACCCTTATTGTGGCCTGGCCCACCAGGTGGGGGCTAGGTCGTGTACGTGGCACGCGTAGACAAACTCTTAAGCTTCATCAGCCACTGAATCCGCGCTCGCATCCGTTCGTATTTACTTTGTCTTGCCACTGGAACAAGGCGAGGGGGAATATTGAGTGCGGTAGATGTGGCACGAAGTTCTCTCCCTATAAAGTAGTTTACGTGCACGTCCTCCGTACTGTGCCCACTAGGTGGGGCTCGTGGTGGACGTCGTCGCATGCAACGTTCGATGGCGGATTTTTTTTTATTTAAATGGTCAACTGTTGAGCATTCATAAAGCACGAAAGGCCTAGAGTCTCCAGTGAGAATTTTCCACTTGATTTGGCAACTCTGTTCTTGTCAAAAAGTGCGCAGAGAGTGCGTTCGATGAGTACCGCCTATTTCCTTTGACAAAAAATGTAAAGAATTGGAATCAGAGGAAACTTTTCGAAGAACGTTTGTATTCAGTGGCCGGATCGGATCGTAGCCAAACAATTCGGGTTTTGCGTTTAGTTTTAAGTGTAAAAAATACCGTTTCGAATGGTACCAACTTCCATAGACGAACAGGTGGGGCCACTTGTTCTACTTCGCCGCATGAAGTGATGTGTCAACTGCCAAGTTGTCTGGGCTTTGGGAAGTTTTACACCTCCTAAAACGAATGACAGTTTCAGATGTGTGTATATTATAGTTAATCTATATCTCGGTTTTAAGCACAACACACTTTACTAGTCTATTGTTGTCAACCCTGCCTAAACAACAGTATCCGCAGGCTTTCTTTTTTGATTTGCTTAACGAATCAGTAAGAGGGTTTAATGACACTGGCTTTTAGGGTAGAATGCTTAATCACTTGACCCAATTGTAAAAATTTGGCGGCCTCAGGGGTACTCGAACCAAAGACAGTAAGGGGAGGGCTTTAGTACAGCCAAAGCTCTAACCGACCGAGCTACGAGCTCCCACTAGGAGCCATGAGTTCGATCACACTTGTGTCAGGTTATCCGTCCAGCCTACTGCAACATATGGAATCCACCAAGGGTGATCTAGTAAGTTGCATACACAAGCAGGATTTCCGAAGCAATCAATGTAGAATCCACCAGATGACCAAAAGTTGATTTGAATATTTAAGCTGATATCGACCAGCTACTGCAGAAAAACCACGTAATATTCACAAGATGCCAACGTAATTGATTTGACCCACTTGGGAAAAATTTCAATGGCCCCTACTAATTAATTGTGTCTGTTGGTCATCTGGTGGATTCTAGATTGATTGCTTAGGAAATCCTGTTTGGGCAGTCAGTTTACCGTATCAGAATTGATGGATTCCATACGTAGCAGTAGGCTTGGCAGGTAACTTGACCCAAGTGCGATTAAACTCACGGCTCCCGGTGGGGGCCTCGTAGCTCAGTTGGCTCGTAGACTGTACTTAATCCTCCCACTTTCTGGCGTGGGTTCGCATCCCATTGAGGCCGCACAGTTTTTCTCAAGAGGGTTAAATGAATTATTAAAATTTGCCAAAATCCCCTTCTAACTATGTAATTATTTACCACACTAAGAGCAGATGCGTCAATCAAAAAAGCACTTTTCTCAGAAGAAAAGCTCTTCCCTGCCCTGACTAGTGGACGAATGCCCTGATGTTGAGATGATAATGTCAGAACGAAACCGATGATCAAGCAACACGTGTTGGTCAGACCTAGTTATCGATTTTTGCAGTTTGCCGCGCAGCTGAACTCCGACACTGGAGTGCACGTGCGTGATGCGGCTCGGTCGCCCAAGTTAGCGCCCTATAACAAGGGGCGCATTTTCGGCCTTTAGTAGCATGAGCACGCGGGAGCCACTCAGTTCCGCAACTCGTGTGGAGTGGCGGTCACTAATTTTATCAGTAAACAAAGGAATGCAGCTGTCCGAATTTGGCTTGGGGCACCAGTCAGGCGCGCTGACGAGCGCTCGTATAGCGACGTGCGACCAAGAGTGAAGTGGCAGTGAAAACTAAACCCGGTCTCATGGGGATATTATTTAGCTTCCATCTTTGTGACCAGTTACTTTGGTACATCAATGTCATCTCTGTTCTGATAATCTTATTTAGCCAGAGCTGAACATGTTATCGTGGTTATTGAAAGCGAATGGTCGCTTAGGTAAGGCTATCAGCACTAATGGCCCGCGAGTAGCAAAATGAGAGCTAACATGGTGTTAGAGTGACTGTCAAGGTAGGACATAGGAGTAATTACCCCTTCCCCGTGGCCTTGGGCTCAATTCCATGAAGGGCGCCTATTTCCGTGTCCAAACATATCTATTCAATATATAAATGCGCAAATAGCTAGGTGTCCGGGTAGCTTTGACATGGCCCGTTTCCAGCCAGTACTGCGGACATCAACTGTCCGAAATCATTTAACTCTCAACAAGCCTTCCATGTAAAGAACTGTGCAGAGTTCTGTCACTGATTTGATACGGATTAGCTTGTACTTACTCAGAAAAGGAAATTGCGAGCTTGCATATTATTCACTGGCCAGGTCACATCACATGCTGCGCAACATGGCCCTATTTTTGGAGAAGGAATTTGATTGGACGACGAAATGATATGGTCAGGCATTGGCATGGATACGATCAACAGATCGCGTTACATCGCCTCTCGGCCAAAATGGGCGTGATACAGTTCTCTGTTAGAGACGCGAGGACTATTAGACATGTCATTGTGCCGACGATAGATACCATGGAAGAAGTAAAAGTTCAGAGTTTTCGTACTTTAAAAGTTTTAATTTTAGCGTGTGAATAAAAGACTGCTTACTTTATAGCACCTTCTTGGTACTCATGTAAGGGACGCCTGATCGTTTAAAAATCCCTAATCTCGTCAATTCTTCAAAGCACAATTATATCAGAAAAATTTAGAGCAACCTTAACAAAACGGTGGCATGAAATACGCTCAATGATTGTAAGTATAGTTTGCCCAACTGTATCACGGACTGGAAAGCGCTCATAAGTATGACAACTGCGTAAACTATCTATGCAGCATCATTCCGGACTCGATTGTGAGGTTGAAAGATATGAAGGGAGGTAATAGAGATTGTCCGTTCAAAAGTACTGCCAGGCTTTGAATAAGTACCAAGTTACTTTGATTAGCCCAGATAACTCCGAGGATGAATGGATGCTTGGTAACCACCGTTCGAAGAATAGCTGACAGTTTACACGACGAATTTTAGTGGTGAGCTCTTCGTGAAGCCTAGAGCTCTACCTGCCATCAGAGAGTTTGACCGTCTAGTTCGATCATGTATAGTGCGTGCTTCACAGCAGACTGAAAGCAAGCGCGGTGACTTGCGCGTGAATTCGTTTTTAGTGATAATAGACCTGCACTGAATCTACCGCACTCCCTCTTCCCTCATTCACTGTTGCCCGGTGTCAGGACCGAGTCAAAATGACCGGAAACGGAGTCGGTCTCAGGTAGCTGGCGCGACGAATCCACACCTAAGCATACCACCACTCCCCCGACCAACGACAAACATTTGACCAAGATTTCAACACAAAAGCAATGCGATAAGTGTTATGGCATGAATCCTAGCTCTCAGCGCCTGGGCCTCCGTGCCACACACCCATCGCACATCACCTGGTAACAGCTTATGATTGACCAGGATTTGGGTATACCAAAATCGGTGCAGCACAAATCTCATATGTAGCTGAGAAGCCACATGGAGAGGAGCCGAAGAACAAATTCTCACCTACGTGAGAGGTGCCGATGTTGGGTGGTGATGGGGGTGCATGTGTGATGCATGCGTTGGTGAAGAGACTGAATAGTGCTGTGGGTAAGCTTGTGGTGATTTATCGCAGCTTTTTATGGAGGCGCGTGTGCCCAACTAGACCCAGGCGGTGACTGTGCGTGGGCAGTGTAGAGGGTAGAAACGGCCGCGACTACTGTGTGTCGGGGCCCCAGGCGTTGGTAAACCAACCACTGTGCGATGGATTCGCAAGTGACCGACCAAGCAGATAAGTGAGGTGAGGTACGTATGACGATGGATGACAAAAAGATGGGATACAATCGAGAGCAGCATTGAATGAAACTTTTGAAGGCAAAGGAAGATGTAGGCTTTAAAAGTGAGACAGTAACGACCGTTGATAGTGCAGGCGGTTCAGTAGAGCTGACCTCAATATTTAGAGGAACGATCCGGATAAGAATTTCAAAGACCGCTTAAACCCTAAGGAGCAGTCTGGGGTGTGTATTGCATGCTGTGCCTAAACGGCCAGATTAAGCGCATGCTCGGATCGCATATACGCGAAAATAAGCTGGTTGTAAGACGGTGTGATGGATTATCACAAGTGGCTTCCCATACCTACGAAAACAGGCCATGAGATTAACTTCGCAGCCTTCAAGATAAACGCCCGGATCGGAGGTAACAGGAGCCGAGAATCGATTGAAGCTGGAAATTCCGATGGGAACTCAATTAGTCAATGTATCGATCGGGCGCTGGCATACAGAGCCCTATGCAGTCCCTCCTAGATTAACATGATTGATTTTTGATTGGCTTATACCCACACTAATTGTTAAGGGTTCTGTTGCTACTACTATCTTTGAAGATGGACTCCTGCATAAGTTCGAAGGCTGAGAATAATAAGCAAATTGGTCCGGCACTTGACCAGTCTTCTTATCCGCTATAATATGCGTTTCGCTCGACCAAAACGCCAGCTGTTTTCGGTATGCAACTTGGCTGAAGATATGTCTGATGACTTTCGGGAATTTTCTGGAAGAGTAAACATGTCCTCACCTAGACGACGCCATTCATCTTATTATCAGACTGAGTGAGAATGTGAATTCCGCTAATTCACACACGTTACGTCCGTGTCCATCACGTAAAGCTTCCAACTCGCGATTGGCACCAACATTTACGGTACCTGCCATGACCAATTCTTACATTTGGCCCGGAAACTTAGCTTCTAGGAATCGCGGACAAAATTCGTAAGAATTCTAATGTAACTTAGTCGCAGTAGGTTCTTGATTAATGGATGAACATTACGAGGAACAACCATGAGGCTGAGGTTTGATTACTAGGAGGGAGAAGGAATCCAGATGGGAGACTTATTCCATACAGGTAGAGAAGCAAGTCATACATTTGGAAGGAAATTAAGAGAGAAAATATAGATGATTATGCCAGCAAGAACAGGAACAAGAAGAAATGAATATTCCAATGTTCGCAGGCCTAAAGGCTTGCTAAAAAATACGGTTAAGCAGCGTTGTTGAAACCACTTTAACTCGTGATTAGATTTCAATGACAGTATTTTGTACTGGTGGACACGATGAGAGAAGTATAAATAACAGTATGGAGTCTGATGGGCCATTCGTAACAGATGAGCTTAACCACTTTCTTTCAGTTTCATTTCTTTCACATCATTTTGACCAATTGGTTTGGCCTTATCCCGATAGCTCAAGTCAATCCTTCATGTTCATGGTCCATGTCTGATTTAACGATCTGAAGATCTAGCCAAGCGTAGAGAGAAACAAGGTAGACCAAATTGAGACAGTGATCCGCCATCGAAAACCTGGCAACATCATATTAAATTTGATTGATCTGTTTGCGGGAGTTACGTTGACGACACCAATAGCTCATCCATATCAAGTGATGGGACCTACTTACATCCCGAGGCTGCACAGCGATGACTTATGTGCGAGTTTTTCTAAACTGGGGCATTGGATTTAATTCATTGTCGGTTCTGCTGGCGGGACACCGTCCGATAAGTGAACTTTCGATTAGCTGTTCACTACCGCAACTCGGCGGTGTGCGTGTGATCAACCTAGGCGCTGGAAACAGTCCTACTTGGAACACAAGCGATTCCGGTTGCAAATTTTTCCTCACTAGCGGTTGCTTAAAACGTTGAATTGAGATGGGAGCCCGCTATTGCCAAATATTGCAAATAACAAGCCACCGCTTAGTCTTAAACACGATCGAGTTGACCGAGGTGGATTTGGCACCAACTCAAGTTCTACGATCGTTTCCTGTTTATCAGGTGCAAAACGTACCATGTACCTCGGTGCAACTGCAACGAACATGTGAGACTGAATGTATCCGGGTAAAACCACAGGCTGCCATTTGGACATTTTTTCTAAGGTCAAGGAAAAATGCCTTACTAATTGTCCTCCTGTTTCCCCAGAAAAAGCAGTCGATTTTGAAAACTCACAAGCACCCACTTTCAAAACGATGAGGCAGAAGTTTTTGGTTGCGGATTTGACGTTTTGCCGCAAGGGTTGAAGACTAATTTAGGCGTCCTATTGACGGGACATGTCACCGAGAGCTAATACTCACTAACTTCCCCCATATTTCCACACACAACGTGGGTGAAAAAACGAGCTAAAATCGAGGGCTTTTATTAAAAGGGTGTACTAAGTGTGTAACAACTCCAAACTCTACCAAAACGGTTTGAGAAGTGCCCACATCTCGAAAATACAAATATGCCTGCATCTCCGTTCTCATGTATAAAATTCTACCAAACACCATCAAGATAAAGACACACAGCTTCAACCTAACACTCAATTATGGTATTGGCGCAGGTTCTTGTCACCTGGTCGGACCCATTTTTCCAAAATAACATAGATGCAGGTGACATAAGAAGTCAGAAATTTTTTGTAATTTTATTAATCAGTTTCAAAAGTTAAACTGAAACGGCAGCATTGCGCATTAAAGCATAAAAAACTTAAGAACCAAGCAAAACAGAAAACGCGTGCCATATTGCAGGGATTTCAGGCAATGCGGCCATTTATGAGTTTGAATAAATGTTCGATATTAAAAACATCAGGAAAAGCTGTGCAAAGTGTGCAGAGCAAGAGATAGAAGGAATTAAACTCCGTGTGTGAAATCGTTAGTAAAAGTGTATATAACACGAAAACCTTGGTATCGGAAAGCTAAAAAGAAAGCCAACTGAACCCAAACATTCATCAAAGTTTAACCTTCCTCCTCTTCTTCAAATTCACCCTCCTCTTCAGCCGTTGCATCTTGGTATTGTTGATATTCGCTGACCAGATCATTCATGTTCGACTCAGCTTCAGTGAACTCCATCTCATCCATACCCTCACCCGTGTACCAATGCAAGAAAGCCTTCCTTCTGAACATTGCGGTAAACTGCTCACTCACACGTTTGAAAAGCTCCTGAATAGCAGTGCTATTGCCAATGAAAGTGACAGACATCTTAAGACCCCGCGGCGGAATATCGCAAACAGCCGTTTTAACGTTATTCGGAATCCATTCAACAAAGTAACTCGAATTTTTGTTCTGCACATTAAGCATCTGTTCGTCCACCTCCTTCATTGACATTCGACCACGAAAGAGAGCTGCCACTGTTAAGTATCGACCATGTCTTGGATCGCAGGCCGCCATCATATTCTTAGCGTCAAACATTTGTTGAGTCAACTCGGGAACGGTCAATGCACGGTATTGCTGACTACCACGGCTAGTTAGTGGCGCGAAGCCCGGCATAAAAAAGTGGAGACGCGGGAAAGGTACCATGTTAACAGCTAACTTGCGAAGGTCGGCGTTGAGTTGACCAGGGAAGCGTAGGCAAGTCGTTACACCGGACATGGTTGCACTAACTAGATGGTTGAGATCACCGTAGGTTGGAGTCGTGAGCTTCAGGGTTCGGAAGCAGATATCGTACAAAGCTTCATTATCTATGCAATAAGTTTCGTCGGTATTCTCCACTAACTGATGCACGGAAAGCGTGGCGTTGTACGGTTCTACAACCGTATCCGAAACCTACTTAACATTAGAGATAACAAAAAGACATCTTGCCTTTGGCGATGGTACAACGGAGAAAGTATTCATAATACGGTCAGGATATTCTTCTCTTATCTTTGAAATAAGAAGTGTGCCCATGCCGGAACCAGTGCCACCACCAAGCGAATGAGTAAGCTGAAAGCCTTGTAAGCAATCACAAGATTCAGCCTCTTTGCGAACCACATCGAGAACAGAATCGACCAGTTCCGCGCCTTCCGTATAGTGGCCTTTAGCCCAGTTGTTTCCGGCACCACTCTGTCCAAAGACGAAATTATCCGGGCGGAAGAGCTGACCAAAAGGGCCGGCTCGAACACTGTCCATGGTGCCGGGTTCCAAATCAACCAGAATGGCTCTTGGGACATATTTTCCACCGGTCGCTTCGTTGTAGTAAACGTTTATGCGTTCTAACTGCAAGTCAGAGTCGCCGTGGTAGGTTCCTGTCGGATCAATGCCATGCTCATCGGAGATGACTTCCCAAAACTAATAAATGTACAAATTTATATGGTTTTTTTACCTTAGCACCGATCTGGTTACCACACTGACCGGCCTGAATGTGTGTGATCTCACGCATCCTCGATAACGCAAACCGAACTGTTGAGAAATTAGGAGACCGGCAGAAGAACGACCGAGCAACAAATTTGCATTTATTGTAGATAAACAAATTGAGCAAAGAATAATGTTGCACATTTATTTGAATTTGAGATGCCCAAAAAATAAGAAAAATGAAGTTATTGTTGCATTTACATTATATTTTTTCGATATTTTATGCAGTTATATACCCTAAGGTGTACTTTTATATCAATTTGCTTATTTCATTTTTTTCAAACAACACTTCTACACTACTTGCCTGACAATTCCTCCCTTGACGAACATATCAAACAGTTTCCCCAAAATGGATTGATTTTTAACTGGAAATTTTGCGTTCGCGTATGCGAAAAATTTTCGTTCGTTCTCTAGAAAATCGAAAAAGTCTAAAACGTGGAACACCGGTATATTAAAGCAGGAAATAAGAATGAATGAAGCAAAAATGGGAGAGGCTTACTTAAATGCTTAGTACGAAACGAAAAGTTAAACTTCAGAGCTTTATATAAATCCAAATAAAAGATAGAGATATGCAGTGTAGGGCAGGCATATTATAGACGTTTATGAGAGTGAGCGACCTACAAAACATTCAAAAATGTCACAAAAGATTATGTATAACGATTATCAAAACAAGGAAGAAACGTTGATATAATTGGGTACTTGTGAACGAAGAGTAAATTAATTGTTTCATACAGTTTGAATTAATGTGATTATGTAGCTGTATGTGAAATGCTGGTTAACTAGAGGGCGATCTAAATTCAAATAAACAAAGTATTCTAGATGACGGTATATATGGAGGCAAAAAGTGAGCGTTTAGACTTTTAAACATAGAGGCTGTGTAAAGAAAATGGAAGTGTTACACTTTTCCTTAAGTCATTTAACTGGAATGAGAACCGCATTGGGTTGAAATCTGGGACTACAACTACTACAAAACAGGAACTTGAGGCCTTTTTTCCATCTCCCAACCTAAAGCAATTTCAAATTCACCAGTTGAAATTTGTCATTATACAGTATTGAAGAATTGACTTCAGGTAAACATTGTCTGTTCATTTTGATTTACTTATATTATAGGCACTAGTAAGACCGAAGATTATGCAGGAATCTTGGAGGATAAGAAGAAGAAGACACGTTTTTAAGGCGTGACTTTATTTATAAAAGGAATAATATGATGCTTAACGCAACTACTAAAGTAAGCGGCCCTGGCAGAAGTTGCATATCCGAGTTTATAAAGCAAGCTACCTAACCTAGGTTTCTATTGGTGGACTTCGGTCATCGTAATCTTGCGTTATGTCAAGTGGCAATTACAATTAATGACCTAACAGCGGTTTAATCATTAAGATCTAATGGCATTGAGAAGAGCAGTCAAAATTTTGAATGCTTAAACTGTTGCATAAGGAAATCTATGTGTTCCCTTGTTAACGGCCTTGCTAAGATTTAAGAAGATAACTACCTGTGTTCTAAGGAGATTGACGGTCACCAGGAGGCCCTATATCAATAAGCCTTTTATTATTATACCTCCGACTTCAGGTGAAGAAAGGCTGAGTTACAAGTTGCATAAGCTCTTTCACGTCGAAAGTTACGATCTATGAAGCTGAGATAGAAATCAAGAATATCAAAAAAATTGTCTTTCTCTGAAAATTTTACAAGAGATGGAATTTTACCTAAATGCTTAGCGAGTTTTTCAATGGTAAGATGATAGAACAATCGCTTTTTAAGAAATGAACCTTCTGCCCTTGAACCCTCAATCCTATCTGGAAAAAAAGAATAAATTTTGGTATATGTGTTCCAGGCGCCAACCACGGAATCCGCTTTATCTTGAGGATAAGCGCATTAGCTTCTCAGAAAATAAGTAGCTAGTCAGCCTTTACCTGTCTCAGCAGTGTCCGAAAGCACCGCTGGAGAAGATAATCTTTTCCAGATTTCCAAAACACGGCGAAATTCTGTCCGTGGAACGTCTGTATAGGCATGCTGCCTCTGCCAGCCGAGGGGGTTATCGCGCAAGCTGTCCGTTCAAAGAAGTTAAAAAATTCGTTGAACTGCAGGACACACCTCTTTAACAGTCTAATAGCCGTGATTGAAATCAATGCTTAGTTGCATGTAATTTAGAGGAAAGGAATTATGCTCACCTATTTAGACTTCATAGGATAGTGTGTCGGGATTCTTCACCATATAGCCTTCCCTTCCAAGGTTTTCATCCAAATATGCCGCTGTACAATAATCTCAGTTCTCTTAACACTAACATTTTGACAAATTGTAGACCAGAGCAATTTTCTTTCCCACCTTTCGTTTCTTCTTTCCAGTTTTCGTCTCCGCCACCAAATTATCCTTTTTTATAAATACTGATGAGCGTAACCTGCCGCTCAGAAATACGCTCAGCTTAGTTTCACTCAATGCGAGGTCAGTTGTAAATAAGATGGCTGAGCTTAGAACAGTAGCCTTTGAGCTTGATCCAGATGTGCTGTGCATCACCGAATCCTGGGCTCACTCTCTTATTTCTGACTCGACGCTTGCTATAGATAATTTCAATTTGTACCGACAAGACCGCGCTGAAAAACGTGGTGGTGGTTGCCTCCTTTATATTAAGTCATCCTTTGTACCTTTCCCTTTTAATCTGAACATTTCGTCTTTTTCTGGAAATGTATGCTTTGCTTCAGTCATCCTCCCGCACAATAAAAAAGCGGTATTTGGCTGTGTCTATAATCCTCCGTGTTATTATGGCAATGAAAGCGAGCTCTGTGAACTATTTGAAAAAGTTGCAGACACTCAGTTTGATGTCAAAAATAATCGTAGGCGATTTTTAATCTGCCAGACATTGACTGGCAGGCCAATTCCTCTCCGCCTAAACATCAGAAATTGGTCGATACTATTAAATTTTCTCAAACATGTCCCAACTGGTCAGATCACTTACTAGAAATGACAACATTTTTAGATTTAATTTTTTTACAAACGATGTCCACCCTCTCTTTATGAATTTTCATCATGATCTATTTTACAAGTGATTTCGTAATAATTCACTGTTGTTTTTCCAGTTCCCCTTCTTACGAAGCCTGAGGTTAAATGCAATAACCTCGACTTTGCTAACATAAACCATGAAACAGTAAATAATTTCGTAAGCACTCTAGATTGGCATAGCATATTCTCAATCAACGATCTAAACTTTTTTTCCGTGAGCTAGTGCAGAGCCTCACAGAAAAAAATCCAGGCTTTTATCCCGTTTAAGATTTTTTTAATTCACATACAGCTTCTTCTACTGTTCCGCATTTTCTCCAGAACAGACTTAAAAAAATTACGAAAAGCAACTTAAAGATTCATCTAAAAGCTCTTTGTCAGTTCATTTAAGGATTGCACAAAAATTTGAATTAGCATCGAGAATAAGGCTCGCGCGAGATAAGCTTAGGGAGTCTCGGGCACTAAGTGATGCCAATTCATCCAAATATGTTGCTCAAATCTGCCATGTTCGGTCATCGGCTAAGCGTCTGAATGTAACTCCGCCCTTACTCGACTGTAACAAAAAATTTGTTACAGATGATTTGGGCAAAGCAGAGTTGTTAAATTGGTTTTTTGCCAACCACTTTACCACTGAAACTAGCCCCACTCCCACAATTCCTCTGCTTTCAAATTCGCTTCTAACAACTATTAATTTCTCGCCTTCATGTATTCAAAAAGAAATAGCTCACCTAAAAAAATTCACATTCAGTTGGAACTGATAACATTCCAAACTCACTTATTAAACAGTTAAGGGATTTTCCACCTTAACTAAGCAAATTATTCTCAGTATTTCTCGAAAATGGTTTCTTCCCCGATTACTGGAAAACTTCTATTATAATACCAGTTTTTAAATCTGGTTCCCGCTCGGACATTCATAACTATCGCGGTGTTCATAAAACGCCCTCTCTTGCTAAACTCTTCGAAAAAAACTAATTGCAAAACAAATCACGGATTTTTTTGCATAAACAATAAAATTATCAACTTTTTCCAACACGGCTTCTTACCGGACCGTCCTTGTGAAACCTGCCACATGTCTTTTCTAAATCTACTAACCTCTCTTCGTAATGATCATCTATCTGTAGTAGTTATCTATTTTGATCTTAGTAAGGCATTCGATAAGGTGCCTCATAAACGACTTCTAGCTAAACTAGAAGCTATAGGATTCCGTAGTCCCTTTACTGACTTAATTCGATCATACCTTAATGATCGAAAACAAAAAGTTTTAGTAGGGTCCTCACACTCAAGTGCTACCCCGATTGTTAGTGGTGTCCTTCAAGGTACCGTATTAGGTCCTTTTGTTGTTCTTACTGTATATAAATGATATTTCATCGATAGTTAAACATTCTCAATCTTTTTATTTATGCTGATGATCTCAAATGCGTGTATTCCTTCTTTCACTCTACAACCGAACGGTGCCTAGAACAAATTCATTCAGACTTAGACGCTCTTTCGGCCTGGAGCTCCACATGGCTAATGGAGTTCTCACCTACTAAGTGTTGCTACATGAGTTTTCGGCCTGTAAGGCTGCCGCAACCTCTTATCTTTTGAAGGTTGCCATATGATTGAATGTTCCTCCATCAAGGACTTGGGCTTAAGCTACACCAATAAATTAGATCTTTCGCCCTCATGCCGATAGAATTACGGCCAAAGCTGCTCAGATTTGCGGCTTTATTTCTTATAATTTCTTCCTTCCTGAAATTAAATTAAGACTTTATCGTATGTTTGTACTTCCCATTCTTGAATTTTGCTGTCCTTTCTTCGGTTTGATGAACGAATCTAGCCGTTCAAAAATTGAAAAATGTCCAAAGACATTTCACAAAAAAACTCCTATTTCCGACTCTTTTCAACTACTTCCTACTCAACAAGATGCCAGCTAACGAAGCTAAAATTTCTTTGGGTCAGGAGACTTGAAGCAGGCTTTTGTCTCCTTTTTCGACTTCATAATAGTTCAACTCTCCCAAAGCTTTGTGTCATTACCCCGCTAGTCTTCCTTATAACCTTAGAAATTCTGCACTAATTATTACTCCCTCTGCATCCTCCACATGTAAACGCTCTCTCTTCTTTGCTTCTAGGTATAGTTTTTCTTTGGAATAACTTGCCAATTGAAATTAGGTCGTTAACTAGTCTATCTGCATTCAAGCGAAGACTGCACATTTATCTTAACACTGATTCTATTAACGTTTTATTTTCCTCATTTTTTCCCAGTAGCTTTCCGCATGACTCGGAGAAAGGACCATCGGGAATTTGAGTGACCCTCTTGAAACTATATTTAAGCTACCTCGAGACGCCCATGAACTATAATGTATCCTTAGATCACCCGTCCTCCAAACGATGACGTCATTCGGACGTACAAATTCAGTGGTCCACAGTCTTAAATGCTGCGGTTTTTTTGGATACTAATTATCATCAGAATTCAATTCTGGATCCTATAATGCTGAGGACTTAAGTTCATTGACGCATTTTCGTGAGATTCTGTTTCATAAGCCTAAGTGATCAAGAACGAATCACCTCGACGTTTCATTATCTCATTCTGAAAATGCTACTGCAGTATTACCCTATTCTACCACCTGACTATTTTTTTCCTAAGCAGTTTTTTTCTCCTACCTTCTATTCGAAAATGAAGGCCTATTGAACTCTGCCTCCATTTTTCATGGTAGGAGTTTTTTTCACTGCCTATTTTTTTCTTGTTCATCATTAATTTTTAAAACATTGCTAACTGTTGACATAGCAGGACAAGTTATGAATTTGTACATTTTATCTGCACACATTGTCATAACTTTATTTCGTTACTAATGTTTGCTTAGACAGTACCTTCCCGGTGCTAACCAAATATAAATTCTAAATTCTAAATATAAATAGCACTTGTCTGCACACGTACTAGCAGTTGCTCATCGCTCTTGAGTCACAGGCACCAGTCCTTTGCACCATACTCATAGTGAGTCTGCAGGAATGTTGCAATAGTTTAAACGAACAGTTTCTGTTCAATTTGAACAAACTCTCGTTTCCCATTGAATAATATCTATGCTATTTATAGAACTGTCGTTAAAAATTATGGTGTCGGTTTAAGCGCGGGAGTAAGTTAAAAGCCAACGCCTTCTGCTCTTCCTCATTAGAACGGTACAACCCATCAAAATGCTATCTAACAAATCACCTTCTTCATTGGTCATTCTGTTACGGAATCTTAAGTCCACACATTACCGTTAAAATTAAGCAGCCAATCAGCAGTCCACCTTTGGAGTCTATTAAAGCTACTTCTAAATCAATGCTTATCTCCGTCAGACCTGATGGCTGTCGAGATTTCGTCATCTCCAGCAACCATGACGCATGTGTTTGAAATTGGTTTCGTATTTCAAGACTTCAAGCTTAAAAGGTTTTAAGTCTCTCTCTTAGTGTAGAAGACACGTCTATCCGAAAGAACTGATGAGGGAATTGCATATTATCCGACTTCAGGAAATATTTATTCAGAGTGAGACGAATTCTTGGCTTTTAAGGTATTACTGAACTGTGGATTATACCACGATCTGTGGGGTTATCCCTATGAGCAGCACAGTTTTGACGTTCAATCGCTCCTAAAATCAAGATCGATGCTTCATGACTCTGCTCGCAACAGCGGAAGGACTCGCTACACAAAGCTGACGTCGCTTTATATTTATAAATAAGTTTGACTTTTGAAATTAATTGAGTGAAAAACTCTGCCAGGTATATCTGTTTCATTACAATAGACTTCAGCGTAGGATTATAAATTAATGTAGTCTAAGATAGTCACCAGAAGTATAGGTAATGTAAGCGTGTACAATCCAACTCTGGAAGATGAAAAGGAACGTTCGTCGTTATCTGGCTTTAAAGCCTCAAACTTCACTCCAAGAAGTCGAGCGTCATAACCAATTGACCACCGTACGGTGTCCTAAACACTAGGCTGCTAATGTTTAGTCCGAGGGACATGACCAGGTTAACTTGTGTAAACCCCTCACTACTTCCTTTGTGTAGGTACTTACAGAAATATGACAATCACTTGCAATAACGCATAGTGAAAGCCCAGACCACCAGTCACAAAGAATGATGCATCCTTCCACCTACTGTTTCAGAACCGAACCCTAATGAAGCAACTAAGTTCATGCATGCACACTGCGATTGATGTCTTGATTCTGCCACGTGAGTAAGAAGTTAAGAGGGAAGCCTTGAATTTCTCTCGGACATAATAGATGTCCTTATAAAGCACAACCAGATTACGTCACCAGATGCCAAGTGGACAAGGGCTCAGATACGGTTAAGAAAGCAGTCTACACACATGAAAGATAGTTACAACACAATTTGATCACAAACTAATGAAGTACTAGTGGAGGTAGAGGACAAAGTCTTTGGAACAAATCACAGACTCGTTAGTACAGTGTAAAAACTGGCAGACCTAGGGTAGAACAGCAACACCATGTACCTCAGCACCTTCCGCAAAACCAGAGTCAACCAAGGACACATGCAAGCAAATATAGCAGCAGAAGGTGACTGACAAGCTGCCGGCTAAAGGCCGACTGAGGCTCGCTGTTATATGGCAAGACAGTGATATAAGCACGCCATTAGAACGAAAACCAAGCCAATAAATCCAATTGGATACTTCTAATTAAACGGAGGATAACATGCGCAACAGAAAACACAGTAACGTAGCTGAAAGTACGACCAAAGCAAGGTTGACCAAATCTTATGCGGATTTGAACTTTGCAAGCCCTATAGGCAATTTTTCGAAACGAGTGACCGTAGCCATTTTGGCATTTTCGTCAATCTTACAGTCCTGTACCAGATGGTGTCCCAGTCAGCGTTCTAAAGGCTGATACAGATGATATATTTGAAGAAGCTAAGAGGATGTCTGACGAAAAACAACTAGCTGATGAGATCAACTTTGCCGATAATCCTTCTTTAAAGGTTGCGAAACTCTTTTCGCGCACAGTAAAAGTGCAGAGAAAAAAGCAGAACCCCTTTCTTCTAGTAACCTAAGGAAACCCTATAGCTGACGCTTAGTTGATGGCTGATAGCTTCAATGCTTTCTTGTCTAGAAATTTTAGTGAAAATTCTGCGCACCCTTTCGTAACATCCAGTTTTGGACTGGTCACATCCTTGAAACCATAACTTGTACCCGCTCGGACGGGACCGCAGCCATTTGGCATTTTCATCAATCTTACAGTCCTGGGCCAGATGTTGTCCCGGTCAACGTTCTTTAAGGTTTATACAAATGATATGTTTCTTTCCCTTCTATATAAGATATTTAATCTTGCTCTTGAAAGCGAAACCTTCCCTATTTTATGGAAGGAATCGCACATGCTACCTACACCCAAGCACGGCCGATCTACGTCATTTGACGAATTTAGGCCAATAAATAAACTTCCCGCAGCTTCGAAGAGCTTGGAAACCTTCATAAAGACAAGATGATGCATCAAATGCGTGGTGATCTCCTGCAGACATTCCTGCATTGTGAAGGGATTGGATTGTTGCCTGGAATTCTCGGACTTCTTTGAATTTGCCACCACGACCCATCTCCGAGGTCACCCATTGAAACTGCGTGTCCAGCAGGCGAGACTGGATGTGCTCAAGTTCTCCTTCTCTGTCAGAGTGGTTAAACCATGGAATGCCCTCCCTGAAGACGTTGTGATGTCACCATCGCTGGAAAGCTTTAAAAGGAACCTTGACAGTTTTATGTTCCGCAACGAGCCTGAGCGATGAGGAATTTATCTTAACCCTCGAGATTCGTGCACCACTTGTCATATTTTATGACCGCCTTTTGTACCTTTGCAACCCACATGGTTTCTCTGTATACCGCACTTAATTTTACGTTACAAATAGGGTACTCAAAGGCCCATGCCTATTTCCCATCAATAAATTGAATTGAATTGAATTGAATCACCTAACACAGCGCAACCTACTTAATGCGGCTCAGCACGGGTCTCTTGAAAAACGATTTTGTGACACCTAACAGCTCTCTTTCTTTGATCATGCGCTACAATCTACAGACAGCGGGTTTGCACATTAAACCATTTATTTCGATTTCACGACGGCTTTTGATCGTGTCAACCATGATCTCCTCCTGCTGAAGCTTGCCTCCTTCGGCATAGGTAAGACGCTTCTGAAATTAATATCATCCTACCTGGATGCTCACACAATAAGTTAAAATTTCTGATGTTATCTCCAATCCCATACATGTGAAGAGGGGATATATCCAGGGTAGCGTGCTCAGCCTGCTCCTATTTTGCCTTTTTGTCAACGATGTTCCTGGTTGTTTTCAGAATGACAGGCCCTTTATGTACGCTGACGATTTAAAAGTTGCTTACGATATAAACCGACCAATCGCAACATCGCGCTTGAGCTCTTAAAAAGGGATTTTCAGGCCTTCGCTCAGTGGTGTTGCACATGGTGCCTTTCCATTTCTTGGCATAAATGCTCCGTTATGGTTATTGACGACAACCATAACCCCTAGCTTAGAAATGATGGTCACCACCGAAATGTGCCCGGAGTTATAAATGATCTGGGCATATCATATTCTAGTAGCCTAAATCTGTCAGAGCATTACGCCCTGATTGTCCCGAAAGTACGCCAAACTGCTGGGTTTATTCCCAGAAATTTTACAACCATCAATATTAGAACCAGCCTTTATAAAATGTATGTCAGACCTGTCTGAAATACTGCTCATTTCTATTTAGCCTCCTGCACGCTAGTGAAATGAAGAAGCTAAAATCAGTCCAGCACTTCTTTACCAAAATTGTTTTCACTTCAGAACACAAAAACCTGTCCTACCAACAACGCTGAGAGCTTACAAGCCACGACCCGTTGTGCCTTCACAAATTACAGAAGGGACTTTTTTACTGTTTAAACGTTAAAACAGTTGTAACTTTAACTCCATTACAACTCTAAGGCAACTCGACCACTCTCGGTGCACACGTCATTGAAATGTATTTTTATTTCTTCCTCTGGCACGTACCGTCAGATACCATTAGTTTTTTCGGTAAACGCTATAGCAACCGGGAATAAGCTACCCAGATGAATCAAAATTCAGCAAAGATATCCTTTGTTTAAGAGAGCTGTTATTAGTTTTTTACATTCAGGACACCTTCCACGAATTTTGGGTGCTGACTCAAAGGAAGCTGTCTTCCGTTCTGATGGCGTTCGTGGACGCTGAATCCTGTGTCAGACTTCATGCTGAGGGCAATATTGCTGACTATGCAGTCCGTAATCGGCTTATACATCAGTCGACAGTGAGCAGCCATTCGCGGAAATACCTGCTGGTGCAGGATACTGGATCCATAACACTGCAGTGAGAAGTATGAAATCGTGCACCCATGTCAACCCTTCCCTGTCCTGAACTTTAATCACTCAATAAGGTGCCGTTTTTTTCCTGAAAATACTTAAAAGAACGATCAAGAGTTTTTTTCACTGTCACTCTATATCACTTTTGAACTTGCCTGTAAACTGGCAATAAATACATATATAATACTCGTCAGCGTTTGGACGGCTCGTTTAGTGTTTGCGCAGAGCATTGGGTTGGAATCTATCCAGATACCTAGATCTTTCTGCTTATCTACTTCTTTTAGTGGAATTCCGCTCAGGTACTACTGGTGTTTGGGGAAAGGTCTTCTTTATGATTCCAAGCGTAAGACTACACATTTGGGTATATCAAACGTAAGAAGCCACTTGCTGCACCAGACAGCCAATTTAACAAAGTTTTCTTGCAGTTGCTGCGCATTTTCAACAAAGCTAATGGTTTCCAGCTTTTGATATCATCTGCAAACATGATGGCATCACAGTCAAGATTACCAGCGCAGTCGTTTATATAAATGAGGAATAGAAGCGGACCTAAGAATGAACCCTGTGAAACACCACTTTTTACTATATCCCACTCGGATTCAGTGGTGCCAACAAGTACTTTTTGCAGTCTGCATGACAGGAAACTTTTGATCCATTTAAAGACGTTACCCTGGATACCACATTGCCGAACCTTATTTAACAGTCGCCGATGAGTTAACATATCAAACGCCTTCTTGCATTCGAAGAAAATGACATAAACTAGACGGCCTCGGGCTTTTGTTTTTGTCAATTTTTCCTTCGAGTTAAGACCACTCGTAAGACATGAGTGACCAAGGCGAATGCCATGCTGGGCAACACATAATATGTTCTTCTTCTCCAGCTGCTTCATTATATGTGTCTTAATAAGTTTTTCAATGACTTTGCACAAAATGCAGGTTGAACTAATGGGTTGGTAATTTTCTGACTCCAGTTTGGTCCCTCCTTTGTGAATCGAGGAGATAAGGGCAGTTTTCCATTCCTGTGAAAGTTCGCCCTCTTCGATGGACTTTTGGAATATCATCGAAACCGGCTCACACAGTACATTGGCCAATTCTCGAAGGGCATGCGGATGAATTCTATCTGGACCGTAGACTTGGCAGGCTTCAGGCGGAGTAATTCTATCCTAACCAATGTGGGCGAGAAGTAAAGATTATTTTATAGTGAAAACGTTCCCGAATGTCGAAGCGCCCTGATACTTTTACCAGGGTACTAAGTTTGTACTGAAGAAGCCCTCTGGGTTTTAAATGTGCAATTTTCATTGATTAAAACGGCGGTTTTACCCACTGAAATTCTGTTATAGTTAATGGCACTTTCGGTCAGTTTCATTCACAATGTGACATATAAAGGTTAAGATCGTCTCTAGCATAGGACAAAACATGCCTTGATAATGTACAACGCTGTGCAACGAAACTGTTAAAATGTCTTTTAAAACTGATCATTGATAAAAAAGAGTGAGCTACCTTAATTTATTCCCTCTGTGTTACAGGCAGCAAACAGGTGATCTGTAGTATAATTAACTTTATATAAGGGAGATAGACAGAGCCTTTGAAAAGCCTGTGTACAAATAGACGCTTGCAAAATATTCATATGTTACATAGCGATATGTGTACAGCATATCAGTCATCAGGCCATCAAGAAAAATTGCATCAAGTCATCTTATAAATATCGCCACACTTACAAGCAGAACAACCGAAGAGGGCAGTTTGATCGATGCTTTAATCCCAAAGTAAGAAAAGAAGTTGGTGCGCACTTTAAATTTGCTTAAGTTTGTCTTCAGTTCGTCCTTCCATTGCAGAAGAGTACATGTTAAAAAGCCTTTAATTGATAATGAAGTTCATTAAGAGCCGGCTATCCTGCATTATTTTCATTTACTAATTGCATTCCCTGACTATCTGTTAATGTGTCTTGATATGCAGGCAGAATGACTATACATTTTTGCTTCCTTTGCTGGGCAACAGCGCCGAATCTAATGCACTTCAATCGTTTTGACCCATATCCGGTCTTCCTCCGGATTTCCTTTCAGCAAACAGTCCCAGTTCGCGTTCACAAACCCAATTCCTCACCCTCAGCGGATTAACTGCAGACTGCAAGCATTAGTCACATACTATTCTCAAAAGTTCTGATCTGAAGGGAATTAAAGTAACTAAAAGTGTCGAAATATCTAGGTCCGGACGAGCTTCTGAAAGACATCGTTAATGAACTTTCCGGATCCCTGCCAGTGCTCTTTCAAAAGCCATTTGAATCCGGAACACTTCCTATCGATTGGAAGCTGGCGCATATAACTCCCTTATACAAAAGTGGTAGCCTGACGTCAGTGACAAATTACAGACCCATCAGTTTGACATACATCCTCGGCAACGTTATGGAAAGGATCATCAAGTGCAAACTGGTGCGACTCCTAGAAAATCATAGTTTGTTACCAAACTGTCAACACGGGTTCCGATTAAAAAGATCCTGCACGAAAAATGTGTTGCAATCTCTCCAGAGCTGGACCCAAGCACTTTAAGATAAAACACGTGATAAACATTGTCTTCATTGACTTTCAAAATGCCTTCGACACTGTGTCGCCCCAGAGATTGTTTTAAAAGCTAGAAAAAATTGGAATCAGAGATATCCTCCTCAAATGGATTGAAAACTTCCTCGTGGGTTGGCGCCAGGTCGTGTGCATCTGTCAAGAGGGGTCAAGTTCTGCTGCGGTCGAGAGTGGGATTCCTCAGAGTTCAGTTCAAGGACCAATACTGCTCCGACTAAACGTGCACGATTGTGTCAGGGATCTGGACTGTGAAGCAGCAATGTTTACCGTCGACATGAAAATCTAAAGTGAAATACAAAGCCCTGTTGACGGAGATAAAATACATATCTATCTAACTCGGTTGGAGGAGTTGTCGAATCATTGGCTTTTGCGTTTCAACGTCAGTAAGTGTACGATGCTTCGCTTAGGCAACTCATCTGGATCAGCGGACAATAGTAGCTACCTTATCAACGGGTAGGCCTTACAAGACGTGGTAATCCAAAAGGACCTTGATGTGCTGACGACCTAGGTCTTAAAACCGACCTGTCAATGCTATAAAGTTGCGAAAAGCGTCATGGCTCTGTTGCACGCCATCAGACGAGCCTTTTTGGATTTTGATGAAGATCTCTTCGTTAAGAGTTTAAGAACATTCGTAAGGCCGCATTTGGTATATGCTGTGCAAGCCTAGAGGCCCTGGATAGTTCAAGGTCAGAACTGCTTCGAAGGAGTACAGAGTAGAGCCAGCAAAATAGTAAGGAGTCAAATCTCTTTACCGTATCCAACCCGCCTAACGAATCTTAATATGTTCCCTTTGAATTATGGGCAAATGCGCGGAGATCTCCTGCAGACATTCCGCATTGTGAAGGGATTGGAGTGCTGCCTGGAATTCTCGTACTTCTTTGAATTTGCTGCCATGACCCATCTCTGTGGTCCTCCATTGAAACTGCGCATCCAGCAGGTTGAACTGGATGTGCGAAAGTTCTCCTTCTCCGTCAGAGTGATCGAAACATGGACTGCCCTCCCTGTAGACGTGGTAATGTCACCATCGCAGGAAAGCTTAAAATGAACCTTGACAGTGTTATGTTCAAAAATGAGCCGGAGCGATGAGGGATTTAACTTAATCCTTGAGACGCATGCACAGCTAGTCATATTATATGATCGCATTTTAAATTTTACAACCCACATGGTTTCTCTGTATACTGCAATAAATTTCACGTTAAAAATAGGGTCATCAAAGGCCCATGCCTATTTCCCTCAGTACTAGGGCCACTACTGTTTTTAATATACGTGAACGATTGTGTCAGGAATCTCGACTGTGAAGCAGCAATGTTTGCCGACGACATTAAAATCTGGAATGTAATCCAGAGCCCTGCTGACGAAGATAAACTGCAGATCAACCTAACTCGGTTGGAGGAGTGGTCGAATCATTGGCTTTTGCGGTTCAACGTCGATAAGTGTACAATACTTCGCTTAGGCAACCCGTCTGGATCTGCCGAAAGTAGAAGTACTTTCTCAACGGTGAATCCTTAAAAGACGTGGAAACCCAAAAGGACCTTGGTGTGCTGATGACCACCACCTTAAAACCATCGTCTCACTGCTCTAAAGTGGCGAAGAGGGCAATTTCGGTGTTGCATGCCATCAGACGTGCCTTTTTGGATTTCGATGAAGATCTTTTTGCTAAGACCTTTGGAACATTCATTAGGCCGCATTTGGAATATGCTATGCACGCCTGGAAACCCTGGACAGTTCAAGATCAGAACTGCCTCGAAAGAGTCCAGAGGAAAGCCACCAAAATGGTTAGAAGTCAAAGCTCCTTGCCATATCCCACCCGCCTAATGAATCTTAATCTGTTCCCTTTGAGTTATAGGCAAATGCGTGGTGATCTCCTGCAGACATTCCGCATTGTGAAGGGATTGGATTTTTGCCTGGAATTCTCGGACTTCTTTGAATTTGCCACCACGACCCATCTCCGAGGTCACCCATTGAAAATGCGTGTCCAGCAGGCGAGACTGGATGTGCGCAAGTTCTCCTTCTCTGTCAGAGTGGTTAAACCATGGAATGCCCTCCCTGAAGACGTTGTGATGTCACCATCGCTGGAAAGCTTTAAAAGGAACCTTGACAGTTTTATGTTCCGCAACGAGCCTGAGCGATGAGGCATTTATCTTAACCCTCGAGAGTCGTGCACCACTTGTCAAATTTTTATGACCGCCTTTTGTACCTTGGCAACCCACACGGTTTCTCTGTATACCGCACTTAATTTTACGTTACAAATAGGGTACTCAAAGGCCCATGCCTATTTCCCTCAATAAATGAATTGAATTGAATTGAATTGAAATTGGATTCAATTGAATTGAAAAATGCAACTTTCACTTCTGTTCGTCCCGTTGACTTTCGGTTCTCTGTTGGCAATAGGAGAGAGTGAGTAATCCCATAAGAGTGTACTATGCACAATTATTGCGGGAACATCCATTCACCCTACATAGCCTCATTAAAGTTCTCGCAGATTTACGTCAAAAGGACAGCATCTAAAGGTTAATTCTAGAAATAAAGTTGAAATTTTGTAAGTTTACCTTATTTCCAGCGAAGAATAATTTGTAGTAACTGGTATAACAGTTGATATAATTTTTCATCCTGCATAGCCTCTTCGCTAATTATATTTTCAGTTTAAACTCGTTACCTAGCAGATATTTGCTTGCAGTGCCTTGCTTAAAACACATATTTCAAATATTACATCTTTTATTCCACAAAACGTCACTAGTGACCATTTTACTTTCGTATTATCGATTTTAAAAATACTTATATTTCTAAAATCAATATGAAACCCCAGTCAGTGCTTAGATGCAAACATCCTCTTCGCGCAAAACTTCCACTAGAGCAACCCACCTTAAACATTAAGAAATTAGACCTTGACGCCCTGGAAAACTTTAATACCTTTATGTCTAAATATGGTTCTCTCTTCACGATCATTGGTACTATTTTTGAGGGAAAAATGTCTTCACTCACTTCTCAACAATGCGTGAAACTAGAGCCTTTTATAAACATGGTCAGTACCGAGTCAATTGACTGACACAAAATAAGTTTCAATTTTCTTTTAAAAAACATCTCCAAGAGTAAAATCCCCCTGGACGTTGCATTTCATTTCCTTTACTCGTGCGGCTTTAACTTTAAAGTCGCTGAAGCTAAACGGTTGTCTTCCCGTAGCAAAAACCCGCCAGTTCTGGTCAAACATTTTCAGCTATTGAAGTTGACCTTATTTTCTCTAAGCATGAGCACTCATTTCAATATTTGAAAAAAACAAGTTGTTTATCTGTAGGGATAAAACCCCAATGGAACGTCGGTTTTCACCATCATTAGAAAACAAGAAGCCTTGGTCTACACCTTCAATATCAAAAGTTATCTCAGAGGTTTTTCCTGTAACTAATGCAAGCCCACGGCCCTCCGGATCGAAAGGAATTTCGATTCCAGCTGAATCTTCACCCATTAACCTTGTTCCTGGTTTGAGTGAAGTTGTGTCAAGGCCTCTTCTTTCTCATCCCAAGCGAACCATGCCTGTTATAGCTGCCAACTCTACTAAACCTAAGAAAACTTCTAGTAAATCTGAATCATTGGCTAATCCAGGCATAAATATCAGTAATGTCATTACCGATGGGAAACCTGCTAACCCCTCAGCATCTACAACAGCTGCGAACGCTAATGTTAGCATCCTTCCCAACCCAAAAGGTGGCCGAAATCCCCAAATAATTAACGCTTCTAATTATATTACCAGTTTTTCGAAATCATTTATTCCTTTTTCAAATGCACGTTTTCCGCCAATTTATGCGAACTTCCCTCAAAATCTCATTTCTATGCCTCCCCCTATCTTTCAAACGCCAAAATATAGCCTTCCTTTCCAAGGTTTTCATTCAAATATGCTGTTGTACAATAATCTCAGTTCTCTCAACACTAACATTTTGACAAATTGTAGACCAGAGCAATTTTGTTTCCCACCTTTCGTTTCTTCTTTCCAGTTTTCTTCTCCACCACCAAATTATCCTTTTTATAAATACTGATGAGCGTAACCTGCAGCTCAGGAATACGCTCAGCTTAGTTTCACTCAATGCGAGATCAGTTGTAAATAAGATGGCTGAGCTTAGAACAATAGCCTTTAAGCTTGATCCAGATGTTCTGTGCATCATTGAATCCTGGGCTCACTCTCTTATTTCTGACTCGACGCTTGCTAAATATAATTTCAATTTGTACCAATAAGATCGCGCTGAAAAACGTGGCGGTGGTTGCCTCCTTTATATGAAGTCAACCTTTGTACATTTCCCTTTTCAGCTGAGCATTTCGTCCTTTTCTGGAAATGTATGCTTTGCTTCAGTCATCCTCCCTCACAATAAAAAAGCGTTAATTGGCTGTGTCTATAATCATCCGTGTTATTCTGGCAATGAAAGCGAGCTCTGTGAACTATTTGAAAAAGTTGCAGAGACTCAATTTGATGTCAAAATAATCGTAGGCGATTTCAATCTGCCAGACATTGACTGGCAAGCAAATTCCTCTCCGCCTAAACATCAGAAATTGGTCGATACTATTAATTTTTCAAACATGTCCCAACTGGTCAGATCACTTACTAGAAATGACAACATTTAGATTTAATTTTTACAAACAATGTCCACCCTCTCTTTATGAATTTTTATCATGATCTATTTACAAGTGATTTCGTAATAATTCACTGTTGTTTTCCAGTTCCCCTTCTTACGAAGCCTGAGGTTAAATGCAATAACCTCGACTTTGCTAACATAAACCATGAAACAGTAAATAATTTCGAAAGCACTCTAGATTGGCATAGCATATTCTCAATCAACGATCTAAACTTTTTCAGTGAGCTAGTGCAGAGCCTCACAGAAAAAATCCAGGCTTTTATCCCGTTTAAGATTTTTAATTCACATACAGCTTCTTCTACTGTTCCGAATTTTCTCCAGAACAGACTTAAAAAATTACGAAAGCAAATTAAAGATTCATCTAAAAGCTCTTTGTCAGTTCATTTAAGGATTGCACAAATATTTGAATTAGCATCGAAAATTAGCCTCGTGAGAGATAAGCGTAGGGAGTCTCGGGCACTAAGTAATGGCAATTTATCCAAATCTGTTACTCATATCTTCCATGTTCGGTCATCGGCTAAGCGTCTGAATGTAACTCCGCCCTTACTCGACTGTAACAAAAAAAGTTGTAACAGACAATTTGGGCAAAGCAGAGTTGGTAAATTGGTTTTTTGCCAACCACTTTACCACTGAAACTAGCCCCACTCCAACAATTCCTCTGCTTTCAAATTCTCTTCTAACAAGCATTAATTTCTCGCCTTCATGTATTCAAAAGAAATAGCTCACCTAAAAAATTCAAATTCGGTTGGAACTGATAACATTCCAAACTCACTTATTAAACAGTTGAGGGATTTTCCACCTTTACTAAGCAAGTTTTTCTCAGTATTTCTCGAAAATTGTTTCTTCCCCGATTATTGGAAAACTTCTATTATAATACCAGTTTTTAAATCTGGTTCGCGCTCGGAAATTCTTAACTATCGTGGTGTTCATAAAACGCCCTCTCTTGCTAAACTCTTCGAAAAACTAATTGCAAAACAAATCACGGATTTTCGCATAAGCAATAAAATTATCACATTTTTCCAACACGGCTTCTTACCGGACCGTTCTTGTGAAACCTGCCACATGTCTTTTCTAAATCTACTAACCTCTCTTCGTAATGAATATCTATCTGTAGTAGTTATCTATTTTGATTTTAGTAAGGCATTCGATAAGGTGCCTCATAAACGACTTCTAGCTAAACTAGAAGCTATAGGATTTCGTAGTCCCCTTACTGACTTTATTAGATCATACCTAAATGATCGAAAACAAAAGGTTTTAGTAGGGTCCTCATACTCAAGTGCTACCCCGATTGTTAGTGGTGTCCTTCAAGGTACCGTATTAGGTCCTTTGTTGTTCTTACTGTATATAAATGATATTTCATCGATAGTTAAACATTCTCAATCTTTTATTTATGCTGATGATCTCAAATGCGTGTATTCCTTCTCTCACTCTACAACCGAACGGTGCCTAGAACAAATTCATTCAGACTTAGACGCTCTTTTGGCCTGGAGCTCCACATGGCTAATGGAGTTCTCACCTACTAAGTGTAGCTACATGAGTTTTCGGCATGTAAGGCTGCCGCAACCTCTTATCTTTGAAGGTTGCCATATGATTGAATGTTCCTCCATCAAGGACTTGGGCTTAAGCTACACCAATAAATTAGATCTTTCGCCTCATGCCGATAGAATTACGGCCAAAGCTGCTCAGATTTGCGGCTTTATTTCTTATAATTTCTTCCTTCCGTCACCCTTTTTTATATCATCCAGAGCATTACTGATTCTCTCTGATCTGGAGCACAGTGTTAAGGTGCATGAGCTGGTTTGATCTCCCTTTCAAAGGATGGAAAATATCTACTGATTTACTGAGTTCTGTAGATGCAACGTCTTTAAGCTCTACATAAGGTATTTATGAGGAAGCTATGTCAAGAAACCTAATGTCTGTTCTTGGAATTCTCGTTGTTAAGGGTGTTTTTTGCCGGATGAACAATGAACCTTCTCTTTTAGATCGGCCATTTATTGTTTCATGTTACTTATCTCTTGCTGCATTAATAGGGATTTTTGTAGGAGACTTAAATACCCCATGCACTTTTCGTCCTCGTAGGTGACATTCATAAGTATTATCAGGCTTTTTGCACCTTGGCAGGAGGACAAGTAGTAACATAATATCTGTCTTTGCCATCCTTTTCTGTGTGTATACAATTTTTTTTGACAGTTTTTTTAGAATTTATATTTGGTTAGCACCGGCAAGGCACTGTCTAAGCAAACATTAGTAACGAAATAAAGTTATGACAATGTGTGCAGATAAAATGTACAAATACATAACTTGTCCTGCTATGTCAACAGTTAGCGATGTTTTAAAATTAATGGTGAACTAGAAAAAATAGGCAGTGAAAAAAACTCCTACCATGATAAATGGAGGCAGAGTTCAATAGGCCTTCATTTTCGAATAGAAGGTAGGAGAAAAAAACTGCTTAGGAAAAAATGGTCAGGTGGTAGAATAGGGTAATACTGCAGTAGCATTTCAGAATGAGATAATTAAACGTCGAGGTGATACGTTCTTGATCACTTAGGCTTATGAAACAAAATCTCTCGAAAATGCGTCAATGAACTTAAGTCCTCAGCATCTTAGGATCCAGAATTGAATTTTGATGATGGTTATTATCCAAAGAAACGGTAGCATTTTAGACTGTGGACCACCGAATGTGTACGTCCGAATGACGTCATCGTTTGGATGACTGGTGATATAAGGAGACATCACAGTTCATGGGCGACTCGAGTTAGCGAAAATATAGTTTCAAGAGGGTCACTCAAATTCCCGATGGTCCTTTCTCCGAGTCATGCGGGAAAGCTACTGGGAAAAAGATGAGGAAAATAAAAGGTTAATAGAATAAGTGTTAAGATAAATGTGCAGTCTTCGCTTGAATGCATATAGACTAGCTAACGACCTAATTTTAATTGGCAAGTTATTCCAAAGAAAACTATACCTAGAAGCAAAGAAGAGAGAGCGTTTACACGTGGAGGATGCAGGGGGAGGTATAATTAGTGCAGAATTTCTTATGTTATAAGGAAGATTGACGGGGGTAATGACAGAAAGCTTGGGGAGAGTTGATCTATTATTTAGTCGGAAAAGGAGACAAAAGCCTGCTTCAAGTCTCCTGACCCAAAGAAATATTAGCTTCAATACCGGGAATCTTGTTGAGTAGGAAGTAGTTGAAAGAGTCGGAAATAGGAGTTTTTTGTGAAATGTCTTTGGACATTTTCAATTTTTGAACGGCTTGATTCGTTCATTTTACCGAAGAAAGGACAGCAAAATGCAAGAATGGGAAGAACAAACATACGATTTAGTCTTTATTTAATTTCAGGAAGGTAGAAATTATAAGAAATATAGCCGCAAATCTGAGCAGCTTTGGCCGTAATTCTATTGGCATGAGGCGAAAAGATCTAATTTATTGGTGGAGGAACATTCAATCATAGGGCAACCTTCAAAGATAACAGGTTGCGGCAGTCTTACAGGCCCGAAACTCATGTAGCGACACTTAGTAGGTGAGAACTCCATTAGCCATGTGGAGCTCCAGGCCGAAAGAGTGTCTTAGTCTGAAATGAATTTGTTCTAGGCACCGTTCGGTTGTAGAGTGAGAGAAGGAATACACGCATTTGAGATCATCAGCATAAATAAAAGATTGAGAATGTTTAACTTTCGATGAAATATCATTTATATACAGTAAGAACAACAAAGGACCTAATACGGTACCTTGAAGGACACCACTAACAATCGGGGAAGCACTTGAGTATGAGGACCCTACTAAAACCTTTTGCTTTCGATCATTTAGGTATGATCTAATAAAGTCAGTAAGAGGACTACGAAATCCTATAGCTTCTAGTTTAGCTAGAAGTCGTTTATGAGGCACCTTATCGAATGCCTTACTAAAATCAAAATAGATAACTACTACAGATAGATATTCATTACGAAGAGGGGTTAGTAGATTTAGAAAAGACATGTGGCAGGTTTCACAAGAGCGGTCCGGTAAGAGGCCGTATTTGGAAATGTTGATAATTTCATTGCTTATGCAAAAATCCGTGATTTGTTTTGCAATTAGTTTTTCGAAGAGTTTAGCAAGAGAGGGCGTTTTATGAACACCACGATAGTTATGAATGACCGAGCGGGAACCAGATTTAAAAACGGTTATTATAATAGAAGTTTTCCAATAATCGGGGAAGAAACCATTTTCAAGAAATACTGAGAAAAACTTGCTTAGTAAAGGTGGAAAATCCCTCAACTGTTTAATAAATGAGTTTGGAATGTTATCAGTTCCAACCGAATTTGAAAGAAGTTAGTCATATCGTGGAAATTAAGAGGTGTTAGAAATTCCTCATATTTGCTGATCGGAAATCATGGAAAAAACTATATTTTTTAGAAAAATGTTCATCAGCTTCGATTTCTAGTGAAGAAAGAACTATAGCATGGTTTGAACTACCCAAGTGGGTCTACAGGTGAAACTGACAATGGCTGACAACCTCTGCAGAAAATGAGATTAATTATGTTTGCTCCTCGGGTGGGAAAATCAACTTCGTGTTCCCACATGCCAGTATCTATGGCCTCAAGAAAGTTTTCAAACTTTGCAGGACCGGAAGGTAGAAACCAATGAGCTTCAGGAATATTGCAGTCACCTGCAATCAAGCAGTACTTCAGATTTAGGTCAACTGCGGCATGAAATGCCTGTGAGAGACAAAGATCGTAATCCTCGCTTGCGTTTGGGGGGCGATAGACACGACCAACGGGTAAAGAGTACTTATCGTTTAGAACTACTCGGAGCCAACAGCTCTCTTCTACTGTGGTAAATTTTCGATAATCCAACGGCAGGAAAGTAAGTGGCTGCATAATAAAGATGCAGCTTCCTCCGCCAAGGCCCTCGTGTCGATCGTTACGAATATAAATCATACCCTAGAATATTGAGTTCAGAGTCGGATACACAGGGTGTTGCCCAT
Source organism: Schistocephalus solidus (assembly GCA_017591395.1). Classification (NCBI taxonomy): domain Eukaryota; kingdom Metazoa; phylum Platyhelminthes; class Cestoda; order Diphyllobothriidea; family Diphyllobothriidae; genus Schistocephalus; species Schistocephalus solidus. Next base: position 137,131 of record WEDG01001270.1, read on the forward strand.
GTCTCTGTTATTATTACAATGTCAAGGCGTAGGATAAAAACCAGAGTCTGGAGCAAAGGCATCTTATTAAGCAGAGATCTGGAATTTAAGACGAATAATTTAAGCGGGCACGTTTTTGGTTTCTGAAAAGGGACAGTAAGGCTGTCAGAGTAACTGCCTTCGGCCAAAGAAATGCTCTTTTTCACTTGAACTATTTGTCCATTTCTTATTTGGAGATATGCCTCACCATTGGCCTTTCGTGTTTCCAGTTCTATAAGTAACTGTCTCATTTCATTTGCTCTTTCAGCCCGTTTTCCGGTTGAAAAACACTTCAGAATGCAGGCCCCGTAGTGTTGCTTTTCTCTGTAGCAGGAGCTATGCCTGTGCTTCGTTTTCCAAGATTATTTTAAAAAGTTCTTGGTCGAGGATTTGACATAGACTTCCCTATTACATATGACTTGGGAATGTGGATAGATTCGCCGTCCGTAAGAATCGTTTTTTGCATACAATTGAAGGAGATCCAAGTCGTGTTTAACTCGCTCCTTTTGAATAATTGAAGCTGACTCCGGGAGCCCTTTAATGACAACATTATGTTTTCGACTCAATCGAGGGCCCGTTTGTAACTCAGATCTTTCAGCTGAGTGAGTATTGGTAACCAATTCACTTGGCCCGATAGGTCCAGATGAGCCGGGTGTTGAACAGGCTGGAGCCAAATCTTTGCACGAGTTGTTCTTCTTAGACCTTTTCGTCTTTGGCTTTACAAACTCGCCAACCTCTTCAACATCGCACGTTGGTGCAACGTCTACCAGCGATTTAGCGATGGGCGGTAAAGTCAGATTGTTGCTGATGCTACCCAAACTAAGTACTGATGGAGTGGAGCAGGGACAAAGATGGGGCTCCCTTCGGAAGTACCGAAAATTCCTCTGGTTTACCGGGATCAGCAATCGTGATATGTTTAATGTGAGTAGAATATAAGCTTGAATAAGCTATACATGAAAACGAATTTTGCTTTAGGTAAGTTAATTACGGAAAAGAGCTTTTTTAACAGTTGGGCAAGATATATATATTTTTAAAGTTATCGATTTCTTGTCTTAGATTTCTTATTTCCTGCTCCATCCCTGAGAATTTGTGCTGGAGGCTGAAACACCCCATACAAGTTTCATCTTCATAAGCTAAAGTGGTTAAGCTTACCAAACTTTTACTCCGTTTAGCTGGGAGGTGAAGAAATAGCAGAATAACGATAGTACCAATTATTTTCTGCTTGGCCATTAACTTGCTTAACAAGATCCCCTGCCAATGTGGCCGAGTGGTTAGAGGCGCCGATAGACGGTCCTAAGCAATTTTCTGGTGCAGATTCAAAACTACGGCGTGGACCAATTTTTTGTGACAATAAACTTAAGAAACTTGAGTTTTGCATACTTATGGATGGTACAGAGCAAAGTATATTCATGTTAGAATCACCACAAAGTTAATAGACAGTCAGTATGGATATACAGAGAATAATAATATTAAAATTTAAGGACTCAGCCTTTAATTTGATCCCCTTCCGCGATTGAAAGCAATTGCAGGGAGTACACAGCCAGCGTGACTTTCAGAAATCAGCAAGGATCGAAGCGTTCAGTCGCAAGTTACGAACTCTAGGGAATATATAGACAGGTTCTTTAATAATTTCATATCAACGTGTCTTTTACACTGAAGAAGAGACTAATGACTCGTACGCTCGCAGGACTTGAAATTTGAAACCAATTTCAAACGACGTGCTCAGCGTTTCGTCGCTGTTGGATATGCATCCAATCAGGAATATCGGTTTTCGTAAAACCCGATTGGACACATAAAATAAACTCAAGGTAATTAATACTACACACTTTTATTCAGTAAAATAAATGGCAGCGGGATCATATTTTTTAAAATTTTGGTGCTCTTCATTCGTTGAAATGCAATCTGTCCTAGAGGTCCATCCGCATAACCCCTATTGTCGCGGTCTCCGTAAGACACACAGCAGAGTCTATGGGAAATTGAATTGTTGCTTCTCTGCCATCGCGCCAGTCACTTTGAGTCACTTTATTGAATAAATAAAGCTTTTGCCCTCGTTCTCCCTATTCACATCCAAAAATTGTCATAAATAAACTTTTAAAACAGTGCATCTGAAAAATGTACATGTGTTGTCATTGGTATGTGTGAGCCAGGCGGGAACCCAGTTGCTGACGCTGTTTTGATTATATGCACAGAGGTTTCTTAGGAAATGAGTACCCAATTAGCATTTAAATGCGTCAACAGTTTCTGAAACAATAACTGCATCATGGACTCTGTTCCATGTTCAAACGTCTATCTGTCAGAATTAGTTCCATTGGACGTCCGTATGGACAAACTTCCTGTGAAATTAATTGGAATGATCTCGTAGATAGTAATTACCAGACAATTCAAAGAAGTCATCAAATTATAGTGTACCTCGTGGTCGCTGACAAACCGACATCTTTAAATGAGGTCAAGGCGTGGTTTCTGTAATTAAGAAGCAACAAATAATGTTCATCATCTATGGCTTTGCAAGGCAGATGACCAAGACTATTGCCATGTTGCTTTAGTTCCAGCTGTAGATAATCGTTCTTAAACCACGCATGACAGGCCTGAACGGCATGCTTCAAGTGCGACCGAAAGAATACTCAAAGGTTTTTCGGAAAATTTTCTTATCGATGTGCACAAATCCTTATCTTGGCGCAAATTAAACAGGCGTCGCGCTTTTAGCTGTCTTTAGACACTGTGAACATGGTTTAAGTGTGGAGTTTATTAGAACACTGAGGGTCTTTTGTTTCTCAACATTGAAAAATTGGATTCTTGGGACTATACTTTTGCCACCGTTAAAATTTAAGAGCTAGCGAGCAGACAAGCTGCTATGTCGGTTGAAATTCTCTTGAAGTGCTTCCTAATGGCGTCCAATCTGATTGCGATCCAAAATAAGGCATGTTTTAAAAAACATGACAGCACTGTAATCCAGGTTTTCGACGCCGTCGATGATGCAGACCTGGAAGAGTAACGACCATACGATGGAGGCTTGGGGGACCACTTAGAACGGGGGTTGGGGTTGAATTCGAGGCATCACTGGACAGGGTTTTGGATATCCCTGTTATAAAATATGCAATCCATGTTAGTAGATTTATTCTGTTTCTGGTTTCTGATAATTTATAGACTTGATGTTTGTGTGGAACGCTGTGGAACGCTTTCATGAAATCAGTGTAGATGACATCAACCATACCATCTTCGTTCACTGCGTGAATAGACTGATCGGTCAAGAGAAATAAACTTGGAAGACCAGGGCGGGTCTGCCTAAATCCATGTTGGAGCCCTCCAGTAACTTCACTATCACCCAATCAATTGCAGTTTTCCATTCATTTACAGTGAATGTATCTTGGGTTGACGGGCCGATAAATTTTGACCTTAGTTCGGAATTATAACATGCGTCATGTAAAGAGGTCAGACATTTTCACACCCTACGGCGATTTGCCCATTCGCATACGAAACTTACGGAACTAGGATAGGATTCTCCGAACGTAGGTTGTTTGAACTATCTTAATTCTATAGCGCTGTACTCAGTCGACCAGGCCACTTGGTCTGCATTGGTTTTTGTGCCGTTGTTATCGAATAAGAGACGTTGTATGCTTGTTTTTCTGCTGTTAGCTTATTCGCCTGATAAATTTAATATGCCGGAAATGCCTCTTTTCGATTATCCGTGAAACGTGTCTTATATCTGACTAGCTTTTTATCTATTTCATTTTTAATGTATGCTAACTTGCCTAGGCCGCCCTTGTCTACGTAAATTATGTTGCGAGTGTAAATATATGATAGGTCGAAAGCGTCGTCGCCCAACGGTGGCGATCATAACATGACACCTAGTTTTCCGAGTCCCTTATTGAACTCCTGTCGTCGCTTACCCTGATAGCCGAATATTTCGTTTGGTGGCAAGGGGCAGTTTAAAAACATATGCATTGAAAAATATTTCTGCATCCGTTTGGACTGAACAAACCCGCAAAGATATGCTGCTTATCAGTAAGAGATGTTATCCTACGAATATCACCACTTCTACCTGGCAATCTGTGAACTCTTCACTATGGGATCTGTGCGCGCACTATCAAACTATGGAAGGGGAGCGTAAGTTCTGTTAGTTGTGGCAAGAAGTGACGCTGCTACCCCTCCATAATTGTTATTTAACCGCAGTCTTAATTTCTCAGAAAACATCTAAGTAGAGAAAAGAGAAATGGTGTGGCGCGCAGCTGTCCGCACTGATTGTCAGCTTCGAACGCCACATACACGAATTAAAAGGAGGATCGAATTAGTCTTATAAGCTAATAAAATCTGCTCACCGTACACAAATGCCACCACTGGGATAGAAGGTGTGTTCTATCACTCTTGGCTTTCCCATCAATGTCAATTAAACATCGACCGGATAGTAAGCCCCTACGACACGCTCGTACTGCTCATCACTACCCAACGGCAATGGCTCATCAGTATGCTCATGAGTACGCTGACGTTTAGATGACCGTTGCAGTGGACCTACATCAAAGTGTACTTTGCTCAAACGCATAGCTATCTGCTGCAGCGGCGAGAATAACTTTAGTGTTAGATTCTCTGGTCTCTAAAGATAGCCTCTAATGAGACGCAATACGGCGAATCCTGTGGTAAGTGCCGCAGTATATCATGGGAATTTGATTTTTGTTATACATGCTGAACAATGTTTCCATTGCCACATGAAAAATGAAACTGAAAAGTTATCAAACCATTTAGCCCATAGTTTTTAATAAAAAAATTGCGGCGAACCTAACATAGCTTGTAAGCGATTATTTATGGTTGTCACTTCTACATAACGCACTGTGCAAAGACTTGTATGGCTAGAGGCTTTTGTGCGCCGTCTTATAACTCACCGCACTAAAATTTTTCGTACAATTCAGGTTAAGTAAGTGTAGGGGTTGACGTCTGAAATTCGACATATGCTTAAGATCACAGGCTGTAAATAGGGATATTCAATTTTGTGATCGTCATCTACCAAAATCAAGAAGTCAGCCTTTTTCAATCAATGAATCGATCCATAAATCAATCTCTGGTATTGTCTGGATAAACTTCTACAACTGCACACCTCTCACACCCATGGTATTGGTTGCCGTTCTTCAATTGTCTTGTGAAAGCTTTAACTGAGCTTCACACCTCGAAGTTGCAACATAAAAATGTCATCTTTTAAATTACTGATATTATTTTCTGATCTCGGCCATTCCTACGCCCAGCCTTTTTGTTCTTGAAAAACGCTATTGACTGTCATCCTTATACATCCACCTATTAATTGGGTTGTATTTTATTAAGTTGGGAGTCTGAGAGTTGCAAACAGAATAGCTGTAATCGTGCGAGTGCGGCAGCACGAACGCAATAAGATGGAAAAATCAGAATGAGCACCCTAAAATTAGACTGCATCTTACTCTTGATGTATCCAAAACCCAAAGCGAGAAAAGGAACAGTAGTAACTGAGTTTGGCAGACCCATAAGTTTGCGTGACACTGACTTATCAAACGGTCTTAATCTAGTGGGAAGTTTTAGAGTAGTAAATTCTCAGTCGTTGGGATCTGTCTCTTGCTATTCCTCCTTCCCCTTCTTCGTTCATCGTCATCATCATCATCATCATCATCATCATCATCATCATCATCATCATCATCATCATCATCATCATCATCATCATCATCATCATCATCATCACTCACTACCACCACCACCATCATCATCTTCATCATAATCATCTCTTCCTCCTCCTCACAATCATCATCATCATCATCATCATCATCATCATCATCATCATCATCATCATCATCATCATCATCATCATCTGCTGCTGCTGCTGCTGCTGCTGCTGTTTCTTCGCCTGCTTCTTATTTTCGTCTTTCTCCCTCTCCTCCCTTCTCTATTCTTTAGTGCAAAGTTTACCTTTATTATTTTTGTAAAAATCTGACTTACCATTAATAACAGCCCACACTAGGTCCGTTTTGCTTGCTCCTTGTGTTAAAAAATCAAGTTATGTTTCATAAATTTTCGTCTGTTTCCAGAAATCGTATGGCCAAAGGCAAACCTACATCATCTTCGCGGTCGCAGCCTCGCACCAAAGGCAACTTGAAACCCTCCAATAGCGATCGCGCGGCCGAATTTTTGCAGCGTAATGTTGCCCCAACCGCTGTGACTGCGTCCGGAGGTTTGGTCGCGGCATTTATTCCACCGGTTCAGAGCGGCGTAATCGGTGATATCGGCGCGGTCACATTCCCTACTCTCCTCCCTATGGAACAGGATTCCACGGCCGCCCTTCTCGATGTCGAATTTTTGGCAGTTCTGCGCCGATTGGATAAGCGCAATAGTGCAACCAAGCAGAAGGCCCTTACAACCCTAATTGACTTACTACGCAACCTGAAGGAGCCAGAAACACCAGGTGCGCAGGAGTATGTCAAATCAGAAGACAGCATCGTTTCCTCAGTCCTACCTTTTTGGCCCCGTCTTTTCAACAGTCTCTCTGCAGATGATGACAGGCGGGTGAGGGAGTTAGCTCAAGTGGCCATGCATGAACTCGCTAACCGCGTGGGCAGAAAACTAATGCCCTTCCTGAAGGAGGTAAAATAGAGTACAAAATCATGGCTACTTTGTGCAATTTAGTAGCATTTACATCCAAGTTATGATTTTACGTCTACCGGATGATTGAAGGAATTTGGGGGAGTTTGGGAAAAAGTGAGAGACGACCCATTGCTGTGACAAACTTTGTTATATTTCGAAAATCTTTCATTACGCGCAGAAAAGCAGGCGTCTTCTATTAGCATGGTTAATATTATCAAACTTACATCATCTGTGACTTTCGTGATCCCTTGAGACTAACTCTGTAACGGACCTTAATAAACTTCCAAATGATTGACTGCTTCCAAATCCGACTAATTTCTGCATCGATGAACTACTTCTAGGAAATGCATGAACAAACGGATGAGTCTGGGATATCTTTTACTAATTTCCTTTTTCGCTCCGATTAGCCCCTCGGTTACCCTAGTTGAGAAATATAAAGTCGTAGAAGACCATCGATACCCCGAACAACTTTTACGTGCTGGCTGTCGAAGCGATGGTTCAGCATTGTAAGACACCGCACTAAACGTGCCGACTAAAATTTTGAACTGATTCAGATCTTTTCTATTTAGCACTCAGTCACTTTCTATGTCCCTTTCACCGCGCTTAAAAGAGGGGATGCGCAGAACGTATGAGCACTTAAGAATAGTTTGCTCTCGCTCTCTCTCTCTCTCCCTCTCTGTTCCTTTTCAGGTTGTGGTTTCTTGGACTTTTTGTGCCGTTGATGCCTATGAAAATACCGCTAGAGCGGCTCAGCGGGGTTTAAAAGAGACCTTTCCCGGCAAAAAACTCGGCGAACTCTTCCGACACTTTGCCAAACCCCTTCTCCTCGAACTGGAAAGACGCCTTGACGACCTCAAATGTCTACCTTCTTTGATTAGGAAGGCAGCTGCCAAATTTTCTAAGAAGGAGACGGTTGGTAGTGGCAGCACAACTCTCATGGTAGACCAGCTTCCGCCGGAGTGCCACTGCCATCTCAACACCAGCGTCCAAGTCCTACTTTGGCTCAATTCCTTCATTGGCGAACTGGCTCTCCTGCCCGAGTCGAATCCTGAACTAGGCCGCTTCCGTTCTCTGATCGGCGTTCAATCACTGTGGCAGATTCTCCAACCCCTACTGCTGACGGTCCGCTTCGGCGTCCTCGAGTCCGCCTACTATCGCCTCCTCTCCTCTCTCTGCCAGTCCTCAGCTCTGACTACCTGGATGTTATTGGATGCGGAGGGCGGTCTGCCCCTCTTTAACTTTCTAATGGAACGCTTGTTGCGAGAAATGCGACCCAGCGCCGACCACCTGGCTGCTACCATATCTTTCCTCTCCGCCTTTGAGACGCGAGTCTGGCAGGAGGTGGATTGGAGGCAGACGGTTTCACAAGCCCTTTTGCCGCTACTGGAGGCAGCGGAAACAAAGGCCGAAAGAAAGGTTAGAAGCTGTTATCGATAGGTGCTCACTATTATTGTTCAAAAGTGGGAGTCATACGGCGGGCCAGCGGGTTGCCTTCAACCAGCGGGGCTGCATGTAGCAGTGTGATGCGATGGTGAAGCGCAGTAAAACGGGAAGATAATCTAGTCATCTTGATCAAACTCTTCCATGTATTTCATACAAAAACCACGTAGGCTGGGATGATTATTTGTCGCAGCTAGTTAGCTATGTATGGTTTCGAGCATCATGCGGCAGGCAAATCCCCTTCGTTCGGATACACACCCGGCCATGTATTCGGCCTCGCAGCCCAGACAATTTAATCTGTTAGGTGTTCCACAACTGACTTTCTACATTCTGGGCATCTTTTATTGCTAGGAGAGCTTGGTTGTGGTGGCTGCGATAGAAGATGGATTGCGCATTTCGCTCTCAGCCGCTGATAGTGCGCCTTTTTGTAGGACTTGCTGCTCACTGGAAACCGCTTGGAGGTTAAACAATATAAAGTCGATATGCTATCTCATATAACTTTAACCAAGTTCTGAAATTTGTTTTCGATTAGAAAAGATTACTTTATTGGGGTTGTACTATTAATTATCGTGCACCATGATCCCAACATACAGTAGCTGTCCTAATTCATGAAATCGTACGAATTTCATGAGTTACGGCCCGTTACGCAAAATCAGCGCACGCTGCATCCCCCAAAGTTTTGCATCAATAAAGAATCCATCGTTAGGAAAAATAAGGCTTATTTTCGTTAACAAATTAATATTACATTTTCTAGAAATACTATTTTTTTAGAAAAAGTACAAATTACGCAAAGGTGAAAAATCAATTCATTTAAGTAAACGGAAGTTGTAAATGTAAAGGAAGCCTGTCCATGCAAGTAAACGAGTGAATAAAGCAGAAAAAGCCGAATTACTTTTGAAAATAGTCTTTTTCAGAGTTGTGCGCATACATATTCCTCTAGATTAAGCGCAACGTATAGTATGGGCGTCATCAAGCAGCCTAACATTCGAGTGTATATTCAAAACACCGTTTCACGAGAATTGACAGTTTTTCTTCCGTTTGTACATTTTATTAGATGCATTTGACCAAGAAAAGCAGGTTTTCGCTTGATTGCGCCGATAGGGACGTCAAAGGAATATAATATTTCATAAGCTTACATGTTCACAGGTCAGTCGATGACTTTTAATTAGATGTTTTGCTGTCGAATATCGGCGTAGTTAACGTTTTTCTTAGGTGAAGTCCAGGAAAAACTGGGAACGTTAAACCGGTTTTTCGATTTCGCTGAAAAGTAGGGATACAATTTCTGCAAAAAATTTAAGAACTCACTTTTCTCGTTCTATTGGAGCGTTTTTCGATATATTTACTGACTTCGCAGTCTTGTTCTAAGATTTCAAACGCACAAGTGAGTAGCCGAATATATAGTAAGATTTTGCGATAAAACTTTTAATCTTCTGCTTCTTCCGTTTCAAGTTTCCTTATTCATTTGTACTCAGCTGCAGACCGAAATTGTCTTCACAGCTTCGCGTACGCCGTCACAGCGAAAAGTGGCGGCGTGTCATCGCGTCTCGTATATATGCGCGTTTAAGGTCCTAATTATCGGTGTAGTAAAACAAAGTAAATTCACACAAGTTTATTACGATTTTCGGTACAAAACGTCACAAATTTGCAAAACTTAATTTCTTAGACTGAATCAAGTGTGATTAAACTCACGGCTCCCGGTGGGGCCTCGTATCTCAGTTGGCTAGAGCGTTGGCTGTACTAAAGCCTTCCCCTTGCTGGCGTGGGTTTGAATCCCACCGAGGCCGCTGAGTTTTTCACAAGTGGGTCAAATGAACAATAAGATCTCGCAAACCTGCATGCACCTGATTTTCGTGAAAACCAAACAAAATTTTCGGTTCTCTGAAGGGATATATTCCACATTTTTTCGGCTTATATTAATGTTCATTCACAGTACTGCACACAAAAACAAAATGCTTTGATCCGTAGCTTTTAATAGGGTAGGGAGCTTCCTGGGTAACAAGAAACGTCGGATTTTGCCCCATGTAGCCCAGTTTTCCCAGCAATAAACCAATCTGAAGTGAACTCATTATTATTTAACAGCTTTTTGTGCATAAATTCAATTCAACAAGCAAAAATAACACCTTTAAAATGCGTGCTCTGCTACTACCTCAAATTCTGTTGTAGACCTTTCATTAGTTACTGTATATGTTTTCGATTTAAAAAATACAAACGTAGGGCTGTAAAATTAATTATCTTGCAGCTTAATCCAAGAATATTTCAGTCACGACCGGATGCTGGCTTTTAAGTGAGCTTCTTTCTGACCGCCTGCAAAAAACTACTTTGTAAAATTGACTGTTTAAGTACTATGCATTTTTCATATCGATTTTTCATGCATGATAACTTCAAATGTATTTTATAAAAATGCACAAAATATTATTTCCTGTTTTTATTTGGTAGGAAATTGCGTTCGCTTCAAAGTTAATACTCAAAAAAGGGTTGTCTTTCGGTTCAAAAAATTAAAATTCGGAATAATTTAGCATTCAGTTGTTACACTTGCATTCATGGTTTCCAAACTGCAAGCGGCATATTTTCTTTGTAAGGAAAATCATACATTTCTATACACTGTTAAAAACTACTAAAATAGAGTTTACAAACTCTTGCAGGGGATGCGAGTCATGTTGTGTACTTTACAAGCAGCATTAGTAAATGTCTAAATACAATGCTTTGTGAATAGAAATTTCCCAATCTGAAAAATCTCCTAATTATAAACTTTTTGTGAGACCAAAAGCTATCTTTTTGAAAAAGACGTACTTGTATATCGTGCACGTTTTTCTAAAAATATAATTGAATTTATGGGGACATCTACAATCCATGGGAAAAATCATACTACTTAAGTAGTCATTTTTACAGCGTGTAGTTTTTGTAGGCGGCCAAAAAAGAGTTCGTTCAAAGGCTGCATCCCGAAACATCTTATGATTGTGCTGCGCTCTAATAACACAGCGTTACTTAAGTAATCTTTTCGAATGCAAAACACATTTCCAACTTTCAAATAACATTTCATGAGATGTGGTATCGCCACGAAGTCCATCGGAAGACGAAGTTTCATTGTTGAAACCGCCTTGATTCATGGTTAAGTTACTTAGCCTGAGAAAGTTAAATATTTTTTGGTAACGTTTGTTTTGGGAGAATACTGCGGCCTTTGGTCATTTGCCACCCCTTGAATACGGAACTCCACCATCGCTTGGGGTCACCAGCTGTTGATGCAGCAAATGATTGCAGCGGTTCCAAATTTTTCGTTTCCGAACTTCGCCTTCCCCCAGGAGGAGCTCGTCCTCGACGCCCGTGCCCCCGATCCTCATTTGAGTTAATGCCTCGTCATGGTTGCCCCCTGAATAAGTGAACGTATGTGATTTGTTCACGTCTTCGTGGGATACGAGGTCCGACGGTTATTAATACTACTGAATTTAATTGTAACAGGGATGTATAATGGATCAGTGGACGCTCATTATGCCTTTACCACATCAGCCAAGGGAGCCATCAATAGTGACATCTCGACCGTCGCGAATGACTACATCCACAGTGTGATCCATGCGAGATGGGCACAAGACGGTGAATTGCGCGTGAATGAGTTTATCGCGATGGTGCGTTTGCCAGCATCTACCGCAATCCCTCCGCCACTCCGACCTCAGTTTGGTGTCAGGACATAGTCAATGACGCCGCAGACGTGATCGGGCTTAGTGGCTGACGGCCAAACAGTCCGTCTGCGCGTGCCTCACACGCTTGTTCTGCGCACAAATGACCATTAATCCGCAGAAACAAGTGCCGGCCCGGATCCCAACTGAGTGAGAGTTCCATCGAGGCCATTACAGTCTGACTTTCCTCTGAAATGAGGAACCATCACTAGTAATGTAAATTTTCGTTGTGGTTACCGCAGCACATAACCGACCCATTTATTTTGTTCAGTGCCTCTTTCCAAAGGCAGAAATCGGTGTGAAGTTGGCAATCCACAGGCATGAGCAGAAAACAATGTTTATTCTCTGCGTATTTATTAAACTTATAATTGCGGGTTTCTCCCACAGGCTATCTTCTCAAGCCTCCTGCCCCTCGTGAGTCATCTACCCTTGGATTTTCACCCGCCTTACACGGAGACTGATATGACTTTGTTGTTGCACCTCGTTGAGACGGCGTTATTCGGTCTCCTGCGGTCGCTCGGCCTTAAGGCAACAGATGATCTCTCATCAAGCATACTCTCCAAGGATGAACGACTGCCGCCCCTACTCACAGCTACGGATCAGGGTTCAGCCGTCGACTGTCTCGTGGGTCTGTTTGAACTTACACGTTTCCTAATTGATGCGGTCGCTCTAGCGGACCCGCAACACATCTTCACCGCTGATCTCCTCGTCCTCGATACGCACGAGCAGCCTGCATCCTCAAGAGACGGCTTCCTGCGCTTTCTTATACGCCAAGTGGTATTCCTGTTGCTGGACGTTAGCCTTCTTTGGGAGCCCGCCCAGATGTCAAAGCGGTGGATAAGCCGAGATCAATTCTTTGCGGCCATCTTTGATCAAGTTAGTTTTTCTGCCCCTACTCTACCCTGACAGCGTACTTTCTATTTACCCCGGCCTTTTTGCGCGCTTACTCTCTTCTCAATTAGGCCATGCGAATTCGATCATGCCTGATCTAACCGGTCTTAATTATGTTGCATATGCCAGTTCTGCGGCCATTCTGACTACAGTAGGTGTCCTAACTCATGAAATCTGATGGATTTCATGAGTTACGGCCCGTTTCGCAAAATCAGCACACACTGCGTCCACCAAATTTTTACATCAATAAAAAAACGATCGTGAGGAAATATATGGCTTTTTGTGGTTTACAAATTAACATTACATTGTCTAGAAATGCTAATTTTTTTAGAATAAGTACGGATTACGAAAATGTGAAAAATTGACATAGTTGAGTAAACGGAAGTTGTAAATGTATAGGAAGCCTGTCCATGCAAGTAAACGAGTGAATAAAGCAGAAAAAGCCGAATTACTTTTTCGAAAATAGTCTTTTTCAGAGTTGTGCGCATACATATTCCTCTAGATTAAGCGCAACGTAAAGTATGGGCGTCATCAAGCAGCCTAACATGAAAGTGTATATTCCAATACCTTTTCACATGAATTGGTATTTTTTCTTCCGTTTGTACATTGTCTTAGATGCGTTTGACCAAGGCAAGCAGATTTTCGCTTCATTGCGTCGATATGGACGCCACAGGAATATAATATTTCATAAGCTTACATGTTCACAACTCGGTCGATGATTAATAAATTTAAATAGAATCGTCAGATGCAATCGTAAACGTACCATTTGGTGTATATAAACTTGACTATTCTATTTTAAAATTTCTATATAAATATTTCGGGTTTTCTATTACGATGAGTTGCAGGTAGTCTTTGAGCATGAGGTGAATTCTTTACGATTTTCAGTGTAGTCAGTTGACTGACCATAAATGTACATTCCGTTCGATTTGTTTGGTAAAACACTAAAAATAACATATTTCTTGAAAGCAAGTACCGAAACAGACTTTTTGGGCATTCTTTCTAATGCAGACGGCCATCTGGGTCATATTTGTAGACTCACACAAACATTAGAACTCGCTGCCATGAAAAATGAACGTCTACAACAAAAGCTGGGAAAATATATAACTATAATTAGTTAAAGGATTTTCTTTAATAATTTACCTTTTTACAAAGTGCTTTAAGTAGATCTTTCGCTGTAGAATGTCTGCGTAATTAACTTTTTTTCAAAGGGAATTCAAGGAAAAACTGGGACCAAATTTTCGACTTCACTTAAAAGTATGGATACAATTTCTGTTTAAAGTTAAAGAACTCTCTTTTCTCTTTCTATTTGAGCGTTTTTCGATATCTTTGCTTACTTCTCAGTCTAGTTCTAAGCTTTCAAACACACAAAATATTGCTCCTTCCGTTTCAAGTTTCTTTATTCATTTATAGTCAACTGCAGACCGAAATTGTCTTTTCAGTCTTTGCGTACGCCGTGACTGCGAAAAGTCGCGGCGTATAATTGCGTCTCGTATATACGCGCGTTTAAGGTCCCAACTATCGGTGTGGTAAAACAAAGTACATTCATAAAAGTTTAGTACAGCGTTTTTTGGTACAAAACGTCATAACTTTGCAAAACTTGATTTTCTAAACTAAAATGCCCTCATTTTTCCGAAAACAATGTGATCTCTTAAACTTGCATTCACCTGATTTTCGTGAAAACAAAACAAAATGTTCCGTTCTCCGAAGGGATATATTCCACATTTATCCAGCTTATATAAATGTTCATTAATAGTACTGCCCATAAAAGCAAAATGTTTTGACCTTTAGCTTGTTATAACGTAGGAAAATTCCTGGATAGCAAGAAAACGTCGGATTTTGCCCCATTTAGCCCCGTTTTCCCATGAATAAACTGATCTGAAGTGATTTCTTTATTATTAAACAGCTTTTTGTTCATCAATTTAATACAAAAAACAAAACTAACACCTTAAAATGCCTGCCCTGCTACTACCTCTTATTCTGATATAGACATTGAATGAGTAAGCAATCTAATGTATGTCCTCCGTGTGCAAGATGGGTGCAGGGACGGTGAATTGCTCGTTAACCGGTTTCTAGTGATAGTAGACTTGCAGTGCATCTACTAAACTCTCTTTCGTCACCCATCCCGAGCTCGGTGTCATGTGTCAGAGTCTAGACGATCGGAAGCGTGATCGTGCGCAATGACTGACAGAGTTAAGCAGTCCAACTGTGCACGTCACGCACGCCTGGTTTGCGGAAAACTGACCAGAATTTTACACAAACAATGGGGAGGCGCTCGAATTTCAACTGAGTGTGAAGCCACCTTAATAAGGAACCATTACAGCCCGCCGTGATAGATTCAAGCGCGTCAGATTGTTTATTGTGCGAAATATGCACTGAATGCTGTAGACCTCACTCTCTCTTCCCTCTCCCAGGCATCAGTCTACTGTCCGAGCCGATCAGTCACCTGATGCGGTTGGCGCATCTGATGTGCGACTGCCTATCCCTTCTCCAGTGTTGATAGACTGTCCGCACACATTTTGAGCAGACCAATCTGTCGTCTCCAGTTAGGCACTAGGCGTTGCACTAGGGCAGCAGCAGAGTGCAGTCTGCCCACTTCGGGCTGCCAAACAACGTCAGAGTAACCGGAGGTTGTCGTGCCTGTCACCCTGTATTCTGCAATATGTTTTGGGATTTCTTTTGTGCTCGCTTAAATAAACATGCTCCACACACAATTCGAAATTTTAGAGACCTTTTAGGTTTAAAAAATTGTTCTGCTAATTAATTACGTCTTGCCGCATTCACGTACCGATGCACGTCTCGTGTTTCCATCCTCCTCCTCCTCCTCCTCTTCCTCCTCCTCCTCCTCCTCCTCCTCCTCCCTCATCATCATCATCATCATCATCATCATCATCATCATCATCATCATCATCATCATCATCATCATCATCATCATCATCATCATCATCATCATCATCATCATCATCATCATCATCACTACCACCACCACCACTACCATCATCATCATCAATCATCCCTTCCAGTCGTCTTAAGGCACATGCGTCATAAGTCTCCTTCAATAGAGATTCCAATTTTGTTTAAACTAGACGTATTTACTTACCCATATAACCTATGTCAATGGAATCGAGCCATTTATAGCAGGCGCCCACAGAAAAGCACCGCTATTCATTGTCTACTTACAATCTTGTCAAATAAACCTATTATTTTTGCGAAATATTGTCCGTCTTCACTGACGTGTTAGCGGCCAACACTACTACAGTCTTGGGACAAACAATGGTTGCCAGTGGTTCGAGTTACGGTATGGCCAGGTTGTACGTACTCCGACAAAGCATTATAGTCAGTAGTGTATGTCCAATCTATTTCTTGGTGCTGTTTGGTCCAAGGGTCCAACAAAGCCAAGCGCTTCTGGAGAACAGATTTCCTACAATGCCATCGGTGTAGTTCAAACAAGCGGTTTAGGCAGTGGTTGATGTGTCTACTGCAGGCGGGTCAGGGAGGCAACAGGAAGCGCAAACAGACGGAATTGGACTGCGATAGAAGGAGTACTGGGACCCTGCAGGTACCGAAAGGTTGCTCGAGGCTAGGGGCTTTTGCATCGCTATCAATCATCACTAAGCTAGCTTGAGCCCTTCTCATCTCGTCACCCTGCTTTCCTTTAGGTCTCAAAACTGACTGCCCATCTGGCCAGGAGTGACACGCCCTCCTTGTCCTCCCTATACATCCTCCTGCGTGACCACGTAACGGGAAATCTGATCGTGAATGGCAGTCTTCGCGTTCGACCACGCTCCCTTCTCTCCTTCATCGACAGTTTGGCGTGCAGCGCCAAGAAGACTGACTCCAGCAACGGCTATCGACTCGACCGCTGGTGTAACGTGTGGTTCTTAGAGCTGTTTACCCTCCTCAGGCCAAAGGAAACGTTCATGGCAGAGTCGGAACTGGCAACCGCTCACCTCTGGCTCCTCGCACTTGCCCTTCTTGGATGCGCAGACGCCGCGGGGCAAGCCGTAGACGGGAGTTTCCCTGCCTCGCTCCATCCCTTCGACCTCCTCCTCTCCCATGTTCTGCCCCTCTTCTCCAAAACGAACGCAGAAATCGGCTGGAGCCATCCGATGACTTTAGCGGTCGCTAAACTGTGTTCTTTCACCGCCTGCCCTGCCTTTGAAGAGGCCGCCTGGCGTTGTGCGTCACCTTCCGTTCGCAAACTCTTTATCACCATGCCGTTCGCTGGTCTCTGTGCTGACACCTACTGCAACCGTCTTCCACCAAACACAGAGTCGGCGGTGGTTGAAGCAATCGGTTCTCTCGCCTCTGTCGTTACTTCCTGCACCTTCTGCGTTAAAACTATACTAGAAGTGTCCATGGACTACCTGGTCGAGTCCTTTGAACTCTACCTGTCCTTCTTCAAAGCCCTCTTTTCCAATGGCCCACCGCTCCAAGCACTGGAAGGGGCTAAACAGCAGACGCTAGATTCTCTGGCCCAATGTCTTTCTTTGAGTCTTGAGATCGATTCAAATATCACTCTGCTTTCTGCCAGCGTCCTCCTGGAATTGCGCAGTCTCCTATCTTCTCTACTCCTGCTTCTGAAACCATCCTCTTTGGCCGTAACGAAAACATCCATCAATTCCTTAGTTCGTCTCCTCACTGCCCTGACACTCGACCTTATCTGGCGTTTCGGTCAGTCAGTAGAGGTCCAGCAAATCCTTACCCCTGTCACTGGGGCAGGCCATCATGGCCTATGCGACCAGTTCGGATGATGCCCTTGCGCCTGTTTGGCTTGTTTGGACACCGATTCTTGAGCGTCTGCGGATCGCACCACCTCAGGCCACCTCGCCACTCCTACTTGCACTGTGCTCCCACTGCTTGAAAGTAGACGAAGGCCACCGTGAAGACTGGTCTCACCTCTGGCTCTCCGCTTTAATTGATCTGTTGTGCGAACTGTGCTCGAAGGACTGGCCCACATGGAATCCTGACTACGCTCTTTGTCCACGTTTTCTTCAACCCGAAAATGGTCTTCTTTCCCCCTGTCTGCTTGGACGCCTCGAACGCTTTCTGGTATGTCTTCAGTTGGGTCTACGTCTTCGTCTGCAAGATGAGTTCTCCGCGCCATCGTCCATACCGCATCGGCGTCTCTTTTGTGTCCTCTCTCTCCTGCGCGTTTGGCTGGCCGGCTTGATGGAGCATGCAGAACTACCAAAATCCATCTTGTTGCCACCATCAGAGGAGACGTTGTCCAGCGATCAGCAGCAGCTGCCACCGTCCCACACCCTGCTTTCCAGTCTGAACTTGGTATTTGCGCAGATCGCGCAATCCTACAGTCTGACCGAACTCTGTACCTTATTAACTGACCCCTCTGCCCTGGCCGACCTCTTTCCAGAGCAGACTGGCCGATCCGCTTTTCTTGATTGTATGCTCTCCGCTCTGCGGGCTGGATTGACCAGTCGACTGCTTGCCACTCACCCTATGGACTGGCCACCAGAGGCTGTGCGGCCGGCCTCATGCACCACTGCTAGTCCCGACCAGTCTTGGCTAGGGGAGAATCTCCTTCCCCTAGAGTTGGGCGGTCTGGGGGTAGGCACGGAAGTTTTCCGCCTCCTCACCGAAGTCTACGTGCCCTCTGGTCTGCTCCGGCGCTGTATGCCACGCACAGAACTCCTTGCTCACCTGCATTCAGTGAACTCGGCCGAATTCACAGGACACCCGGAGGCCCTGGCATGCCTTCTTGAACTGATGGCTGCCCTCGCGTCTGTTAAGTTTGTCGGTGCCGCCTACACTATTGAGCTCTCCCCGCTCATCCTCGAAGCGGCTTTCCGGGACCCTCTGGTGGGCCTCAATGAGGATGCAGAGTCGCCAAAGTTACTGTCCCAGTCTCGGGCTACTATCGCGGCCATGCGGGTCCTACAACTCTACCTTCTACTGCGCCAACCCTGGCAAGGCGCCTTCTGTCCTACCTCCCTCTCACTCAATTCCAATCGTGGCCTTGCTTTGCTAAGCCAGCACCTGCGTCAGCCTAAGCCTCGTCTCACCCACGATCAGTGGGATGCATTGCTCTGTATGACTGCCAGTTGGGCCACCCAGGCTGCCGTCAAATCGTCTTCAAGCTGCCCTATCTTTTGCCAGCAGTCATTTATGCTGGTCGCCGCGGTAGGGGCACTGTTTGTCAACTCCATATGTGCTTCGGTAACAGTGTCGACGGCCTTGATCAGACGAGACTCGGGACTGGTCTCGGAGCTGTTTGAGGCGGAGGACCTTGAGGATGCTTCCACATTTGACCTACCGGAGGACTGTGATTGTGAGGATGACGGCAGCGTGCCGGCGGCGGAAATTGACTGGGACACCTGGGCTGATGAAGAGGATCTGGCCGAGGATGCTGAGGAGTTGATGCTCAGTCAAACCGATGAATCTACTTTCCGTCGCCTCTCTCCTCCTTCCTTCGTGCAAAAGGACTGGTCTGACTTTTTTGCGAGTAACCTCTTTGGCTGTCTCATTCCGCTGGCGCTTGAAAACTGTCTTGGCGTCGGTGCAGACACACCATCTTATCTTTCTGCCCTTTGCGCAGCTGTTGCCACCTGTAATGCCGACCATTTCCTCGAGTGTATTCGACAACAACCGGCGCTAGTGGCCTCGTTCATTCTTCCCGACTCTGTTTACGGCTCTTCTTCCCTCCCCACGGCCCCCAGAGTGGGAAATCTTCTCGCCTCAGAGTGTTTCCTTTCGCCAAACCTGCGCAACGCCCTCGATCTTGCCCTTCGTCTACTCACTGACTCCGCAAACCAAAGCGGTCAGCTGCTGGGTCACATCCTTCTCACCCGTCTTTTCTGCTCCCGGTCCCTCCAACCTTCCCGCCGAATGGCGGATCTCTTAGTGCCACATCTACCTCCCAGCCTGGTGCGTGCCCTGACAGCACGTCTGCCGAACACCTTGGAGTCCTGCTTGGCGGATCCCGATCTAACCATTGCTCAGTGGGGCCGCGGCACACGGACTGACCTGTTGCCCTTTCAGGGCGACGACCATCGCAACCTCCTTGCCTATCTCATGGCCTGGGATGCGGTTGTGAGCCTGCTGAGCGCAGCATCCCACCAAAGTAGGGCCGGTCTTCAATCGGCCCTTCTATCTGACGAGACCTGGATGCGGCACCTCTGTCGTCTCCTCCTTACACTGGGTCTTCTTCTTCCGTCACCGTGCATGCTTGCCAACTATGTTTGCCGCGCTTCGCGACTAGAGCCGGACCCTCGCCTTCTTCTTCAACCCTCTAGTGTCGCTGCCAGTCGTCAACAAGTACTCACGGCCACCGTTGGCGCTTCACGCAGGCCTCTGGAGTCGACCGGCGCCACGGTGAGCAATCCTCTCAAGGCCGCAAGTGCGGGCGATTCGGCCGCCTGGTGCGACGTCTTTGTGCCGACTGATCCTCTGCTTGCTCTGTCCGGACACCGACGAGCTGGAGACCTGAGTCATTTGGCCACGCGCCTACTACGTCGGTTGCTTGCCGAGTCGCCCGCCCTGATGCGCTGTCTGCAGTCAGCCCTGTTGAGTGGAGACTGTCTCTCGGGTAGCGGCCCGGGTGAGCGGGTAATGACACCGGGTCAGGCGCGCCAATTGGCTGGCCATCTGGATCGTCTCGTGCGTCGATACTTCTCGCCCAATCTCATCGCTACGGAGGTCTGCCGAGTGGAGCGGAGAGCCTTGCACTACAAGAGCAAGTTTGGCACAACTTCGTATGCCGACGAACTGCCCGAGGCCGGTAACGTCGATGTTAAGGGTCGTCCCCTCTCACGTGAGGTAGGCAGCCTGTCAGTCTTACTTGTATGCACTTTAAATTAAATGCGTAAGGTTCTTTCCGCAGATGTGGGTAGGCTCTGTAGGATTTGTATCCCATCAGCTAATAGCCGATCGACTTCCTTGCATTGCATTTAACCCAATCAAATGCATAGATGTGCTACCGAGACGAACTGTATAATCGCACATTTTGGATTTGCAGTAGGTGACCTATACCGTGAAATGTTGACTGAATTTCTGAAATATTTTTGATCAGAAAAGATAACTTGAGTGAGGTTGTAATGTTACCATGCAACATAATCCGAAATTACTTCGACCACGCCAGGATGTGCTCTTCTAACTGCGTTTCGTTCTGGCCGCCTGCAAATCTACACTCATAAAAATGACTGCTTAGTTAGTATTGAACTTCCCTATCGATTTTTGATGTCCATATAAAGTTAAATGTATTTTTTTACGAAACATGCTCAAAATATTCGACAACAGTATCCTATGTAACCCTGCTCCTCAAACGAGGGTCAGGGACACCTCTAGTAGGGAAATGTGTTAAGGAGATTTTGTGTATGGGGCAAAAGAAAGCGGCTGATAGCATACTCCGCGAAGAAATGCCAAAAAATTGCCTTCGCGCCATTACCTTGTTTAAATACACGAACGACCAGTAAAAGTTCGAGTACATAATTTAAAACAGAATTGGCTGCGTATCATAACCACAGGCAACCGAAAAACCTTAATCAATTTACAAACAATCAAAACACCAGGGGATAAAAACATATTAAAATGCAACAGAAACAGGAGCTATAAAAATGACTCAACGAGAATCAAGGAAAGGTAAAGAGAAAGCCATTCAAAAAACAGTAAACGTAAGTTATTAGTCAACTTAGGAACCGCTATGCGTGTCTCTGTGAGCCAACCTTGGTCAGCCCTGTGACACATGGCAGTACTGGCATCAGTGAATTAATATTTAACAAATGACCGCTTATGGGTGTCCTCGTGAGCCAATCTTGACCCTTGAAACCCTAATCCAAAACGTAACCTGGAAACCCTAACCTTTTAACCATAAACCTTTATCCTAGCCTTCAAATCCCGTACCCAAAATACATTAATCGTAACCTAAACAGCTAATATCACCGTCACAATCGTGCAGACTTTAACAAAACAACTACCTAAATAAAATAAGTAGGCATGTTTTACAACAAATACCAAAAAGCTACATATTGTACCATCGCTAAAGTTTCTTTCTTTTCCTCATGTTGTTTCAACTTACGTCTTAAAATTGTGTGCTTGAAAGAAGGCCATCTTTAGGTTCTTAAAAACCTTTCAATCAATCAGACTACGGACAGGGGCCACGTGGTATATGTACTGAATCGGCACGGGTGTCAAACCAGGGCACAGCAAGCCTTTAATCAAACGCATCTTAAACAATGTATTAACGAAAGAAGAAACCGCCAATTTTCGCGTTAACGTGTTCGAATATACACTCGAAATTTAAGCTGTTTGGTAACAGCCATACTTTCCATTGCCCTTAATCTGGAAGACAACTGCCGCGGAATTTAAACTAAAGGAATATTTTCAAAAGTAATTCTACTTGTGGTTTTTCTCGTTTTTTTTTCATGGACAAGTATTCTGTACATTTAAAACTTCAGTTAAATTAGCTTAGCCGATTTTTCACGTTTTCGTGATTTGCCGCTTTTTTTAAAAATTAGTATTTCTTAACAATTTAATATTAATTTTTAAGCCACAATATGCCTTCTTTTTAAGAACGGTCGCTTATTTAATTCTGTAAAACTTTGGGGGACACAATGTGGTCTCATTTTGCATAATGTGCCCTATCCCATGAAATCCAGGAGATTTCATTAGCTACGGCACGTACTGTATATATATATATATATATCTGGAGTCCATATACCAGAAACCGCATAAAAGAACGCTGGGGGACCCACTGAGGAGCCTAACCCCTCGTTGCTGCGTCACGCAGCAGCAGAAACATCGGCGAAGCACGTGTCTGGGCTTTTAGCTAGTACCTATGTCGGAATTACGGTATAATATATGTGCCATATACGATTCATACTACTTGTAGTTCTACTTGTTTGTAGAATGGGCATTACGTGGTTATTCCACAGTGGTTGATTGTCTTCGACCCAAATGTTCATTGAAATTTCGGGTCTGACCCTAAAAAGCCATGTCCGAATCATCTGACTCCATGTCCTGCACTTAATAATTTCAGAAATTATTTCCTTGATTATTCTCTGGAGTCCATATACCAGAAATCGCATAGAGAACTCTGGGGGACCCACTGAGGAGCCGAACCCCTCGTTGCTGCGTCACGCAGCAGCAGAAACATCGGCGAAACACGTGTCTGGGCTTTTAGCTAGTACCTATGTCAGAATT
Organism: Schistocephalus solidus; assembly: GCA_017591395.1. Lineage (NCBI taxonomy): Eukaryota > Metazoa > Platyhelminthes > Cestoda > Diphyllobothriidea > Diphyllobothriidae > Schistocephalus > Schistocephalus solidus. The sequence continues at coordinate 159,897 of WEDG01001270.1, forward strand.
ACGGTATAATATATGTGCCATATACGATTCATACTACTTGTAGTACTACTTGTTTGTAGAATGGGCATTACGTGGTTATTCCACAGTGGTTGATTGTCTTCGACCCAAATGTTTCATTGAAATTTCGGGTCTGACCCTAAAAAGTCATGTCCGAATCACCTGACTCCATGTCCTGCACTTAATAATTTCAGAAATTATTTCCCCGATTATTCTCTGGAGTCCATATACCAGAAACCGCATAGAGAACTCTGGGGGACCCACTGAGGAACCGAACCCCTCGTTGCTGCGTCACGCAGCAGCAGAAACATCGGCAAAACACGTGTCTGGGCTTTTAGCTAGTACCTATGTCTGAATTACGGTATAATATATGTGCCATATATATATATATATATATATATATATATATATATATATATATATATATATATATATATATATATATATATATACATGTTCCTTAAGCAGATCGGTGAGCCCCACACTATCATATATATATAGTACGGGCCGTTAGTTCTTACTTTGGGCCTACCTAGTATAGGTGTGACTAGTGTGGTTTGGGTCGTAACTGACCCCACCACGCCCATCGTGTCCCAATGGCTGGACAATCTTACGCAGACCGGAAATGGGCTGTGGCTGTCCTGACATTAAGCTGCCGTGCTGGTCGCCAAACCGACAATAGCCATACCCCAATTTGGGTTGATTCACCATACTCCCGCCACCGGGGTTGGCACCCCTCTGAGGTTCGTGCATAAATTTCTGAGGTAGCATAGAGAGGAAGCCGATAAAATGCTACTCTCGCTCTCTGTTTCTCTTGGTTTCCGATACTTAATTGCCCCACCGGGTGGCAAGTCACAGGGCCGGTTTCTCGAGATGGCTAATGCGACAGAGTCCCCGCCTCTCGCATGACGCACCAGTACCGTCTTTTTTAAAAGATCCAGAGGAAACACCTAAAGTCAGTGACCGATCTCATGAGATGTTAAGTGAAATTCTGAAGGGCGTTTTCGATGTGCATTTACTCATCCACTTGTTTCTGTGGAGCAGGATACATTGGCCATGCAACGAGGCATCTGAAAAGGAGGGTACGTGAACACATACCTGCTTGGTTAGGTAAAATTTAAACTAGTTCGATCTCGAGTCCTGTTCTACTCCATCTAGGCGATACTAATCACCGCGTTGATCCCAAAAAAGCCTTTCAGATTGTCTTCCGGACATCAGCCAACTTCTCAAAAGGCCTTGAGTCTCGAAACAGAACGGGACGAGTGAGTTCCATTAACGATAGGTGAGCGTTAATCAACGAATGCAGTCAATATTTCCGATCTAAAACGGCAAGACAGCGAGCATGTGACTCATTGGTTACAGTTCAGGTCTTCTTCGAGCCTCGTGTGCGGCACCACCTGGGGTTCGGTGGGAATGGCTGACGACGACTAATAAGCTAGAAATGGCCCTTCCTTGGCGTTGTTAATCTGCCTCGTCTAGTCATATTTACACCCTGTACTTGACGTCTAAACATTACTCACCCCTTACCCTACCTATCCCTGTGACCTCAACTCGCCGAGCTCGCCATGCGGGTGGCGTGGGAACGATGATTTTTAACCATAAGACGCTTATAAACCCTAGCAATCCGCCATGATTTTACTATCCATAATGAATTACCGCAAACACATGTTTGCCGATTTAGCTTTTCACGTTTAACATAGGAACGATTACTTGAGTCAGTTGGTAAAAATTATTAACATGCAGCATATTCACATGGTGTTTCGGATACGCTATGATTCTGGCATTTGACTGCACATCTTTTCGACGGCCTGACAAAACTACACTCTAAGAAATCACTACCTGTGTAGCATGGTATTTTCGCAGTATTTTTCGGTGCCCTTATAGTTTAAAATTTATTTTGCAGAAAACAGCCAAAAATATTCATCATTGTACTTATTTAGTAAGTCACGTCTTCTTCGAATTTCATACTTAAAAGCTAAGGTATATTTAGGTTTAAATAATTTACTATGAGATTTTTAAGACTTAACAATGTCCCTTCAAATAGAATCGTATTTTTGCGTTTGTTAATATTCCTCATGCTGTACACAGCGTAGTCTACGTTCATTGCCAAGTTTTATGAACGGTATATGATATATCCTTAATGACAGAGGAATGTATGATTTTCTTTACACTGTAAGCATAAAGCTCGCAGACTGAAAACACTAACCGTAAATGGGATGGCGGGTATGGCTGAGATTTATTCGGAAATTGAAAAACTCTTTAAAAACGCAAATATACCCCTTCTTTGAGTATAAAATGAAAAGAAGCATTTTTCCGCCAACTGAGTTGTTTTCTATAAAATGCATTTAAATTTATAAGGGCATTGAATTTAAAAATGCAACCTGAGTATGGTTTTTTGCAGTCGGTTGAAGGAACGTGCATTGACGTGTCTTCTGATTATGCTGCAAGATAATTAACACTAAAATCCCTCCTAATCGAAAACGCATTTGAGCATTTTGGTTTTGAGAGAGAGAGAGAGAGAGGAATACGCTTTATTTTGAAGTATCATTCAAAATTTTTGGCAAAAATATAAATGGCTCCATTCACTAAGATAATAGGATAAGTTAACATAATATGCAAGAATCAAAGAGTCAAAAATTGACATCTAGTGGGGAGACAGTTCCAGTCTCAGCTTTTTTATTTCAGTTTCTTCACACGTAAGGTAGCGTGCTAGAAATGGCAAAACGGAGCACTGGTATGCCGTTGTACGGCAGGCTATATGGCGAAAGCCTCGGCACATCGGACGGGAAGGCATTTCATGCAATCGGTCACTGACCCCTCACTTCCATTTAACCCTTAATTTCATTAGGGATCTGTTTCTGTCCTCCCCCCCTCACCCTCCTTACAGGTCGTCACTCTGTACCACTTTTCGAGTGATCAGTCACTGGAGATGGTGATAAAGTTGCCGGAGAACTTCCCCCTAGCTCCGGTTACCGTGGAGGCGGGACAGAAGATTGTTGCACCCACCAGCAACTGGCGCTCCTGGGTCCTTCATTTGTCCGTCTTCATCAATAATCAGGTTAGTGAACATCGCTCCCCCACCACCCGCCAATCATAATCTGCCAGCGTTGTGGGGACGGATGCGTTTGATTTTTTCACATTTGGTGTCTTTTAACGGTTTCATGTTTCTTTTGACTAATTTCCACGAATGGAGGCGAACTGCTTTGCGCACGTTGATATACGTATCTACACCCTGCGCTTAATCTCCTTGTAGTCTTACCGATTTAACAGGGGAAAAAAACTAACCTCTTAAGTAGTCAGTATTTTTTGCTGAAACTGGTGTTGCCGATGCAAAGCTATTTCAAGGTAGCGGTGGAGAAGGAGAAGGAGACTCTACCACCTAAACAGGAATTTTATTCGCCAGGCATTTCTGTTTGCACCAGAATCCATCATCATCATCGTCGTCATCATCATCAGGTACTTGCTGCACAAGGGTCGTAGTATTTATAGGATGCGGTTGCTATGCCACCCACACATACCGAAACGAGTCGACATTCCAAATAATCCTGCCCAAAATTTTAAAGATCACAGCTGTGCTTCAAGGAAGTCTCGAAAGCTGTCAGTTGTCACCTCGCACCAGTTGAAGTTGGGGTTGCACACAGAACAGAAGCAGCCATCAAGCTCGAATAATCAGGCGGAGAGAACCACAGTCACAACAGGATATCCGCGAAGTCCTTTGTTTGATTTTATTCACTTGTGACCAAAGTAACTACTTCCGAGAACGTGGAAGATTACTATGTACAATGACCTCCCTCCATTTGTAATGCTGTCGCTTTTGCCTAGATTGAGTACTTAGCCACTAAGAGAACTGACACCTGCAAACTAATCCCCAATAGTTAAACTTGGAATTACTTTTCTTGTAAAACAGGCGTATACAGTAGGATTTATCGGTACCAACAACCCGTCTTTGCATAACACAAATAACGAATGGAAGTAGACAGCAGTTTAAATATACAGAAAATCAATACATAATAGTAAGGGTCAGAGGTCAACGGAAAGAATAATCAGGTCAATGCGTTAGCTTAAAACTTCAGAGGAAAGACAAGGTGGGGGAGGAGTTAACACAACTCACAGCCATGACAAATCTAGATGTGAAGATTACCAGGGCAATTGGAGATTGACAACGTGGTCCAGTTGCTTGCAAAGGTCGGGTTTTTCCGTCCGTATATACTTTATTTCTAAGTAGCGCAAGACCCGAGTTGTTCGTGCCCGAACAAGTACTCGGAAAGCTGTTTGGAGGTCAACAGAGTGACGCTGTCCAACAGATGTTTAGTAATCGAAGACCGTAGTACTTTATTTTCTTGTTTAAACAGCCAATTACGCAAATGCTCAACGACACTGGTTGCCAATTGCCTTTGCGTTCGCCCAATGTACTTGCATCCGCAAGTGCACGTGAATTCATAAACACCATTTGGGATGGCATTCAATGGCAAGGCATCCTTTGGCTAGTTGATTGGAAGGCTTCTAGTAGGACTGATAAAAATGAGCTCAGGTGCATTGTATGTTCTCTCTATAGTGCAGCGTAACCGTCGCTTGATTTTATTAAGAATTGTGTTACCTTTAAAGGGTAAATATATCATAAGGGGCGTTTTCCGAACTGAATGTTCCGTCACGTTTTGGACGTAAGGGGTTGCTGGCTTTTTGAATGAAGCGTGCAGGATATCCACAGTTAGTAAGGCTGCTTTGATGCGAGCAATTTCTGCATCTAGGATTTCACTAGAGCAATTATTTCTCGCTCTTTGAAAAAGAGTATGTACCAGATTTCGTTTCCATTGTACTTGCACAAAGCATGTTAAGTGCGAGTATTGCCCTTTCCAGGTATGTTTGTGGAACACAGAGCGCCTTATTGAGTCATCTTCCTCTCTGAACATGAGGACATCTAGGAAGGGTACCATGTTGCATTGTTTCATTTCCATTGTGATTTTTTTCTTAGGGACGCAATTCGTTCATGGCAGTAAGAGGGTCTTCAGCGTCTTTCTCGTTATTGACAATCGTGAATATACGATCCACGTATCTTTTGGATAATTTTGTTATCTTTACTTTTGAGGACACCTTTTCTTCTAGGTGACCCATAAAAACGTCGGCGAAGGTTGAGCCAATTGGGCTTCCCATTGCGCGTCCGTCACTTTGTCTATAGCGTTGCCAATTAAACAGAAGTGGAACATTTTTGGTGCAAAGTATCAACAATTTACGTAGTATTTCGGGCGACAGACGGGTTTTAGCCGCATGAGCGCATATAAAATCTATTGTTTCATCCAATGGGGCATTTGTAAATAACGATTCCAAGCATACATTTGCCGGCCATATTTAAGCACCGCACAAAATTTGTTGGAACCAATAAATCCTGCTGCGTACACCTCTTTTAAATTCATATCCGGGGAAAAAATGCGTCAAATATCTCAGTTGTGTTGTACCTTTTGGATTTTCACTCTTAAACCGCAGTAATCATGCCATCCAACAGGACCCGGCTCCACCGCCAAGTCCGAAATTCTCACAAGAGCCGCGAGCTGCCCGAGTCTTTGGCCAGCTGTAAGGGTACTGGCATTCCCTCGCTGCTTTCAGCGACTATACTTCTGAGCCAAGTTTCTGAACCGTTATCACACTAATAACTAGAAGCGAGGGTGAGTTCGGGGACTGCTAATTTTGGTAGGTGCGTGGCCGCACAGCCCAATAAATACTGCAACCGCGTAGCGCCTCTAGCACCCTGACCTGCTGTCACCTTCTTTGACAGCGGCTGAGTCACCTTCTCCCCGAAACTGATTGTTTTCCTTGATATGCAAACCGTCGGTTTAAGACGGAAAGCAGGAGCTTGGGGGGAACGCGCTGCGCTGCGCGGTGTGGCGTGAGCGCTAACGCCAACCAGGCCGACGAACCCGAGTGTGCTGGGATGACTTGGGTTGTTCTCGTCAGTACGACAAAACACATCTCATCGAAGTGACAGAGGCGTCGCCCACGCTCCCGCCGGGACTGGTTCGCACGACAGCAGGTCCAGTTTTATTATCTCATAAGTAAGTGAAAGCCCCTAGCTGCGCATATAGTTGGATCACGTTACAAACCTCAGACTGCCCTTCTGAATGGCCCCTTTTCGTCCTTTTCCTATCCCAAGTCTTGTCATATCCTTCCGTACGATTAATTTCTGAGGTTGTTTGACTTGTTTTGGCATGTTCCTCCCGACATCTCCCTCATCCCTTCAGTTACTGTGGATACTAACCGACTTGACTGCGCTCTCGTGTTGTTTATCTTCTACCCCGCTATCCGTGTTGTGCGATAAGTCTGGAGAGACGAAGAGGTCGATCACCCAGACTGCAGAATGCCATCCACGCAACTGCAACGGTAGTCACTGTAATTGCACCAAGACCAGAACTGGCTTGGTTGCAGCGATGGCTAAATACAGCGAATGAACTACCAAAACAAACCCATCCTGATATTATCTGCATGAGCAGTGTTACAGCCCAAAAAGCTGCTGTTTCTACCTGTCTAACGGAAACGGGAGTAAATGCGAAATAACTGCCTGCTCACCATGGCTAAGTAAATACAAAGATACGCAGTTCGTGGTGAAATTGAGACCTTCGCATCTATGAAAACGGTCTATGGTCATCCCCGTAACCGGAATTTCGAGGCTGCTCAACTCACATGAAACAGCCCCCGCTGACGAAGAAATCGCAAATCCCGTATCTTTCGGGCCGATCGCTTTCGGTCGCATTTTCAATTGAAGGAAAGCGTCTAATAGACTTTCTCCTTTGCAGCCCGGTGCTGAGCTTGACGGCTCGCTCTTGATGCATTAAACGGCGAGAACAGCGCAACACACGTCCAGCCAAAAATCCCCTAGCCCTGACTGTGCATTTCAACGAAATTCAACCATCGTGGTGATCTACAACTCATTTACAGACGTGCGTCGCCGTTTTGGGAGATTTAGCGATTAGAACAACTCCCCGAACACAATTAATGAACACAATCCTGGCTCATTAATACAGACTGAAAGGGAATGGGATTATCTGGTTGAATCACCCAGTGAGGTCCTCCTTTAGTATGGTTGGCAAAATACTCGTTGTGTATTACTCAATCCCCTAAATTTGCACCTGGTGAGAGAACTTCTTCCGAACCGTCGCTTCGGATTCCTAAAAAAACGAAATATGGGAACCGATCCGCGCGTTGGCTTATTGTCATGAAGCGAGAGCGCCGCAACGTCAGCTTCATAAATCTCACCATGGTTTTCGACATCGTGAACGCAGATGGTTACCTGAACTTATTTAGGAAAGCTGAATATCGCGAGCCTTTCACGGTGATGGTTAAGCAGGTTCAGAAAATAATTGTGAGACGCCTATTGCGCAGTAAGCTGACGTCGCAGACCTTAACACTGACGGGTTGCATTTTTTCACCAAGCCGCTTCAACCTTGTGTTCCGCACAACTATGATGAACGCCTACCGTTGCCGCATGCAGGACATCAGAAAAGCCACCGAGACTACCTAATTTCCTCTTGACCGACTGCTGCGAAGTTATTGACAGTTTGACTGTCGCAAGCGACAGCTCCACGGTGCACCTAACGAAGTGGGCACAGCATCGTTGACTTGCGCGTGAATTTGTTTTTAGCATCTGCTACATTCTCCTTCCGTGCCACCAATGATGACAAGCTAGTGTCAAGACGACCAGAGATGGGCACGAACTCGGACTGACAAAGTCAAAAAACTGTCTACGCGTGCCACACACATGACGTGGCGACCACTACATGTGCCACGCTACTCTTAGGATGCCTCGGATCTCATGCCAGTGAGAGTGTTCTAGAGTCAACATTACGAAAGAAACAATAACCAGATCCTCGATCTTCAGAAGGACCGAGTTATCCGTCCGTCGGACACATTTTCATGAGGTTTCTAGGGAATTGTGTATGAGCGAGGGAAAGATGATCCATGATCGACAGTTCGGACGTCGCAAGCGACGGTGCCCACCGAGTTTCCTATGGAGTGGACGCAGCACCGGCGAGTTGCGCGTGACACTTTTGGCAATACAATGACAAGACGATTGGAAGTGTCTGCGGGCACAGTGGCTGAGAAAGCTAAGCAGTCCGTCCAGGCGTGCCACATTAAGGGCAGCTTCAATCTCACAAGTGAAAATAGACAGAATGACATTAGCCCTCATCAGCCAGCCATACCCAACCACAGGCTTCGTTGAGGCTGGATCTCGCCATCCGTTGGATAGAAGTCCAACACCTTAATCATTGAGTCACGGGCTCGTTGTCTTGTCGGTTACAATCGGGTAGAGGGGGGCGTTCATCGATCGCATTACGGGGCACTCCCGTCCCGTTGTGCGCTGGGGCTCACTCTCGGGCTCTGCCGTCAGCAGCAGCAACACGGCGGCTAGTGCTATACGCAGAATTAGTGAAAATGCCACATTGCAGCCGGTGGCCTTTCTCAGTCCTGAGAGGAGGACCCAGGGATCCCGTCAGTGCAGCGTGGCCAAGCCACGACTCTTGGCGTTTTGAGGTAAGCTCAAGTGCCTCAGATTTATTTTTAGTCAGGAATGCACTGATTTACCTTGGAACTTGATTCTTCAGTGTCGCCAGTTCAAAATTAACCGCTAGCATCCGACGTCTGGCTACATGGTGTCCGTCGGTGGCAATCGCCGTAGACCACTTCTCTTATCTACAGTCAGTTACCATCTCCTTAAATATCAAGCGAAATTCTGGAATGTCATTTAGTGTAATAAGGATTACTTTGGTGGAATTGTTATGTGGATAATGCTGGGACATAATCGCAAAACATTTCAGGCAGGCCTGGATGTCGGCTTTTGAATGGGCGTCTTTTTCGTGGCCTGAAAAAACCGACCGATAAATAAACAACGTCTTAAGTAGTATGCTATTTTTCGATCGATTTTCACTGTCCTTATATATTCGCAACATATTGTATAGAAAACGTAAGCCGAAAATCACAGTTTCTTCCATTCGCATACCCAAAAGAAGCCTATATGTAGGTTTTTTAAAAGTTTTATAATTCCCGAATACTGTTGAATCTCATCTACGGTTATGTTTGGGCTGGGGATTTTCGGTCTACAAGCTATGTGCCTTATGTCTACGGAGTAGCATACCTTTCCCTATGCCATCAGGAAGATAACGTATAGTGTTCATAAAATTTTGCAGGGGAATTAATAAACGAACGGATGCAATCCTAAAAATAACCCAACTAAAAGCCGAAATATAGCCTCTGTTCGAGTAAAAAATTGCAAATTGAATATCGATAGAAAAATGCATACTACTCAAGTATTCATTTGTTATCTGGTGCGTTTTTTGCAGGTGGCTGAAAAGACATGCAGTCAAAAGATGACATTTTTGCGTATCCGAAATGTTATGGAATTGTGCTGCACGACTACAGCCCAACTTAAGTTACCTTTACTAGTCGAAAATGTATTTCAGAGTTTCGGTTAATATCTCATGAGATTGGTCACTAACTGTAAACGGCACCATCTAACGAACTATAAGAATCAGTACTTTTAAGTTATCCTGCCGCGCTTAACCTTGTGACTTGGAAGGTTGCCAACTAACTAAGTTATTCAGTTCAACAGAGGACTTTGGGCGCAAATCGCAGTTTTTTCGTCTATGACGTTTAAGGCACGCTTATATGCGTGAGTCAGACGGCAATGGCTCCTCCATCTCCCCTGAGTAAGTAAATCCTGGTGTGTGCGTTATGGGGGCCAGGTCGTGTTGTGGCGCGCGAAGACGGGTACGCCGAACCGTCAGCCAATGCACCAACTCCCACTTCAGACAACTGACTGGCTCGGATGGTGGTCTGATTTTAGGGGTGGGGGAGAGAGTGAGGTCAACAGCTCAGCGCATTTTGCTCACTACTAAACAAACTGATGCGCTTGAAACTATCACGTTGCGCTAAAAGCCGTGGCTTGGAAGGTTGCCAACTGATGAGATAACTCGAACCGTGTGGCCAGCCCAATGTGTGTTTTGTGTGGAGTGGCTGACTGGCGGACTGAGAGTCAGGCTTCAATGGCTCCTTCTTTATGTGGCCTTTATGACACTCCCACTCCGTGGGATCCGAGTCAGGTGTGGTGGTACACCCAGGGCAGCTCTGACCGTGCCAGCCACCTGCGCCCTCTCCCATATCCGGTCTTCTTGACTCTGTCTTGACACCGGACTCAGGTGGGGGAGGAGGAGAAATTGCGGTAGCTGCAGCGCAAGGTTACTATCACTTAAATCTAATTCATGCGCAAATCACCGTCCCTGCACCACCTGGTGTGGAGCATACGGTGGACGTCGTCGAAATCGACGGTCGAACTGTCATATGCGTGAGCCTCGAATTAATCCGGGTACGCGTGGAGTTAGGGCCAAATTCGTGTTCTGAGCGTTCTCATCCACTAAACCCACGCAGCGGTCTCTGGTCGTTGCGTGGACTTTGTCTTCTCATGGAAACGCAGTGGGTGTAAAAGGAGAGAGTGAGGCAGATACATCGCAAGTCTTCCTCCTGTTAAAACCCGGCCTGGTAATAAGAATTTGCACGAAGCGTATGCTTGATCGATGGTTGTTCCAACTCCAACACGGTGGAGCAAGAGAACACGACCGGCCAAGACAAAAGGTATTCCAAAAAACGGTAATTACTTCTCACGGAAAAGTTGCGCGTCTGTGTAGCGTCCCGTTTAGATTAGCCATATTCTGTTCAATCCATTTCCAAAGGGAGATGGAGAAGAGCCGAGCGACTTCTCGCGAACCTGGATCAATCTGATTGGATGGAGACGCTGTGGCTACAGCCAATGCGGAACGCTGTCGGGGCCATATGACATGTAGCGTGGGGTATGCGCGCACGTGCTTTTCTGCGAGGTTGACTTATCGTGGGAATGTAGACACCCCCAACACAGCCAATATAAAATCAGGCGCAGAACACAAAGGGCTGATTATTGATGTTATGACCTATCCCAGTTAATCTTTTCTATTTGAAAGCCAACGTTTCGCAGCTCTTTACACCTGACCTAGGTCAGTATCCCCCTGCGCGTTCGAGACCCTTAACTGTGTGACTAGTGTCTGGTGGCGCGGCCCGACGTCTTAGTTGACCCAGGCTGTAGAACGGTTTAAAACTTACCCTTTCTGTACCATTCAAGTCTCCCCCTTTTTTCACGAACCCAGTCCACGCGTAACTGTTTGCAGTTGTTATAGTTCGACTGGTGACGCATTGCTCACCATGGCATCGGGCAATTTCTAGCATTGGTACATCGCGACCTTTAGACTCCCGGCACACGTCGCCTCACACGACACGCCTTTGCTCTCTACACCTTCCGCTCACCACCCAGTATTTGTTGACACTGTTAACGCGATCACTTTTGCGGCGGCTGCCTCACACTGTGCCTTGCCAAACCGTTCTGCTGTCGTTTCAGTTGTTTAATTTGCCCTCAATTCCTGCCTTTTCAGTCTGCCGGAGCGTCTACAGTGCGAGGACCTAATCATCGCGCCGCCGCTAATGTGCCTTACTGTTCAGCCTATTGGCGAGCACATGATTGCCTCGCTTCTGCACAAGATAATCTTCTTAGTGGTCATTTTTTGTCTAGGCACAGTTGTATCCCAAGACCTTTCAGATAAAACACCTTATATTACAAATGGTGTTAGACGTTCATTTTTGTTGCATCGGAAACCCCCCCGACTTGCGTCATCTAATAATGGATTAGGTCATTGTACGTGGACGCCTACCACCTGATAACCGTTTGTTGGGAGCCCAACACACTGTCGAGGGTACCTACTTTTCCCTCGCCATCGCACTCGCACAGGATCAAAATGTTCGCTTGAAATGGTGAAGTTGCCCGTTAGAGTGTTTCGCAACTGTTTTTTACGCTCACAGTTCAAGCACCCAGACCCTGCCGTCCTGTGCCTGAATACTAGCAACAAACTGTGATTGCAATTCCGCCTGTCTCTTGTAAGCCTCTGAGTGAAAGTCTGCGATTCGAACAAAAGGAAGCGATTGCCGAAGCGTATTGGTTGCCCTCGTGGTTTGTGCTTGGCTCTTAGTGGGGTCAACTACTGTCCCCAGGGCACACACTCACTGTACTTGTACATGATTTGAATTATAATAAGACCCTTGCGCATGCACACGATAGTTCGACCGTCGAAGTCCGACGATGTCCAGCGTATGCTTCACAGAAGGGTTGTGCAAGGACGGTCACTTGCGCGCAAATTAGTTTTAAGTGATAGTAGACTTGCACAGCATCTACCGCACTCTCTTCCCTTACCTACCTGATGTCGAGACAGTCAAGAAGTCCGGAGGCGGGGTTGGGCGCAGGTTAATCATCTCCCATGGAGGTGGAAAAAGTGGGCGGTTCGGCATGAACCGGCACCTATGCGTGCCCATGTTCGGCACGCCGCTCATGTTCGACATTTGTTATGGGAGTTCAATCCAAATAACACCCGCCGCTCCCTGATTTGGCCCCCGTGTTGTTCCAGCGCATCTACCACGCGACCCGTTCAGGGGGCGTGCACACACATACCACAGGACGAATTCCAGGCGACTGAAACTAGGCTCGAGCGCAGTGATTGGCGTGGTGAAACCGACATGTACGTGTGCCACGCAAGTATCGGTTTCTTCTTTCGTTTGGGGATTTTTCGAATTCTCATATGGATGTAGATTGCCGTCAGAACCCCACTAGAGAACCCTCAAAACCCGACCCGCTGTCCATAAAACCAAGTTACACCTGGAGTGCAAATTTCGGGCTCCTTTGCAACCGTCAGATGATGCCTGTAGAAGTATTTTTATCGGTGGCGATCACTTTGGTCTTCCATCTACATAGATTTTGTAAACACAATCCGTGTGGGTGCGGAGAAGCGACGCAGTTGCGTGTCCCGATTTTGTCCTTTCCTTATACAATATAACTTTAGACTTTTAGGCACCGGAGATGATTGTTGCATTCTCAAAACGTTATTACAGATTTAGGCTTCTCGTGTTTACTATTGTAATTAAAACAGAGGAATTTTGAATAAGAATATCCTTCGCTGCGCAATGTTTGTAGAAGAGTCAGCAGATGAGGACTTAACTCACATGATGCCAGAGATGGTTTTTTGAGTGCCTTTAGCTGGTCTTTTGTGTGTTGCTCTGGTAGCGTGGGGAAAACACTGCATTGGGAAAGATTTAAAGGTTATTTATAATACTTCGGAAAAACGTTGGACTCTTGTGTTGTCCCGTCGTTGCCCTATGCGTGTCTGGGGATTGAATTAAGGGAGAGAGACCAATACTTGCGTACATGTGCCCTTTAACAGTCTTTGCCATCTTTGACATTTAACCGTCGTTTTTTTTACCTACTCCCTCCTCCCCCGACACCACAGAACGGTTCCATTCTGGAGGGCATTGGCTTGTGGCTCCGGAACCTGAAAAAGAAGTTTGACGGTGTAGAAGAGTGTGCCATCTGCTATTCTGTCATCAGCGACCGCAATTTCACATTCCCGCGGATGCAATGTCGTGTCTGCAAGAAGCGCTTCCACCATGACTGCATGTATCGCTTCTTCCAGACTAGTCGGAATCCCACCTGCCCGCTGTGTCGCAGTCTCTTCTTTCCCCACCCCCAGCTGATACCTGCCTTCCTCCCACGTCCACTGTGCATCTCTGCGCCTACCTCAGTCTTTCCTGACTCGCCTCGTGTGCTCACTTCGCCCACCGCCCCCTCTCTCGGTTGCTTTACCTCGTTTTGGTGGGTACGCGCTGCTGCCTTGGTTGCTTTTGATTGTCACGGCTTACGCCCACGCATGCATGCCTCTCCTTGTCATCACTTTTGTACCCTGATAAGCCCTTTGCGTGTGGCCATTGAGTGCCACAGTGTTTGTAAAATCACTTCGTAATCTAATTCTATAGCTTCTGTTTCCTTGTTTGGAGTAATGTGGGTTCTCACCTGTCCTGATACTTCAGCGTTTTAGAGTTTTCGAATCCCAAAATTGTGTTCGAAAGTGGATAGGGGTCAGCCTCCTGTGACTTGTGGCTCTCATTTTCTTGGGTGATGTAGATTTTTCGTTGAGCATTGATTTCCGGAAACGGTCCCGTTCTTTATCCTTTTGAAGGAGTCCGCGGGACGTTTATGTCCAAATTTTTGAGCAGCGATTCTAGAGGTTGCAGCTATCTCTGTCAGCGCTTGTTCAATCGTCTTCAGGTCTAAAGATTTGTGCCTTCTGTAAGTATTGTCGCACCCAGGTCGGGCTAGTTCGTGAAGTGGGTCGCTCGTTTGATCATCAATGAAATCCTTGCCATGTCCCGGACTCTCCAGTGGACTGTTGGCGGTTCCCAGTACTTGTACGCCAAATGTTTTGAGATTTCTCCATAGAAGATGAAGAGTAATTTCCAATCACTGCGCGAAGAATTTACTCATTTGGGCTTCTGGACTCGTACGATGGCCATATTCAGTGACTGAGAAAGCAACTGTAAATATAGATTAACAATGCCGATTAAGACCAGGGAGGTTGCAGTGGTCATTTCTGACTCACTAGCCGTCATCAACCGGTCGTACACAACCTCAGGCGGTGCAACACCCGAGTCTCGAACCCGTGACATTTTTATTAGAAGTCCAACATTCTAACCAATGAGCCACGGGCTCGTTGTATTGCCGGTTTAGATCGGAATTTTGACATTCGTTCACGAACGCTCACCGATCACTAACGGATCTCGCTCCTTCCTATTTGCATCGTCAATCAGCCATACCGCGACCGCCGGCCTGGGTAGAACGAGATATCAGTCTGCTGTTTGTGGCTACTTAAGTCCAACGCTCTACTATTGGGCAACGTAACCGTGTCCTCACAGCTGCGATCGGGTGGGAGCATGGCTTAGCTATCGGCTAGATTAATTACTCCACTGCCGTCAACAATATTTAACTCCAATAAGTACATGCGGTTTGGGGTAACCCTTGAAACTTTGTGCACCGAGAACATTACTCCGAGTTTGCACATCAAGATCCGGCCAAATTATAACCTGAACGGTTCATTGTTTGAGACTAAGATAAAATACCTCCTCGACTAATCGGTTCTAAAGGCCCATATGTTTATGTGATTTCAATTCACTTGTCTGAATAAAAATCCCAGCTTTTGGAAGACTACCTCAAGTATTTGTATTGCCATTGGGGCAATAAATTGCCGGAGTAAGTGTTCAGGGCCAAATATGGGGGTAAAATTCGATCGCTTATAAATTTAAAAAGTGTCAAAGCAACAAACATGTCTTCGATAATTCGTGATTGGGCCGGTACCCCTTCAAGGGCAATGAAAATATGGGGTTTTGACAGGAAATAAAAACGTTAATATTGATCGTTTGCACGCCGCCTACATGGCGAGGTCTGCGTGTAGAGATCATTGGGACTCGGAAAAGGTGGGAGTTAGGGTTGAGTATTGGGATTAAACTTCAGTGTCAAGTAAACGGAGTGAACAACTGGCATAAGGGGGTGGGGACCTCGTGTGAACACCACTTGAATTGGTTGTCGATCGCGGAAGAGAAATCGCCTGCACGAGCGTCTTCTGACATCGCAGTGCTGGATTTGTTAGTCGTATGGCCACTGCCTGGGCTGTTGCAAGCACACGTTGGCGTAGCACTTCCGAGAAGTTGGCTGGGGTCCGATAGACAACCTGAAAGGCTTCTTTGGGGTCAATGCGGTGATTAGCATCAACTAAATGGGGCGAGAATAGAACTCAGGATTGATCTGGTTTCAACATTATCTAACCAGGTGGGTATGTGTTCATGTACCTTTTTCCAGGCTGCCCAACTCACGGAAAACCACATCCTTAGGCATGACTCAACACCAGCAGGACACACAGTCTTTTCGGTGGCTAGTGCTGGTCCAGGGTTCGGCACAGAATAAACCCCTCGTTTTGGTGTATTCTCTCGTATCCTGCTACCCGGAACATGAACTGATGGTTTTTATGCGCAGGCTCCATCCAAAGTCTTAGCACTTCGCACCTACATGCGTGCGTTTCCATCTCAAAATTTAATTAAATATTATGTGCACTTTACCAACCACTCAAATTTTATGCGATCACATCTCCGATATCTAGCACACATCAAAGAAACCCTAATCAACACCAATAGGTTCAATTTGAGAATATGCGTGCGCAAGAGAAATACAAAAATGCATTCTTCTTAGCGGGCTGGAGGAAACGCGATTGGAGCGAGTCAAAACCCACTGTTGCCACATGCGGCTGCGACAGCGTTAGCAGTCAGTAACAAAATTGTCAAACCATCGTTAAGCTCTTATGATAAGTTTTTCAGGGGCAATCGGTTTATCCGCATCTGAATAAAGCTCAGTTGGGGAAGTTCGCAGGTAGATTTATGCAAGCCAGGTAAGCTTACTTTTTATCCGATTTAACGTACAGATAAAATGTATCAAAAAGGATTCCTTTACGTAACTGTGACCCATATAACTGTGCACTATCAAAGTGATGGCGATTCGCTGGTTGCAAGCGACGACGCCTACTTGCCGTGCAGTACTTGATTGTTAAGCAGACATCCGACACATCTGCAAAGAATACGACGGCGCGAACACTGGGATGGAAGGGTTATTGGTCTGAGCTTTCAAACTCAAACAGGAGTTTATCATTAGAGACTGTTGGAGTGCAACAACGTAGGAGTGGGAGCGGGGGGTATATGACTGTGACTGGACCTGCTTCGCGTCGCCCGACTCAAAGGGATCCCATGGTCCGGCAGTGAAGTTCGTCCTAGGCGGCGATGTGATCCGTGTCACCTGGTTGCGTGGGCGGAACGCGTGGGGTAACGCAATATATCTATTGATTAACAACTGGTTCTGGGATTAGGCTGAAAAGGCCCAAAAGCCCGTCTATTCGGGCCAAATTTGTAAGCTAATTTGGACCTGAAAGAGCTGGGCGCTCTCACGAATCCACTTGCTCACTTCTTTTCTGAGACAAAGCTTATGCAATTTACATCCCCCAAAATATAAATAAGTCAAATCGCTGCAGGTTTTTTTAAGTGAGCCATCGTATCTTGCGTGTCGTTTATACCAAGCAAATGTTTCTGCCTTAACACAGTTCATAGATTTGTTGGTGCGGAATTTTCCTGGTTTATTTAAGCCAAGCAGAAATGCCATCTGCTGTTTACTTCGACATCTCCCTGTAACTAGGAGCTTACTCAATAGTCTTCCTAATTGTTCCAATTTATAATTTGGGTTCGAAAACTCAGGGAACAGAGGATATACTAGCGTGTAATACAACGCCATATTATATGCCAACGTAACCCTAACTATATCTCTTGTGCTCTTTAAGGTTAGCATTCGTTGCCAGGTTTTTTTATTAACAAAATATTTCGTTGGCACTAGGACGACCGAAGTCTCTAGTCAAAGGGTAAATTTTTAAACGGTGACTATTAGGACGCCGCGGAAGTTTCAAAACGCTTCCATTTTATTATGATACTGAAAGATCGTGCAGAGCGGGGTTCATTCATGTTCCCGTCAAGGGTCCGAACAAAAGTAGGCCAGGACAGCTAGGAATGATATCATGCATATTCGTCGACGTGAGTTAAAGCCACCGGAATCCGCAATCTGCAATTGTCAGGGTACACGACAGCTTGACCGTCGAAGACCGACGATGTCCACCGTATGCTCCACGGAAGTTGGTGCACGGGATGGTAACTAGCGCGTGATTTCTTTTAAAGTGATAGTAGAATTGGGCTGCATCTACCACACCCTCCTCCTCCCTAACCTGAGCCCAGTATCATGACAGAGTCAAGAAGACCGGAGATGGGAGAGGGCGCAGGTGGCTGGCGTGGCCCCAAAGCCGCCCCTGGGCGTAACAACACACCTGGCTCGGATCCCACGGAATGGGAGTGCCATAAAGGCCACATTAAGAAGGAGTCATTGCAGCCTAACTCTCGGTCCACCAGTCAGCCACTCCACATAAAACACACATTGGGGTGACCACACGGTCCGATTTTATCCTGTCAGTTGGAAACCTTCCAAGCTACGGCTTTTTGCTCACCGTGATAGTTTCAAGTGCGTCACATTGTTTATAGTGAGGAAAATGCGCGAAGCCGTCGACCTTACTCTCTCCCCCACCCTCACAATCAAAACAACGTCCAAGCCGGACATTTGTTTGATGCTGAAGTGGGCGCAGCTGCTGGTGATCTCGTCTACGTGTAATACGTACACGACCTGGCCCCCCAAACACAAGCACCAGGATTTCACACAACAGGGGGTTGAACGGCTCACATCGCCAGAGGTCACGCTAAGAAGGAGCCATAGCAGTCTGACTCTCAGACCCTTCAGTCAGCCACTGCATACAACACATATTGGACTGACTGCGAGGTCTGAGCGTAATTGTCAGTTGGCGACCTTCCAACCCACGGCACTTATTGCTACCGCACTCTCTCTCCTCCTCCATCTGAGCCCGGTGCCATCTCAGAGTAAAAAAGACCGGAGGCGGGGGATGGCACAGGTGGCTGACATGGACGGAGCCGTACTGGGCGTATCAGTACACCTGGCTCGGATCCCACGGAGTGGGTGCCATAAAGGCCACATTACGAAGGAGCCATTGCAGCCTGACTCTCAGTCCGCCAGTCGGACATTACACACAAAACACACTAGGCTGACAACGCGGTCCGAGTTATCCCGTCAGTTGGTGACCTTCCAAGCAAGGCTTTTAGCGCATCGTGATAGTTTCAAGCGCGTCCGATTGTTTATAGGGAGGAAAATGCGCTGAGCCGTTGACCTCACTCTCTCCCGCACCCCCACACTCAGACTACCATCCGAGCCAGTCAGTTGTCATGATTTGAGAGTGGGCGCATTGGCTGACGGTTTGGCGTACCCATCTTCGCGCGCCACACCACAACCTGGCCCCCATAACGCACACGCCAGGATTCAATAAATAAGAAGATATGGAGGAGCCATCACCGTCTGACTCCCAGTCCACTGGTCAGCCACTCGACACACACAGCACATATACTGGACCGACATCGTGAATTGGTATACGCGTCAGATTGGCAGCCTTCCAAGCCACGATTTCTAGGCAACCGTGATATTCACATGTACATGATGATGGTGAGGGTGTTGTCTTTGTATAAGTAAAGGCTTTGTGCGCTTATGTGGCTTAGCCTCTGATGGTTTACCGCAGGTTTTCGTGGAGGCGCATGTGTCCTAATAGACCCATGTGGTGTTTAAATGTGCGGGAGCAATGAGGAGAGTTTAGGAGAGAGTCCTCATCGCTGGTAGTGGATGTGGCAGCGGCGGCGGTGGTGGGGTAACAGGTGATGAGTATTTGGATGTTGTCTCTATGATGGTGGGAGTAATGGAATTGATGCCAGTGGTAAGGGTGAGGGATTCTGAAGGAGAGTTGGCCGAAGTTGACATAGAAATTGGAATTGTCGGATTGTTGTTGCATTGCGTCCGAAGATGTCCAACCAGGCCAATGCGCGCGCGGAAGATACGTTGACAGCGCGGGGATGTTGGCAGGACCTGGGTATTGGCGGTGTTGGTACGGGGAGCTGGTGACTTTCATGCCGCTCTATTGTTCTCAGTGACGGCGATCTGGTTGGCTTCGTAGATTGCTGCCCCTGTCTTCACCATCCTTCTAAAAGCCGGTCGGTTCCGGGCGAGGTCCTCCCAGGTCACCTGGTTGACCTACAGTTGCTTCAGGGAGGAATTCAGAGTCTCCTTGTAGCGTTGTACTTGACCATTTGTCAACGAGAACCCATGATGACATCCCCATAGTAGCGTCGTTCCTCGTCCATCCGCACAATGTAGCCACTCCAGCGCAGTTGCAGTCAGGGCAACAAACTATTGCGCGACTCTTGTGAGCCGGAAACGAATACTCATTCACAAACGAAAACAATGGATAGGGTTAAGATTAGATTAGCGCCCTCCTTTTCTTCATTTAGCCCCATCCATCCTTTGTTCCCTGACTTGGGTCACATATCACGTTCTTGCCATAGGTTATTCTTCAGAAAGCTTGAAATATTTTTCGCTAATTTTTACAAGTCTTCGAGTCCGGACAAACGCTGTGGATGGCATCAGTCAGGTATTTGATCTGGACCAGACGCTGAATGACCCGTGGAACACCAATTGGTGAAGCTTTGCCGGACAAGAGATATCACAACAGGGCATGTTATGCATTTCTTGAGGCAATACAACGTAAACAGACAAAATCGGGTATTGGGCAGATTAGAATCGATGTAGGAATGACATGTGTTACACATATAGGACCTGGCGTGAAGATAGCACATTTTGCAGTTAAAATTACACTAAATGGGCCAAAGATACTGTCTGCTGATTCGCGGTGGGTACCATCACCAGCATTTTGCGAACCAATTTGAAGCCCACCCCAAAGGAGTCCCGCGCCCACGACAATGATAAAGGAGGTAGTTACAGTTAATTAACCTGAATGGCCACATGGGCCGTTGCGTGCGAACTTGGTTCTCTCAAAAACCGAACAGGCATCTTAGGCCCCGCCGAGGCCCCTTAATCAGCAAGGCCTTAAGAAATATATTCTTGTTCCTCCAATCACCCTGGCAACGTTTCTGACATGCAATTAATAACCGGATGAATGCCTAATTAAACCTTCGAAGGGTCATATATTCTTGAAATGTCGACTTCCTAAAAATAGGATTTAAAAAAACCTTGCACGCCAGTAAAAATAAACTACTCTTTCCTGGCGATGAGTGCTGGTTGTAGCCTCCGCTCAGCTAACAGGCGTTAATTTTTTGAGCACGACAGCTTCGAGCTAAACTAAGGCCCCAAGGCGGACCATTAAAGTAGATCGGCGTGAGGTTTTGCCACGCGACCGCCGTTCATCGTATAGCGCACAACTCGATCTACGCTGGAGAAATCGACAGACCTCCGCAAAAATGAAAAGTGATCAGAGCAGCGGGGATTTACGAGGTAAAAGCATAACAATAGAACTTTCTGGCACAGAGAGCGAGACGCTATTGCTGAAACAAAAAATTTGCCCGTCTAACGTTTTGAACTCACCAATAGGCAAGGAAGCTGTATCAGAGGTGGGATGCAAACCTACGCCCTCATTCGACGACCAGAAACCTCAGAAGCTTTGCGCATGAGGCTGATGCCTTAGATCGCACGGCCACCCTAACGTCAAAAGCTCTCTCGAGCGTGAAACCGCAATGTCAAGAGAATCAACTTCTTGTTCCCACGATCACGTCTTCTCAGTTGCTTCACCTAATTCACCTTTTCATTTTCACCCGCTTTCTGACCTACCAGCCAGTAAACCCACGACCTTATCACTACTCAGACTCACCGACGTTTTTAGTTTTCCCACCGCCCCCCTTCAGCCAATTCGTTCCACGCTTACTGCACCTCCTCGTGCGGGTAGGAGGGCTCTGATGAAGAACGCGCGACATTTACCCCCTGGCAACAAAAATGGACAAGATGGCAACACCAGCAACGCACTTTTATGTGTATTTATATTATATCGAGAATAAAATAAAACAATCACACTGCCAGCCAACGCCCGAATTCCCCCCTAGGAGGGCGGGCAAGCAGAGTTTGGGTGCGTGGGGATCACATGAAGCATGGGAGGAACCCCTGGAGCCGGTGATATGGACTCTGTGTGCCATCACTGCAAGTTGGCCGTGGAGCAGAAAGCGAAGGCGGCGGTATGGAATCCGGGAGCATAGGGAAACCCCCCTATCCTTGGACTTGGACAGCGCAAACTTTGCTGGGGTGTGGGGGGACGTAAAACCGGTTTCTCCACACACTCCAACTATGTCCCAGCAAGGAATTGTGGTTTTATGGTCCATATTTTGACAGCCAGAGTACAGGGAAAGAGGAATGTAATCGTTACGCTAGCAACGTGCAAACAATCGGAGGGGACGACAGTTAGAGGTGATGAAACTAGTGATGAAAGCACTTCAAGTTACTTGGCTGCCTCTGAGGTAGAAGAGGGAGTGAGATGGTTGTGTGATACGTATAGCTGGGGATATGTATATTGGCACAAGCGGACATAGCAGTCTCCTCTGTACATCATCAACAAACACATGCGTGTGTATATGCTTATATATATTTTATAATGTGGAGGCGTTCGTGACACGACCCTGAGCACTATGCATGTCAGGAAGAATAGAACAAAAGGACTGGTGGCCCAGGTAATTTTGAGATGCCTTCCACCGCTCTACTTCCGGGGAGCCACCGGACCGTTGTAGGCCATGTTCGAGTGGTAGGCCTTGTCGTCGCTCTCTTGTGCGTAGGGCAGCGCAGAGTTGGTGCGTGACTGTGGCACCTCCCCAGCGGCAGTCATGGCTATCGGCTCACCGCTCAGGATCTTGGAGTCGATCTGCATAATGACCTTTCGCATGCGACCCAGCTCCACAGCATCGGCGGCGCGGGCCTTCTTTATCTCGTCAACTTCCTGCATCAGAGTGTGCATTCGGTCCACGAGGGCATTGTGGCCGCGTGCAAACTCCGCCTTCAGATTTCCCTGTGACTCCTAAAGGGGAAGAAAAGGCAGATCGTCTGTGTTTCGCCCAAACCATATTTCATATATAAATATATAGAGTTGGTGACCTAACTCAAGCAATGTGTGATCAAAATTTGAGCAAGCCGTTAAACGTACACTTGGTCGTTATTTGCTAGTGGATTTAAGACACAGAGAGCCTTTTACTAAAGAACGCTACATGTTGAAACTTATATATCTAACGATACATACAAACCGGCAAGACAAACGAGCTAGTAGCACAGTGGGTAGAGCGTTGGACTTCTGCCCAACAGGTCACAAGTTCGAGCCTCGGGCGCCGCAGCACCTGGGGTTGGGTATGGCTGGCTGATGACGGCTAATAAGCCAGAAATAGCCATTCCAGTCTCCCTTGTCTTTGCCGATATAATTCTGCCTATATCACTAGCCGCTCTGCGGCAGCTGGCGGGGATATAGAGTGAGCCCCAAGGCACAACAGGACGAGTGAGTCCTGTAACCGATCGGCGAGCGCCGGTGTGGTGTTCACCGATCTGGTTAAGGAACACTTATGTTCCGCTGTGCCTTGGACCTCAATTTAGAGCCCTCGCAGGCAGTCGCATAGCGACTTGAGATATATCATATCAAAATATATCTGAAGTCGCTATGCGACTGCCAGCGAGGGCTCTAAAGTGAGCTCCAAGGCACAGCGGAACATAATTGTTCCTCAACCAGATCGGTGAACACCACACTTTCAGAGTCCATATTCCCGATCGCAACCGACAAAGCAACGGGCCCGTGGCTCAATGGTAGAGTGTTACACTCAATGACCAAAGGTCGCGGGTTCGAATCTCGGGTGATCCACACCTGGGATTGGGTATGACTGGCTGATGACGGCTAATAAGCCAGAAATGGCCATTCCGGTCTTCCTTGTCTTTGTCGGTTCCATCTTATCAATATATGGAGGAATTCGATTTGCGCGTACGTTGAAGACACGCGAAGGGTAAAGATTTCCCATCGACGTGCTGACCCTAGCGGTTCGCGCCCGAAAATATTGCTAATTGAAGCGAAAATGCGCGTCCCCGGGCATAAATCAGAAGAGGCGATCACAAGAAACAAGAGGTATAATATCCTGACGTTTCAAAATCAAACAAGATTCCATCGTCGGAGGTAGGTTCAGTACGGCGCGTCACAGTATTTATGGGTTCTGAACATGCTGGCTTTACAGCTATTCGTGCAGGATGCACTGCAGGGGGGTGGGGGAGTTAATTGCTGTCCTACTGAGCATTGCTTTTTTTCTTCCTCGCCTCGCCTGGGGGCTGTGTCGGGATGGCAAGTGTCATTGTCTTATCCAGGACTGCCAGTTGAGGCTGCCGAAATACCGCAGAATTTTGAGCCAGATTATTCCAAAGTGTTTAGAGCTGATAGGAGAGAACGGTGTATCACTGTTGGACCGAGTAATCAATAATCGAGCCAGAGAACTGCGATCTAGACGAGATATGAAGCTGAGAGTTAAATTCCAAAAGTTAAGCCCCAGCACACAAGATCACGATGAGACGCTGGTCCACAATTTATCCTCAAAAGAACTTACACCGGTACAGTTTCAAGTGCTAAAACATGAAACATCCTTCAACACTGCGGATGCCGATCCGCTTAATATTGTGGCCACCATTGAGTCGGTCTTAAAGCACTCCCAGGAGGCGGAAGATACAAAGCACCTCATCAGACAACAAGTAACGTCCTTACTGTTGACACACAAACCACGTGTGGCTATTCCAAGAATGGAGCAGGATGCCCTCAGGACACTGAAAGCTGACAGGAGCATCGTGATACTGCCAGCCGACAAAGGACGTTCCACAGTAGTACTGGATAAGTCGGAATACCTCCAGAAGGCCAATGCTCTACTCGATGACCGTCATGTCTACCTCAGGTGCGATGGAGATCCGATGAAGAAGCTAGTGGCAAAAATCAACGCGACGCTCGCTAGTTTGCAGAGTAACGGGGCCATCTCAAAAGCTGAACGACTGACAATAAAACCTACAGATTCGGCCATGGCGAGATTCTATGGGCTGCCCAAAGTACACAAACATGGTACTCCACTTCGACCCATCACCCACATTTAATCTGGCCAAATGGCTGTTCCGACGACTGAACTGCCTTACATCAGACTCCGATACAACAGTCCGTTCAGCCGCCCATTTCTTGGAAAGACTCCGTGGTTTACACCTTAAGGCAGACGAAGTCATGTTATCATTTGATGTTACCTAACTTTTCACCTCAATTCCTCAGAGCCTTGTAATTGAAACTGTCGGTAACTTGCTTGAGAACCTTATGACGAGGTAATCAATAAATATAAACGGGCGCACCTCATCCAGCTGCTTACTTTCTGCCTCAAAACCTACTTCACCTTTGAGGGAACGGTCTACTAACAGATTAAAGGGACTCCGATGGGTTCGCCACTGTCTGGTTTCATTGCTGAGGCGGTCCTTCAAAAGTTAGAGACACGTGTGTTCACGAACCACAGACCAATATTTTGGGTGCGGTATGTGGACGATACTTTCGTCGTTCTCAAACGCGAAATGGTCGCCGAATTTCACGCACTCCTGAACTCCATCTATCCGGACATTCAGTTCACAATGGAGGCTGAGGCCAACAGTCAAATGGCGTTCTTAGACGTCTTAGTCCACCGTCAGACCGACGGCAGTCTAAGGACAACGGTGTATGAAAGGCCACCAACACGTCAAGTCCTCAGTTACCAAAGTAACCACCCATTGTGCCACAAACGTAGCTGCGTACGGTCGCTTTACAAAAGGGCGGAAACTCATTGTAGCGAGAAAGGCGACAAAGCAGTCGAGCTCCACTATCTTCAACGAATGTTTCACCTCCAACGGTTATCCTCGTAGCTTCATAGAACGCAGCAGACAACCGAGGCAAGTTATAAGACCAGTGATAGAACCACTGAAAGTGTGGCGTGCAATGCCATATATCGAGAACTTATCTGAAGCTGTTGCGCGTCTCTTACAACCATTGGGGATCGGCGTCGCCCACAAACCTGAGGCGACAATACGACGTCTGGTCATGAGACCCAAGGCCCTCCTGTCACGCGGCGAAACGGCAAACGTCGTCTATCGTGTTCAGTGCGGTTCCTGTGAGGCTAACTATGTCGGAGAGACCGGTAAGCGACTACTGACCCGCATGAGTGAGCACGCAAGGGCAGTAAGAAGGATGGATCAGCTCTCGTTGGTGGCGGAACACTGTGCGGCCTCTGGACACACCTTTTTTTCCATGACGCCGAAATCCTAGGCCGAGGTATCGACCAAACAGCCAGAGAAACGCTCGAAGCCTGGCACACCATACCTTCTTCCATTAACCGCTGTACGATTCTCCCGGCGGCCTACCAGGCCTTACGAGTGCGACTCAATAAACAGAATCGCAGGCAAGAAGTCAAACTGTTCGCGGTCGCGAGCAAACGCATAACGAGCCAGAACACATGCCTGAGTGAACCTATGCAACACACCAACACATTCGATGGGATAACCGTGGAGAACACGAACCAGCAAGACCTCCGGCCAGGCATGAACGTGGACGCAGGTGAACATAGTTTGCGTACGAACACCGATAATGGGCGTCTCCAACCCGATAGGAACGGAGACACCAGCAACGACTCAGCAACCACCTATGAGACGTGCACGGACAGATGCAAACGAGGTACGAGAAACAGACATGCGAGGGCTCTAGTCTGAGCTCCAGGGCACAACGGAACATACATGTTCCTTAAGCAGATCGATGAGTCCCACACTATCATCATATTCCCGATCACAACCGACAAAACAACGAGCCCGTGGCTCAATGGTAGAGCGTTCGACTCAAATACCAAAGGTCGCGGGTTCGAATCCCAGGTGTGCCACACTTGGGATTGGGTATGACTGGCTGATGACGGCTAATAAGCCAGAAATGGCCATTCCGGTCTCCCTTGTCTTTGTCGGTTCCATTCCATCATATGCTACACGTCGCTATGCGACCGCCTGTGACGGCTCAAGTCTGAGCTCCAGGGCACAACGGAACATGCATGTTCCTTAAGCAGATCGGTGAGCCCCACACTATCATCATATTCCCGATCACAACCGACAAAACAACGAGCCCGTGGCTCAATGGTAGAGCGTTCGACTCAAATACCAAAGGTCGCGGGTTCGAATCCCAGGTGTGCCACACTTGGGATTGGGTATGACTGGCTGATGACGGCTAATAAGCCAGAAATGGCCATTCCGGTCTCCCTTGTCTTTGTCGGTTCCATTCCATCATATGCTACACGTCGCTATGCGACCGCCTGCGAGGGCTCTAGTCTGAGCTCCAGGGCACAACGGAACATGCATGTTCCTTAAGCAGATCGGTGAGCCCAACAGTATCATATATATATATATATATATATATATATATATATATAGATGAGAGATAGTATGCATTCCGAGCTGATATAATGAAAAGAGGAAGGGGTTCTTCGGAAAATGCGAGTTGTACTCGTGAATTTTCGAGCTGGTCACACCAACCCGTCGTCAGACGAAATAAATAAAAGTGAGTGTTAGAATGTCGCACTAGACAGGTTGGCGTGACAGGGCCGACAGACCATTGGCTTGTAAAAAGGTGAGTCATGTTGGATTGTGAGCTAGGGGAAGGGGAAGGTGGAACAACTGCGGTTCCCGGTGCTGCAGGGGGAGGGTGGATGGTGGATCAGTTGGATTCCGGGTGGCTGGGTTGCCGGTAGTTGATGTGGCATTTGGACGGGGGCGGTGAGTCGTAAACGTAGACCCTCATAATGGACGTCCAAGTCAACATGGCGGTTGATACTGCCCGCACAGGGGTACCAGGCCTCGAGGAATTCCCTCGCTCCTTTTGTGTTGGCCATGGCGACGACCTCCGTTTCATCCCAATTGAATCGATGATCGCACTCGAGTGCGTGCGCAAAGACGAGGGACAGTGTCTCGGCGGCGGACGACTAGTTTGTGCTCATTAATGCGGGTGCCCAGGCGTCGACCCATATGCCCAATATAAACACAAGAGAAATTTGCGCACGGGACGCGATAAATTACGTTGGTTTGTTGATTTTTGGGGATGGGATCCTTTATTCGGGTTAGTGTGGTGCGTAGTGAGGATGCTGGCTTGTGAGCGATTCAACAGCCGAGCGATTACCTCAGAGGCCCCCTTCATATAAGGCAGGGAGTAGCATTTTTGTGCCACAATTTCTCCGTTTGGGGTGGGACCTTGCGGTTGTGCCTGGTGCCTGAGACAGTTCTTTACAAAACTAACCGTATACCCGTTACACCGAAACAGCCGATATAGGTAAGCAAGCCCTTTTTAAGGATATCATCGCTGTTGCAGTAACGGTATGCCCGGTGGAACAGAGTTCGAAACGCAGCTTCTTAAGTGAGCTGCTGGGTGGTTGCTTCCATAGTTGATAATAATCTCAGCATTAGATCCTTTCCTATGAACGCTTGTTGCGAGACTACCATCATGTAGCTTTTGGATTCATACGTCCAGAAATGGCAGGCTGTCTCCTACTGCTTCTTCACGAGTGAACTGAATGGTTGGGAAAACACCATTCAGCCGCTGATGCAGTTGCTCAACTTCGCGTTCCTTTATTACGACAAAGGTGTCATCTACATATCGAAGCCAGATTTTGGGCTTGAAAGTTTGGAAAACCTCTTCTTCTAGTCGTTGCAAAACCAATTCGGCGAGTAGTCCTGATATTGGCGAGCCCATTGGGGTGCCCTTTACCTGTTGGTAGTACTTATTGTCGAATTGACAGTAGTTCCTAAGGCAGAGTTTGAGCAGTTCTATAACATGCTGCGTTGGAATTTCAACGGGATTGTTCTGTAGGCGTTGAGCTACGCATTCAATTGCCAAGTCATGCGGTATGGAAGAAAACAAGGCAACGACGTCGAAAGACAAGAGGCATTCATCAGTACTTACTTTGAGGCCTTTGATCCTTTGGAGGAATGCGTGAGAGTTGTTAAATGCTGTATTCGGATCCATGCGTTAGCTGCTTCAGGTGCCTGTACAACCACTTAGCTATGTTGTACGTGGGTGATCCGATCAGTGGCACTATAATCCTCAGTGGGACATCCGGTTTGTGCATTTTCGGTAGACCGTATGTGCGTGCGATACGGGGGATCTCCGAGGGTCATAAACTTTGAGTCAGCTGAACTTATGACTTTCAGGCGAGCGAGCTGATTGGCCTTTTTCTTGATGGCTGCGGCTTGCTTTTTTGTCGGGTCTTCGGCAAGAAGAGTGTAGGCCTCAATATCACTGAAGATGTTGTTCGCCTTATTAACGTAGTCATCTTTATCCATGATAACAGTAGCACCACCTTTGTCAGCGGGAACAACAACAATATTTTCATCCGATTTCAGTGATCGTAATCCTTGCGCTTCGTCGGCGGGTAGGGTTTGCTGGCGTCTTTTTGCCGAAGTATACCGGTGGCACAGCTATGTATGTCCGCGCGCATGTCATCTGGAAGGGCAGAAGTCAGTAGAATGGATTCAAGGCCGGCTAGGAAGTTGGTGGGTGTAGTATCCATGGGATTGAATCTCAATCCCTTCGAAAGGAGGTTGAGTTCAGCAGGCGAGAGATTCCTTTTAGAAAGGTTAACAACTCGAGTGGGCGTAGGGCGGACCAGAGATTGCAGTTTATACTGGAGATCAACTCTCTTCTTCATTCTCGCATTCTTGACGGTGGCGTTAATTCTTTTCTGTACATTATCGAATACGTCTTCAGGTAGG
The DNA here is from genome assembly GCA_017591395.1 of Schistocephalus solidus. Classification (NCBI taxonomy): domain Eukaryota; kingdom Metazoa; phylum Platyhelminthes; class Cestoda; order Diphyllobothriidea; family Diphyllobothriidae; genus Schistocephalus; species Schistocephalus solidus. Next base: position 189,055 of record WEDG01001270.1, read on the forward strand.
GCTGAAGTGCATTGAGATGCGACATCAGTAACTATTGCCGCGAATCTGCGAAGACGGTTGTGCACGTCAGATATAATAGCATTAAAAACGCGCAATCCGTATTTGCACGCAAGTGATCTGCCAGTCTCATTCGGTAACGTCGGTTTGAAGCGAAGCGATTTCGGTAACACACTGTGATCGCGACAGCGATGGAGAAAGGATATTTGTTCGAAGGTAGTCGCCTGTTTCTGTGCGAATTTCTCCCAACGTCTGGTAAGAATAAGCGTTAGACGCCCAAATATATGTTGTAGATCAGAGATAGTACAACTCGCATTTTCCGAAGAACCCCTTCCTCTTTTCATTATATCAGCTCGGAATGCATCTAATCTTGTTAATATTCCCGATCGAAACCGGCAAGACAACGAGCTCATGGCGCAGTGGGTAGAGCGTTGGACTTCTGCCCAACAGGTCGCGAGTTCGAGCCTCGGGCGCCGCAGCGCCTGGTGTTGGGTATGGCTGGCTGATGACGGCTAATAAGCCAGAAATGGCCATTCCAGTCTCCCTTGTCTTTGTCGGTAATATCATTCTGCCAATATCACTAGCCACTCTGCGGCTGCTGGCGGGGCTGAAGAGTAAGCCCCAAGGCACAACAGGACGAGTGAGTCCTGAAACCGATCGGTGAGCACCCAACTACCATATATATATATATATATATATATATATATATATATATATATATATATATATATATATATATATATATATTGATAACGTGGAACCGAGAAAGACAAGGGAGACCGGAATGGCCATTTCTGGCTTATTAGCCGTCATCAGCCAGTAATACCCAATGCCAAGTGTGGAGCACCTGGGATTAGAACCCGCGACTTTTGGTATTTGAGTCGAACGCTCTACCTTTGAGCCACGGGCCCGTTGTTTTGTTGGTTGCGATTGGGAATATGATTATATTGTGCGGCTCACCGATCTACTTGAGGAACATGTATGTTCCGTATCACTATCATCATATTTCCGATCGCAACCGACAAAACAACGGTTCCGCGGCTCAATGGTAGAGCATTCGACTCAAATACCAAAGGTCGCGGGTTAAAAATCCCAGGTTGTCCACACTGACTGATGACGGCTAATAAGCCAGAAATGGCTATTCCAGTCTCCCTTAGCTTTGTCGGTTCCACATTATCAACATATGCTACACGTCGCTATGCGACCGCCTGCGAGGGCTCTAAATTGAGCTCCAGGGCACAACGGAACATACATGTTCCTTAAGCAGATCGGTGAGCCGCACACTATATATATGCAGAATGATATTACCGACAAAGACAAGAGAAACCGGAATGGCTATTTCTGGCTTGTTAGCCGTCATCAGCCAGTCATACCCAATCCCGGGTGTGGAGCACCCGAGATTCGAACCCACGACCTTTGGTCATTGAGTGTAACACTCTACCATTGAGCCACGGGCCCGTATTTTTGTTAGTTTGCGATTGGGAATGTGAATTACGATAGTGAGGTGTTCACCGATCTGGCTAAGGAACATGAATGTTCCGTTGTGCCCTGGAGTTAACTTTAGAGCCCTTGCAGGTATTCGCATTGGCAACTTGAAGATTATGATGATAAGGCGGAACCGATGAAGACAAGGGAGACCGGAATGGCCATTTCGGGGTTATTAACCATCATCAGCCAGTCAAATCCAATCCCGGGATAGTCCTCAAGCAGGAGTTTTGAAATACCTCCAGTTTTCGCATATCCTCCACGCACACAGACAAGCACTCACAAGCAGATAGGATAAACTCACGGTACACGGTGCACGGTACACGTGAATCTTCCTGATCAACACATACATTAGTCAGTGATGAGCGCGTGGTTCTAGCAGTTTTTATGCTTCGACCCGCAACAGAGCGCCGTTGTATTGATCCCGTTGTCAAATATAAGTCCCCACGAGTTAATTTTTCGGAAACGTAGGATTTTTCGAGTTTTCCGGAATGGGCATCTAAGCTATCAGCGAAAGAGACGAGTGGGCTACTGGCAACAGTAGCGGGGCCCAGGGGACCGGCAATACAAGTACTGATGAGCGCATCTCCGAGTGGCTGAGGTCCGCAGTGTTCCCTTGTCCGCACGCCACGGTATAAGCTGTTGACTATCACGGCCGGTGGCTGCTACGTGATGCGAGCGTGCGATTACAGCAAAGGCAATATGGCGCCGGTTTACGCTGTTGGTGATTGCCAGCGTTCCCGTTAGCGGGTACGCTCGCCATAATGCAATCCACCTGCAAGTCACCGCTGCCCACTGGCAGAAATGGTTCCCATCGTCGGGTTTGATCAACGATACACTATTATTAAGAGTAGAGCCACACTCATGGCAAAAGACAAAACACAGTGGGCAGAAGGAAAACAGGAAAAGCAAACTTACCCTAACAGACTCAATTTGTCTACCAAAGTCGGCACAGAATCCATCTATTTTGTCCTTGTTATCCTTCTTGAGTCGATCCATAGCAGAGGTGAGTTGCGACAGTTGGACAGAGTAGGCTCGCAGTTGTTCCTCTTGCTCGCGCATTGTCTGTTGAAGGTCATGCAACTGTTTGGAGCCAACTTCGTTGGTGCGGAGGCTGTCTACCCTAGGAACGCTTGATCCTTCGCAGAGGAAGCAAACAAAACGATCGTTACAGGGTAATGTGCCAGAAGGGGAAATAATTACTTGAAAAGCCGAGTTTGCAGGAACGGCAGAGAGACCCCAAAGACTGCCTCTGACATAACCAGACAGCCATAATCCCAGGTAAAAGCAGGGGGGCTCAAATGTGGATAACAAACCACAGGTCATTCTAAGTTCTTGTCCTCCCTAAAGCCAGTTTTTATTACTGCTTTCTCTTCACTCGGGTTCTGTCGTGCAACAGGGGCAAGCTGACCAGCTTCAATGACTACAACCTCAGTCATCCAAAGTATATGGGGCAGAAATGGGGCAAAATACTGTTTCTGCAATCGTTATTTCAATTTTCGGCTAACAACACTTCGCCGACAAGGTCTATTTCGGACCCCAGATCTGATGTTTGGCACCAACTAAGCGGGTAGCGACGAATACCGTCAGACAAACGCAGATAACGGTGGCCTCTGTAGCCCACTCAGGAATGCGGAGCTGCCCGGAGCTCTAGGTGCCGGCAAAGGGACGAGTCCACAGGTGACGGAGCGCGTAGCGGTCTTCGCTGAAGGCAAAATGTGAAATAAACAGACTCTTGTTTATGACTCACTGACGAGAAACAGTGGCGTAAGAACATCAGCAGCGTTGCTAAAACGTGGGTGATTGAAACTAGGTGCATAATATGTCTTATAAAACCAGTGAAGTCCGATGAAGGCCGCCATGAACTGCATTGTGGTAAAAGAGCGATGAGTAGAGGGACTGGCGAGAAAGACACTGGGAACACGAGTCCAAGCCTACCTATAGTTATCTTGATGCCATTCTAGTGTCCCCTGTCATTGTCAGTAATGCCAGCATATAATACCGGTCGCTACATTGAACTTAAAAGCACAACAGGACCAGCAGGTCCCGTAACGGGATCGGTGAGCACCCATCTAACGATAATTAACATTTCTGATCGCAAGCAAATGGAGAACGGGTGCGCGGCTCAATGGTGAAGTGTTGGGTTCAATGACCCAAGATCCCAGGTGCTCAATACATGGGGTTCGGTAGGGCTGGTTGCTAAATAACAAGCCAGAAATGGTCATTTCAGTCTCCCTTTGTCGGTAATCTTCGTCTGCATCCATTATTTGCATTTTCTGCCCAGGGTTTTGCAGCTGTGCTACTCGTGACCCTTTCGGACGCTGTGATACTAACATTGATAATACTGATTAGCCAGTGTTTAGAAGACAGGCGCAAGATGCCCGTACCGAATCAGGACGTTGGAAGTATATAAGAATGAAGAAGAGTTTAGCAAAAGAATAGTTTAGTTTAGATCTGGAGAAGACTAAGAAACCATACCTCTTGTACGATTGCCTGGTGTTGCAGTTGAGCCCTTGACGGGAGTGGATGTCGCTTCCGCGTCCGTCCTGGTTTGGGCCTTTCGGATTGCTGTCGGGCTCGAAACAGCGGCCTGCTTATTCGCGGCCTCTGTGCGTTGGCCGAGGTTGCCCTAAAAGGTGCAACAAGTCTGCTTATAAAGGAGAATACGGGAAAACGAGACCATCGGAAAATGTACTTTATTTCCGCCACTTTTAAAGATGTGGCAATGAAACGTGGGCTCTAAATTTAGCTTTTTTAAAGCGGCTGCCAGTAAGAAAAAGGGTTACTAATGGATGAAACGTTTCACAAAATCAAACGACCATCGAGACCCGCTTAGCCCACCGGACTGAGGCACGCACGCGTCGCTCTCCCAGCTACAGTCCCTTAACTGAAAAGTTCACGCACAGAAAATACCTTGTAGGTGAGGGTTTACTAGTAAATTAGAAGACTCTATGTCTGCATAGGCTCCAGAAGTGAAAATAGATTCCTCTCAAGATGTACCCAGAATTGGCGCCATATGGAAAGTCCAAACCACGTTAACCGTTTCTGTCGGATGTTCTCGCGACAGAAGCCAAATGAAGTTACCTTGCATAACCGAAGTGCATAACCGAAGATTTTATTCCGCAGCCCCCCCCCCACACACCCACGACAGTTCGACCGTCGTAGTCCGACGATGTCCACCGTATGCTCCATGGGAAATTGAAGCAGGGACGGTGACTTGCGCGTGAATTAGTTTTAAGTGATAGTAGCCTTGCGCTGCAGCAACCGCACTCTCTCATCCTCCCCCACCTGAACCCGGTGTCATGACAGAGTCAAGAGGACCGGAGGCGGGAGAGGACACAGGTGGCTGGCGCGGCTGGGTCCCCTAAGTCCTAGCCGCCCCCTAGGCGTGCCACCACACCTCCATCTTCGGCATTTGTTATGGGAGCGCAACCCGAATAACGCCTGCCGTGCCCTAATGTGGCCCCCGTGTTGGTCCAACGCATCTACCACGTGGCCCGTTTAGGGGGCCACACCCACACACACACAGTCTACCAGTCTTAAATACAAGACTGACCAGATAAATGTTTCATGCAAGCAGACCTCCATAATCGTGGTGGGTCCATTTGAGCTTTTCATGGGGAGCAGGAATCCCGCGGAGAGCGCTGATTAACAAGACCATACAACACCTATCTACTACAAACATGTGCCTACTCCTCCTCCTCCTACTACTACTAATACTACGACTACTACTACTACTACTACTACTACTACTACTACTACTACTACTACTACTACTACTACTACTACTACTACTACTACTACTACTACTACTACTACTACTACTACTACTACTACTACTACTACTACTACTACTACTACTACTACTACTACTACATACTACTACTACTACTACTACTACTACTACTACTACTACTACTACTACTACTACTACTACTACTACTACTACTACTACTACTACTACTACTACTACGGCAACTTAACAATGCCGACAAAGGCGAGGGAGACTGGCAGTTTTTGATAATACTGAAACATTCAGTTGATCGACTTGTGAAAAACTCGGCGGCCTCGGTGTGATTCGAACCCACGCCAGAAAGAGAAAGGTTTTAGTAAACCCAACGCTCTAGCCAAATGCGCTACTAGGCCCCATCGGGAGCCGTGAGTTTAATGACACTTGGGTCAAGCTACCCGACCAGCCTACTTCCTGGTAGTCTTCTGGTGGATTCGAGATTGATTGCTTAGGAAATCCTGCTTTGGCAGCCAACTTGCTGTATCAGAATTGGTGGATTCCATACGTTGCAGCAAAGCTATCATAGCTAACGAAATCCTCTACTAATACTGAAACAACAACAAATACTCCGGTTACAACGAAGACTACTATCACCACCAGACAGTATGAAAGATTTCCCAAAAAACGGCGTAATGTCAGGACAACGAAGGGAGACAGCCTAACGAGCGAAGTCTCCCCTTCAGAAGGATTCCTTTGGTATCATACAGATATATTGTCAGAACCATTTGTGCTGGCAAGTGGAAGACTTACAGAGTTAGCGTTTCCAGGAGCTCTGATCGATGCACGCTTGCTGCCCTGGCGACCCCGATCGTTGCTAGCAGGGGAGGTCTCGGCCATTTCACCACCCGATTTTTTGGACATGCCTGTAGTCGGGGGGTGGAGAGAAAGAAAATGGTTGGCTGTAAATAATGCAACCTTTTGAGAATTCATTCTGCCAATCGGAGAACCAGTAGGCAACGAGGGTGGAATAAATGAAGGTGTTACCTTCAACGACGCCCGCGGCGGTCCGAATCAAATGAGGTCACAAGTAGAAGCCACAACGACCGTCTTTGTACTTTAGACTTTTAATGGTACTCATTGAGCGAGACACAGTCCTTTCATAAACCGCGGCTGACGTTTAAATGCGACAATTTTACTGAGGTCGTCGTATATGCCAAATGCGCGTGCGAATACTCTATGCAGGCGCAAAAGCAATAAATATTTAAGAGAACAGCCTAAAGGCTTCCACTGCATACTTTAACGAACCTTATCGTTCGTTCTGGTCCTGGAAGAGCCTAAATCTTAAAAGTGCAGTTTTCAGAGGTTAAATTGAAAAGGCTACCAGCATTGATTTGACACGATGAAAATAGGTGACTTGCGCCAGGTGAGATAAATTTACATACGGTCTAGTGTCCTTTTGTGTGGCCCTGAGTTTGTAAAGACGCACTGATAAAAGACCTGGCTTTAAGTTGTGACAGTTCAGTCTCACAATTGCGCCTTACAAACGTGAAATGTGCCATTCTTATTATCAGTACGGTGATCTGATGTCCCAGGTTTGTGCACAAACGGTGAGGCGGAAAAGACAAGAACAACCGTCCGATGTCTCGGTTGGGGTGACGCAGTTGTCATGAAACACTTTGCCACGAAGTTAAGGGATGACCTACCTGCTGCGACCCCCGATCACACTTGTGGGCGGTTCTAAGTAAGGCTATGAATAGGTGAGGAAGCTGGGGAAAACAGAACAGTGGTCGAAATAGGGAAGAGCCTTCTTAAAAGGTACCTCACACGATATTCCAAGGGAAACTGTCAAGTGAATTTAGCAGAGCTCATGCGCGCTTAAATTCGAACTTTGCTAGCGACATTTGAGCTGAGGTTTGAAACACACTTATGTCGAATTGGACAGAACTGTGGGCGCGAGGCCACAGCTGGTGACGCTTAAGGTAGGTTTTGATACGAAGCCCACTTTAAGGGCAAACGACATATTACTGATGTTTATTTTTATGCGAAGGCGGCGAAGGTAGTATCTTGCATGCAGGGGACAAAGTCACCTTGGACGGACAATTTTACACACCATCAGGGGCTTCGGTGAGATCATCTATCGGGAGTGGAACGATAAACAGGTGCCTACTGGTTGACAGGAGAACGTTAGTAGAAGAGACAGTGTAACGACTCATTCCATTAGGCCCGAACCGGCAGTCAAATACGACAGTTAGAACATCGCAAGCGACTAAACCAACCGCGAGCAGCACGGGTCACTTACGCCTGAAGTATAATACAGTGAAGGAGATTTGCGCAGCGTCTACCGCAATCGCTCTTACCTCAGCAACCTTTTCCCGGGTAGAAAATCAAGTCAGGAAGACCGGAGGTGAGCCCGGGCGCAGTGGCTGATAAAGCTTAACAGCCCGTATACATTAGCAATGCCAACAATGGCCATTTCTGGCTCATTAGCCGTCATCAGCCAGTCATACCCAACCCCAGGTGGTGTCCCATCCGAGGCTCGAAGCCACGACCTGTTGATCCAAAGGCCTACGCTCTAACCACTGAGCCACAGCCTCGTTGTATTGCCTGTTTAGATCGGGAATATTGACTGCATTCATTGATGAACACTCGTCGATCGTTAACGGAACTCAATCGTCCAGGGGCTCATTCTTGAGACCCGCCGGCAGCCGCACAGCGGCTAGTAGTAGTAGAGGCAGATAAACAATGTCCATCCATAATTATCACGCACACGATCTATTCTTCATCAAGGAGGTACCAGATAACCCTATGACAGGTTTGAAACTCAAATTGTTTGGTCAAATTAAGGAGCCATTCCATTCCAATTCTCAGTCCTTGTAGGGACCGTGTTATCCCTTCCATTGGTAATATTCCAAGTCCCGACTCTTAACGCATGGAGATCGATTCAATCGAATCAGAAATATTATAGTGGGCAATTCACCTATGTGCCACGAGGATGGATTTCCGGTCTAATATCATGGTCGAAGTAACTATACGATAAGTTTGCAGAAAACTGTGGCGAAAGTCTCACTTCAGGTACAGGTGCAAACTACAGAAACGTACCAGATGCGGGATTGCGACAACGCTGGGGGTGCATTATTTGAGATTTATTTCATTTAATAAAACTAAGACTCACCATGGTCACCAACACGACCGGCGGAATCCATGGCGAGGGCATTGCCGCCAACACTGCCGCTTCCTTTTGTAGAGTACGGATCATTTGCGGGCCTATTCCAGGCACTGTTAACGGTTGAGGAGAGGCGACTAGTATGGCCGGCCCGTGAAGCAGGCATGTCATTTAAACGAGCAGGCGAAGAATTCTGGAAAGTTTATTTAAATTTAATAGAGACTGAACAAAAGAAGACCCCACTCGCTCAACACAAAAACGCAGGTGCCTTTCGTGCTGTGCGGAGGACGCAAAACTGGCAGAAAAATAAAGAATGTGCCAAAAAATCGGACTAAGCCGATATCCGAAAGAAGGAACCCACATGAGATGTAAAAATTGCTAATGAACCCCAAAGGTTTACGGTTGATAAAACCAAGGTTTAGTATATGTGTGCCTAATTTAAACAAGATTAGATTGAAAAATGCAAAAAAAGTGGGAAATCGCACATCCGACGAGTCCTTAGACACAACGGCTTTAAAATCCACCGAGCTGAGGATCCTGTAACCTTGCAGCAAAGCAGGAAAGTGCTTTATCAGGGAGACTTCCGGTTTTCTTAGGCGCAAAACGCCATTGCTGTATAAAGGAGGACCACACAGTAGACTTCTCCCAACGACGAACGCTATGACGGCTGAAGTATGGTGAAAAATTAATGGTCGGCAAAGTTTTTTAAACACGGCACGGCAATAAGCAGAAGCAATAATATTTTCCGCCAGACGCTCTCTAGGGCTTAGTTTTTTTACCCTTAATATGGCGTCCTAATTATCAAAAGAGACTTTATCTCATTTTTAGTGAGAAATGAGTCGATAAGCCCCTTCATAATTCGGGACTTACTACTCAATTTCGCCACTGATCGAGAGCATAAACAGGTCTCACACCTCTGATTGGCCGAATTCAGAGCAGTTGCTTCTTTGTATTTCCCCTTCCACGACGCCAAACTTACAATGAAAAAAGACGCACAACAGAAGCTCTCGCGCCTAGATGTCCTCGTCTGCGTACAAAGATAGGGTGTACTAGAAACTGGCCCGGAACGAAAAAGCTATGAGAACAACTCAGATACCTACCTGCTACAAGGTAACCGTCAAAAGATGAGTTCCGGTGCAGCACATTATGCGTAGCATAGCACATAGGACGAAATGGCGAACAAAGCACACCACCTGTGGGATGAATTCAAAGGGAACGGCAATCTACAAACCATGTCCGTCACCTCATCGGAGGCAAGCAACAGATAGCGATGAGATAAAACAGTAGGTAAGGTCTAGGTGTTTTGCACTCGAGATGTCCTCAACGCCACGAGATACGGTATCGAAGGCTTACAGATCAATGTTCACAATAAACAGTCAAATAGAACAACGTAATTCGAGGGGGCACTAGGGTATAAACAACTGAATTCCGTGGGCTAAAAGTTGACATCAGTTGCCACGAACACAAACTGCCGTTTGAGGGAGAGGAGACATTCCTTATCTTCAGCGGTTACGCACAGGTTCAAGCAAAATTACATCATAAGCCTTCCTGTCACCGAGATAACTAAAACCGAAGGAGAGTGTAAAAGGCTGTTGAGTCATGGGAATCCGGATGCGACGGGCGGATCGCGGTGAGTACTGTGTGTATGTTTGGGGTTACTGGCTCATAGATCGAGGGTCCTGATCTCTGAACTCTTCTGAATGGGGGCTCTGTGGCAATTTCACGAACGCGAGGATCAAACCGCTCCTGTGATTCTACTGAAATCTGGTGCAGGTCGCATGAGACGCGCGCGGACGGGCTTTGAGCTGTGTCAGCCACTGTGCCCAAACCTGCTTTCGGTCGTCCCGACTATCTTGCTACCGGCCCAAGTGGGTGAAGGAGGAGTGAGCTTGCATACTGCAACCACTATGCTATAGAGCACATGGTAGACATATTCGCCTGCGATGCTAAGATTGTCCTACCCTTAAATTATGACTGCCATCACAAGCATTGTACTCACTGGCGGGTAGGACTTGAATGGATATCTTAAAAATTTAAACGCTTGGCTCTGGTAACCCTCAAATACCTCTTAGTGAGAAGGCCTAGAAAGATAAACCTTTACATATTATGAACTCTGCTTCCCTGCATCATTAAAAAACGGTCCACAAGTGTGCGTCCTCACACCAAACACATAGACTGCTTCGGTATTTAAAAGCGAAATACGGGGAGCAGATCTCTGTTAATATTGACAATCATACACGCGGAGGGCATCATTGTAAAGCTAAAAACTAACCCATTCAAATTTCGTAAAGATGCAAAACGTCCGGAGCAAAAGCATGAAAATAACAGTTGGAAGGGCTCACCTGCGCTTCAGACAAAAGTTTCTGTACTTCCGGTTTGTTTGGATCTAGCAGTTCGACAAAATTATCCGGAAAGACACCCATCTTCTTGGTTTTCACATTCTGTCCTCGCCACCAGCCCTCTTCGGAGAGGTTGCGATCGAGGACTTGGATGATTTCACCCACTTGCAGCTCCAATTCATCGGGCTGCTCGGGAGTGTACTGAAACATGACTCTCACCCATTCGCCCTTGGGTGCCGCATCTGCAGGTGGCAACGCTAACATCGAAAATCAGAAACAAGCAAAAGAAGAGAATGACGGCATCGTGAATGCATAACGCGGACACTTTAACGCGACGATCAACCAATTAGCATAGCAAAACTTAGATCTAACTAAGCGTCAAACATTTAAAAGGCGAATGCCAGTAACTTGACATTGCAGATAAGGCCATTTTTGTCTGGACAACAGCAATTCCTACAAAGTCCCCACCTTGGCCCATCCAATGCTGTAAGTATCTTTCAACAGGAGTGTTCATCGGCAGGCTAAGATGACGGCCAGGGCCCAAGTAATCAGTTCCCTTCCTCGCCTACGGCTGGAAATGGACCCCCCCCCCAGAAGGCCCATACGTATTAAAACGGTGCACGAAAAGATTCTCTATGCGTCGACAGACACATAAAATGTCTGATTGTTGCGGCAAGCGAAAAACACAAGAGCAATGTTGCAGACGCAGATGATTAGGCATGCAAGAAAATATGTGAAAAGAAACACGAGGGTCGTGCAGGTAGGGAAACGAACCTGATCATTTGGCCAGTCCCTTTGTGGGTTGTATTAGGACCAAAATGGCAAATGGTTATCCCAATAAATGGAAAGAGAGTAGGCAAACTGGACCTTTGCAGGATTTTTTGACCAAAAATGAAACATCTGCGGAAACTATGCTAATACGCAAGGCCAATTATTACTCAAGTCTAGGATAACAGATCAGAGGACTGAAAGGACCGGAATCAACAAAAGGAGTGTGAATTCAAAGTGAACTGTAAAACATTCCAAGACTGGATACCAAAAATGTTTTAAAATTAGTGTTTCCAGCAAGTGACAAGAGTTAAAGAAGAACAGCTTTCCCTTGAAACCAGTTGAGTACATCAAATACGGCTAAACCAGATGGAATATCCTTACCCTTTGGATGCTGGAGTTGGTGCTGAAGTCTGCAAGGCAAAATTCTGAGTTGTAGATAAATAGATAAATAAGTAAAGATTTCGTTAAATATAAAATTTTAAGAAAAAAGTGATCGCATGTAATACAGAAGGATGGAAACAAGATAAAAACGGAGACACCGCTTTTCTGACGGTTTTGCTAACCTCCATTCTTGCTTGCATATGAATGCGCACCTAGTTTAGGAGGGTTCAACATTTTAATTGCCAAGCTGCAAATTCAGGCTGAATGTGCTCCCTAATTTTTGGAAAACAAAAACGCGCATATTTACATGGTTCTCAGAGTAGCGACTCCACGATACCGTGGCATTTCCCACGGATTTCTGTGCTCTACTTAGGCTTTTTATATGCTAATTAGAAGAGGACTATCCCATTTTCGTCGATAAGCATAGTTCCTTTTATAAGCTAACCAGAGCAAAAATTCCTTCATGCACGTACCGCTCCATCTGCGACTTCTGCTGAGGGAATTGTATGCAGTGCGGAATTTATATTTGGTGTTATAGCATCGCACGTTGAAGACCGGTTACAACCAACAATTAGGGTAAAAATCGACTGCGACGGCTAAATTGAAATAGGTGAGTGCCCCAATGACGCCTTGATTGTTCCGTTTTCTAGTGAACCCCAGGAGAAAAAAATGAATAAGTTCTGCAACTCGACCCAAATTACGCTATGCTCTCAGGAGCAGCATGGATAACGAAGAATTGTCAGTTATAGGGGAAACAATATTCCTGATATTTTAACTCACTGTTACGTTCACTTGAAGACGACCGCCTGGTGCTAATACGTTTAAAATTTATTTAAAGGTCACCTTCCCCCTAAAGGGCATGGCCTACTGCTGGTTTCCTGTTTTGAAGTATCTAGGCCTTCGTTCTGATTGAAAAGGTGATGTGAAATGAAGGCTGGCAGGTGCGAAATTTAAAAGACGGCGGCGAAAAAATTTCGGAAAATTTGAGTCTATGTTAAAATGGAAGTTAACGTCTTTAATACGCAGGAGCTGTGCGAATTAAAAAGAGGATGCGATAGAGTAAAGGCATAAAATGCAGTTTTAATTGAGTGTGAGGGACTCGTACATCTCCATTAAGCACGGTGACGGTCTGCCTTGCTTTAACTATCGCGTACACCATCTCATCAACCCATTATCTTAGCCTCCCGAACTCTCACCCATTGATGACAAACTATTTCCGTGCACAGAATGTCAACTGCATCAAGACCAAACAGGTTATCGTTTTGCCTCCTTAATGCGTGGCCTACTGTAACTCGCATCCCTTAGTTATTGTTTCAATCTTTTGCTAATTTCTAAACACGCCTATAATGTGCTCCAATAATCCTGGTTACATCAACTGTCGGACTCCGTTGGATACGTTTTAGCATACCCGCAGAGCAGGAATCAGTATTATTCGGAGTAAATGAAACCAGAACAGGTCAAGTGAGCTCATAAGAAAGGGTTCACTGAGTAAAATTGATCATTCCAATATGTGCTCAATCTAGAGTACCTGTGGATACTGCAGATTCGACCACTGTAAATCATGAGCAGGCTATATTCGACTGGTGCAACAAGCGACGAGAACTGATTCATGAACATATTTCTAGTACTTTTAGGCTTTCGTCACATATTTCCTGCAGCTTAACTTTGCGTTTTAAAATCAAAGCATTGCATTGTCCATCTACGGCCGGTCTCCAAAAATAAATAAGCATGCGGAGGTTCTGTCACGCAAAAAATAATGCATTGTCATGTTTATAATAAACAGACGTGCTATACGCCCAAAAATTAATACAGGCGATGGAGACTGGAAAAGTGAGGGCTCTGTACTAACCTCGGGGGTAGCATATGGACATATGTACTAAGAGAAACGCAAAGTATAATTGTTCACAGAATCCTCGTTCAGAGTCGACACAGAGCTACTACGTTCTGATAGTTCTCTACTTACCTTATCAGGTTTTGGGGATCCAACCTTAATTATCTAAGTGCCTTCTGAACTCAATAAAATATGAATCTACCTTCACAAAGTTGTCCGGAAATACGCCTTCTTTTCCATTTAAAGTACCGATGAACCAACCCTCTTCAAACTGGGATACATTTGTAATAATATCCCCTTGTTTAATTGTAAGTTCGTCTCGCTCTTCGGCTTTATAGTCGTATTCTACACGTACTTCCATAAAGAAGACACGAAATCCATAAAAAAACGTTTCCGGACGATAAGTTGACGCTAATCAAGGCGACAGGTCGACGGAATTTCGACGATGCGATTAGCCAATTAAAAGCCTCGTGGTTTTTCAGAGGCGGTCGGACGCAAACTCTACCTGTCCGTTCAGTGGTTGCAACTACGGCAGTTAGCCATTATTGGCAGTTAGCCCTCTAGCGGCCGAAGACTTCGAGGTCGGCACACACGCGGATGAGCAAAATACCCGTAATCGTTTTAGTTGGTGCGAGTATTGAACAGCGTCGGTAAGCCCGATGCCGATAACGCCAACGGGGCGACGTTTGAAATCGCTCTCGAATTTCAGTGCCTTGGAGTTTACGAAGTTTTAGTCTCTACGCTAGTGTAGAAGACACGTTGTTTTGGAATAACACTTGGGTGGATTGTCCAGTCTTTAAATTTGGGGGTTATTTGGTTTAAAATTTTCGACGTCCGAGGAATTTACTGCTTTCGAGATTTTGGTCTACTGGTCAATCTTGCGGACTTTATTTATTAAGCTTTGGACTCTATTCGACATACATTTCAAATTCAAACTAGATACTCATTTTCTGAGAAACTATTGTCAGTATAATGAAGATTGTGTAAACAGTGGCAGGTTGCGCCTGGCCCACACATATCGATGACCCTACATTTTCATTTGTCAGATATATCACTGTAAACGTTTGTACTATTGACATTTTTGCATGTGAATAGGGAGCTCAAGGGCGAAAGCCTACTTCCCTCAATAAAGTGACTTAAAGTGACTACTCTTCATCCTCATGAGACTTCAACAGGACAGCAGCGGAAACCTCCGATATCCTCCTCCTGTGCACTTCTCGTCAGCAGCTCTACGAGATCTTCCAGTCTACAAGAGGCTGAGTCATTTCAAGATTATATTCATAAATTTGATCTCGCTAAAAACTTCGTCCCATACATTTAACACTATTCATTGTTTATGCGATCTATCATGGAAGTCAAAAATACACCCCTCGGAAATCTTGCAAAGAACGTGGCTCTGCCGAGGTTCGAACCAAGACACCAATGTGTGAGGAGCGATGGCGACACCACTGAGCTATCGCCCCATGTCAAATTCGATAATTTAAATTTAAATGATGTAATAAACACTTGTCATAATAGGAATGACTACACTTCCGGGTATGTTTTCTTAAAGTCGCCTCCTGTCAAACGGGCCAAGAGTTTGTTGGATGTCGATTGGAGGACGAAGCGTGTGCAACATGCTTTAAACTTCTTGAAGAAATTTCGGACATTGAAAAAGGATATGCAGGGCTGAAGATGGAGATAGAGAAGTTGAAGAAACCTCCTCGAATTATATTCTATGAGAATGAATTGGCAATGACGGAAACTAAGTTAAACAAAAGAACCTACACAAACACCGTTTCCTCAGTCGTAACAACCAATGAGAAAAAGACGGTGTGTTTACGGGGCTCAGCGTAATCGACCACGAATATCCGTTACGACAAAAGGACGACCGGCAGGTGCGTCAGAAAATAAAGAAGCGTCACAGTACATCCAAGAAAGCCAGACTAAGCCAAAGCGTTAATATGAGCGAGCCAAGTTTAGGAATTCCGCAAGCAAAAACTGCGTCAACGAAAGATGCAACTAACCAAGAAGCCGCATCAAGGAGAGAACAAATCGTTCGCAGTGTCCCAACAAACCCACTGAACGCAGAAGCCGACGGAAATATGAATGAGCATAATCTGATTCCCAAAATAAGGCACGACCACAGAGGCCTCGAGTGGACTGCAGTGAATGCATAGTTACCAAAGGCATGCCTGAATCTATATCCGACACCCCTAAAGCAAGAATACACGATGATGTGGAGCTATTTAAGAGCTATCTTGTAAGTCTCTTAAAGGAGGACGAGAGGGTCACCGTTCGAAAAGCTTTCAGAGTGGGTTAATTAAGAGACTCAAATGATGAGTCCAGCCAACCAAAACCACTGAATTTTGTCCTGCAGAATGAGCTAGAAGTCCAACTTTTGCTGAGCAGGAAAACTTTGCTTCGAAGCTCTCATCCAACGTTTTTTTCAGCCGGAATTTTCGCTGCGGAGAGGGAGAAATGGAGACTGCTCAAAGAAGAACTCCTCAAGCAATCCAGACTGGGCGAAAGAAATCTCAAAATCTGGAAAGGATAAATTATACACGCCCAGAGGTTATTCCTCTGGAGAAAGCACATGACACTGCGTATGGAGGGCAGCCAGATCACAATAAAATACCACTCAGTGTAACAAATTTCCGTAAAAACATCAACCTCCAGTTCAATCAAAAGCAATAACCTTCTACTCAGACAGTGAACGGCATAAGACACACGACCATTCTAACAACCAAATATTGTTCGAAAATCTGGCCAGACAAAGCTCCACTTTCTGTATACAAGCGCACAGTGTTTGTTCCAGAAACTAGATGGACTGAAAGTATGGACATCTGATGTGCATCCGGATATCATTTCCATTACAGAAACTTGGTTGCAGGCAGAAATATTGGAAAGCGAAATTTCCATCGATGGATATCAACTCTTCCGTCGAGGCAGACTGCATAAAAAAGGTGGGCGTAGCAATATATGCCAACAGAGCAATCTTATCACCTGGAAACAGAATTTCTTGCCGTTACGACTGCGAAGCAGTTTGGTTCAAACTAAAGAGGCATGGAGAAAAAAATCTGAATTTCTTGACTCTTTTCATACCGCCAAATCAAACTCAGTAAATTAACGAGATAATGTTCGAAATAATTAAAGATGCGGCTCAGACTCAAGACACAGTTATCGCCGGAGATTTGAATGCACCATTGATTGACTGGAACACATTATCCCTTAAAGGTTCGCAGTATTCCTTTAACTCCAAACTATTAAAGCTCACGGTAAATCTCTTTCTTGTCCAGAATGTTAGATTTCCAACGAGGGTTACGGAGGCTTAAATGGCGAATTGCCCGGATCTCGTTCTTTCAAAGGACCCAATTGATTTGGATGAATTAAGGTCACTCGCGCCGCTTGGTAAAAGTGAACATGTCATGTGCTGTTGGAATACTGTTTGCACACTAAGCAAACGGAAACTCCTAGTGTTCAGTTAAATTACTGGCCCGCAAATTTCTCTGAGATGAGGGATGACATCTTGGCACTAAATTGGCCAAACATTCTGACCGGAAATCTGGATGTAGATTGGACGACTCTCAGGGGCGTTCTCAACGACGCAATGCACCGTAACTGCCCAATTTAAAGAGTACAAAATGCAAACCGCCATGTTGGGTTAACGCAAGATTTTAAAAGACACCTAAACCAAAAGAATAAACACTGGAGGAGGTATGTAGCAACAAATTAACCTATACATTACGAAGAATTTCGCCGAAAGCGAAATGTAATAAGGTTAATTATCCGCAGATCACGGAAGGAGTATGAGGCTGAAATTATAGAACGGGCCGTCGATAAACCAAAAGTACTTTTTAGCTACATCAGTATTCGGTTTAAGGACAAGGAGATGGTGACAGTGTTGACAGGTAAAACCAACGAAGATATTAATGAAAATCACGAGGAGGCAGAACACCGTAGTCGAATTTTTCGCATCTGTTTTACAGATAAAGCAGATTTTAACCAAACAGACTTTCATAAGTAGTAATGACACAGTCATTGAAGACCTCAAATTCACAGAAGAAGATGCGAAGAAAGAGCTTCTTGCATTTAACTACACCAAGTCTCCGTGTCCTGATCAAACACCAGCAGAAGTACTGAAGGAGTTTGCTAGCGAACTCTCGAAACCCCTCTCGTGCATTTTCCAGTCGGCCTTAGATCGAGGCATTCTCCTCTCTGATTGGAAATTAGCAAAGATATATCCTTTTACAAGGGTGGATCCAGAACCAGCGCTCAAAAACTATCGACCGGTGATCCGAACATGTATTTGTTGCAAAGTGATAAAAAGGATCATCAAAAAAACCGGCATGAAGATTCTCGAAGAAAAACTTATTTGAGTTTGCCGAACATGGATTTTGACGGAATCACTCCTGTTTGAATCATTGAATCTAAGCCAGGCATTAAAATCAGTAATGTCATTATCGATGGGAAACCTGCTAACAATTCAGCATCTACAAAAGATGCGAACGCTAACGTTAGCATCTTTCCCAACCCAAAAAGTGTCCGAAATTCCCAAATAATTAACCCTTCTTATTATGTTACCAATTTTTTCGAAACCACATATTCATTTTTCAAATGCACCTTTTCCGCCAATTTATGCTAACTTCCCTCAAAATCTCATTTTCATACCACCCCTACCTTTCTCACTCCACAATATAGCCTTCCCTGCCATGGTTTTCCTCCAAACATGCCTTTGAACAATAATCTCAGTTCTTTTAACAGTAACATTTCGACAAATTTTAGATCGACCAATTTTGTCTCCCACCTTTCGTTTCTTCTCTCCAGTTTTTCTTCTTCGCCACCAGATATTCTTTTTTTATAAATACTGAGGAGCGTAACCTGCAGCTCAGGAATACGCTCAGCTTAGTTTCACTCAATGCGAGATCATGTGTAAATAAGATGGCTGAGCTTAGAACAGTAGTCTTTGAGCTTGATCCAGATGTGCTGTGCATCACTGAATCCTGGGCTCACTTGCTTATTTAAGACTCATCGCTTGTTAAACCTTATTTAAATTTGTACCGACAAGACCACGCTGAAAAAAGTGGCTGTGGATGCATCCTTTATATTAAGTCATCTTTTGTAAATTTCTCTTTTCAGCTGAGCATTTCGTCCTTTTCTGGAAATCTATGCTTTGCTTCAGTCATCCTCCCACGCAATAAGAAGGGGTATTTGGCTGTGTCTATTATCCTCCATGTTATTCTGTCAATGAAATCGAGCTCTGTGAACTATTTGACAAAGTTACAGAGACTCAATTTGATGTCAAAATAATCGTAGGCGATTTCAATCTGCCAGCCATTGACTGGCAGGCAAATTCCTCTCCGCCAAAACTTCAGAAATTTGTCGATACTATTACCTTTTCAAACATGTCCCAACTGGTCAGTTCAGTTACTAGAAATGACAACACTTTAGATTTAATTTTAACAAATGATGTCCACCCTCTCTTTATGAATTTCCATCGTGATCTTTTCACAAGTGATCACGCGATAATTCACTCTTTTTTTTCCAGTCCCCCTTCTTAAGAAGCCTTAGGTTAAATGCAATAACCTCAACTTTTCTAACGCAAACCATGAATTAATAAATAATTTCGTAAGCACTCTAGTTTGCCATAGCATATTCTCAATGAACGATCCAAACTTTTTTCGTGAGCTATTGCAGAGCCTCATAGAAAAAATCCAGGCTTTTATCCCGTTGAAAATTTTTAATTCAAATACAGCTTCTTCTACTGTTCCACATTTTTCTCCAAAACAGACTTAAAAAATTACGAAAGCAACTAAAAGATTCATCTAAAAGCTCCTTGTCAGTTCATTTAAGGATTGCACAGATATTTGAATTATCATCGAAAATTAGGCTCGCGCGAGATAAGTATAGGGAGTCTCGAGCACCAAGTGACGCCAATTCATTCAAATCTGTTGCTCATATCTTTCATGTTCGGTCATCTGCTAAGTGTCTGAATGTTACTCAGCCCTTACTCGACTGAAACAAAAAAATCGTTACAGAGGATTTGGGCAAAGCAGAATTGTTAAATTCGTTTTTTGCCAACCACTTTACCATTGAAACTAGCCTCAATTCCTCAATTCCTCTGCTAACACATTCAAATTCACTTCTAACAACCATTTATTTCTTGCCTTCACGTATTTAAAAAGAAAAAGTTCACCTAGAGAATTCGCATTTGGTTGGAACTGATAACATTACAAACTCAGTTATTAAACCGTTAAGGGATTTTCCGCCTTTACAAAGCAAATTATTCTCAGTATTTCTCGAAAAATTGTTTCTTCCCCGATTATTGGAAAACTGCTAGTATCATACCAGTTTTTAAATCTGGTTCCCGATCTGACATTCATAACTATCGCGGTATTCACAAAACGTACTCTCTTGCATACCTCTTCGAAAAACTAATTGCAAAACAAATTACGGATTTTTGCATAAGCAATCAAATTATCAACTTTTCCCAACACGGATTTTTACCGGACCGCTCTAGTGAAACTTGCCACATGTCTTTTCTAAGTCTAATAACCTCGCTTCGTAATGATCATTTATCTGTAGTAGTTATCTATTTTGATCGTAGTAAGGCATTCGGTAAAGTTCCTCATAGACGGCTTCTAGCTAAAATAGAAGCTATAGGATTTCGTAGTCCCCTTACTTACTGTATTTGCTCCTACCTAAATTATCGAAAATAAGAAGTTTTAGTGGGGTCCTCATACTCAAGTGCTACTCCGATTGTTAGTGGTGCCCTTCAAAGTACCGTATTAGGTCCTCTGTTGTTCTTACTATATAAAATTGATATTTCATCGATAGTTAAACATTCTCAATCTTTTATTTATATCGATGACCTCAAATGCGTGCATTCCTTATAATTCAGTATAATTCAGTTAATATAAGGGAAATAGGCAGAGCCTTTGAAAACCCTATTTACAGATAGACGCTAGCAAGATAAGCAAATTTGACATGGCTATTGACTAAATATATGTCCATCAAGTAAAAATTAATCAAGTCTTCTTTTAAACATTTCAACGCTTTCAGCCTGAACAACCGAAGTTGGCAGTTTGTTCCATTCTTCAATCACCCATTGGGATAAAAGAAGTTGGCATGCACTTCAAATTTGGCGTGTTTTCTTTTCAGTTTTTATGGGTGACCTCGGAAACTTGTCATGTTTGCCAATTCAAAAAAGTCGGCCATCTGAAGAGCACAATCAACTCCTCTGACCAGTTTGAAGACTAAGATCATATCCCCTCTGTATTGCCTATAAGAGAGAGCAAACATTTTAAGTCTTTCTAGTCGGCCCTCAAAGGGTAGGCATTCCAATCCGCTGACTAGATTCGTCGCCCTCCGTTGAACTTTCTCCAGCAGAGCGTGGTCATGTTTCGTCCAAGGGCACCACGCCTGAACGCAATATTCCAACACCGGCCGGATAAATGTTCCAAAAACGCGCCCAAAAAGCTCTCCGTCAAAATTAACGAAGAATCTCCTAATTGCGCCTAAGGTACACATAGCTTTCTTTGCGATATTCGCAAAGTGCGACGATGGTTTGAGAGTGGGTGTTATCCATATACCCAAGTCCTTTAGAATATTTACCTCCTGGAGTTAGTGACCACTGATGAAGTACTGATATTCGAACCGTATCATCCTTCTGGAACTAGACCGCAGTCGGATTATTTGGCATTTGTTAAGATTAAGGTTTCAGCAGCCACTCATCACACCATGTTTGCAAGCGATCTAAGTTTTGTTGTAATTTCCGCGCATCCTCCGGTTTTTCAATCGAGTTCCATAACTTCAGATCGTCAGCGAACATTCCCTTCTCGCACATCAGACAATCAAGGCAGTAGTTCACGTATATCAGAAACAAAATGGGACCCAGAACGCTGCCCTGCGGAACTCCACTGTGAACGGTTTCCCAGTGAGACTTGGCGTCTCCGATACAAACACGCTGGTGCCTGCCTGTGAGAAAATCGGTCAAACATTTGAGTAGGTTGCCAGTCACACCCATTTGACACAGCTTAAAGAACAGACGTTTGTGAGGAACCCTGTCAAAGGCTTTGCTAAAGTCAATGTAGACCACATCGACCGACAAACCCATTTCTAATGATTTTGTCCAACTTTCCATGGATGAGAGCAGGTTTTTTGAGGCAGGATCGACCACTTCGAAATCCATGTTGATATGAACTTAGCAAGTTATTCTTTTCAAGATGCCTCATCATTTCCGTTTCGATTATCTTATCCATCATTTTGCAACAGATACTTGTAAGGCTGACTGGTCGGAAACTGTTTGGTGATGTCCTCTCTCCTCCTTTATAGATGAGGGTTATGTTGGCTCTCTTCCACTCGGTAGGCAGAGCCCCTGCCTCCATCGAACTTTCAAATATCTTGGAGAGCGGAGAGGCCAGCTGGTCTGTGAGTTCATTGAGAACTTTTGCGGATATACCATCTGGGCCAGGTGATTTAGTGGGCTGTAGCTGTTTCAGGGTTTTATTACTGTGTCCATTGGGAATGACACCGTGCTTATTTTGTTTGTAGATGTGGCAGTTCTGTAGTATTCTTCCTCGTCAAACGGTGGTTCCTCTGTATACACGGAGATAAAGAAATTGGATAAGAGTCTGGTCTTATTAGAGTTATCAGTTAACCTGTTTCCCTGATAGTCTTTTAGACAAGGAATGGAGTCCCGATTTCGTTTTGCCTCATTTACGTAAGCAAAAAACCTTTTCGAATTTCTTGGTATGTCTTTGACTATTTCTGACTCAAAGGCTGATCTTTCTTTTCTCAGAAGATTCCGACACCGATTTCGCTGTTTCTTAAAAGCGGAAAATCTTCGGGTTGTTGATATCTGGCATATGTTCTCCACAGTCTTCTTTTCTTCTTGAGATTCCTTTTTATTTCCGATGTCACCCACTCGGGTCGGGAGACGCACGATCGCCTTTTAAGTGGGCAGAATTTCTCTACCAACTGCTGAATCAATTTACTAATGAAGAACCAGGCAGCATTTGGGTCAGGTACATGTGCAGGGCTCCAGTCTATCCCATTCAGAAATTCTTTCATTTTGGGATAATCCCCTTTCCATACATTTCTCTCCCTAACTGCACGACGTTTGGGTACAGAAAAATGACTGTACTCCCAAGCAAGAACACAATGATCACTTCGTCCAAGTGGCACGTAAGAACTTAATGCAAGGATGCAATTGTCGTCTCTACTTATGATTAGATCCAAACAGCTTGACTGCTGCCCATTTCGGAACCGCGTCTCCATTGTGACATGTTGGGTAAGAAACTCGTCATTTACCAACTGAAGTAATTTCTGTTCGAATGAATTTTCCGATCATGAGCAGTACATTGACACCCAATCGATATCGGGAGCGTTGAAATCTCCAAGTATTAATAAGTGTTTGCTATGGCAGATTTGCTTTACCTCTGTGATGAGTGCTTCGTCCGTGTCCGTTCGCTGTCCTGGGGGTCGATAAACCACGGCAATATGGAGGTCTGGTTGGTTTGGGACTTTCAGTTTACAACAAAGTATTTCGCAAGACGAGTTCCTATTTGGCGAGGGCCCATCCGGAATGAAGTCAATGCCTTCTCGTATGAACATTGCGATTCCACCACCCCTACGTCCGTTTCTATCCATGCGGATAAGCTGAAATCCACCTATCCTGACTTCTGTGTCTGCGATTTGTTCATTTAACCATGTTTCAGTTAGAGCTATGAAGTCAGGTTGTAAATGGTCCACGACCAGTTTGATTTCATCCATTTTGTTCAATAGACTCTGCACATTTGTGTACATCATTTTAATCTTGTTTTCTTCCCTCGATTTCTGAAGATTTTTGGTTCTTTCTTCCACATGGCGATTATTGCTGGATATTTCACAAGATATATCCAGTCTCCTGTCTGGGTTCAAATCTATAGGCATTTGGTAGGGCTTTTGACCGCGTGGTTGCCGTCAATTTCACCGGATGTTCCCATAAAAACGAGCGCACCGTTTTGACGATTTTGTTGTCTACAATTTTCAAGTTTTGTTCCCCCTCGTATTGACGTCTTTTCAATTCTGCTACCAGTGTCCTCATTTTCATCCGATCGGTGGGAGAGTAATCCGGCTGAAAAAAACTCCACGATGATTCTTTCGTAGTCGGGACTTTCGAGAGAGCAATAGATCTACCTGCTGTTTGCTCCCCAAGACGACTTTTAACGGTCTTGGTCGAACCTCATGCGTTTCATTTCTAACGAGAGGCCCCAATCGAAAGATCTTTTTGATTTCGACTATCACACCAGTTTCTTGCGTATCATTTAATAAATTTTGGAATTTCAGCAGATCCTGTTTAACCCTTTCTTTTGGCGTTTCCCCAGTAGCCTCTGAGACGCCCTGAACTACCAGACAAAATGATCTGTCAGGGAAAAACTCGTTTCTGCATCCTGCTTTCTTTTAGTGATGGAAGGTTGAATCATGCCCTTTGTTACAGTTTTTAGTACTGTGTTCAAATTGGTCTTCATCGGTGAGCCTGCTGGTTGATTTGCAGACATCTCTATGGATCTTTCAAACAGCGTGAGTTCTCCTGACACTGCGTTTGCTCGAATAGCACCCGGGAAACCTGAATTTGGGTTTGTGGCATCCAGGTCTGTCGATAAGTCGCAGGCCACTTTTCCGCCATTACTTTGCTGGCTACCATGCCCTGCTCCATTGTAGTTCGATGGACATGTAGAGCATGCTGCTGTCGCTCGTCCGTGGCATTAAAGATACCTTACGATTACTGTTTTTCGACTCTTCAGAGACCGTCGATCGCTGATTTACTTTTGTGCAGTCGGATTCTATGTGCACCAGATTTCCCGAACCTGGGGAAATGCAAGACATAATTTCCTCCTCGCTTATTTTCTTTCTGGTCATCTGTATTTCAAACTGACTCAGAGGTTTGTTCTAATGACTTCGTTCTTTTCTCTTTTGTTTCGCTTAATGTTGTGTCTATTGACCTCTACCGTTTCCTTGCGATGATTATGGTCTAGCTTGCTGATGTTTTTCAGCTCATTTGCATCGTGTTTCGGCGAGTTAATTTTGTTATGTTTGATGAGGACTGCTATTATTTCCGATAGGAGATCAAGTCTCCTTCTAATCTCAAAACTCTGGTTGTGAGTCCTCGGCATCCATCACAGTGTGCCAGCCCTTCACTGTTTAGCTTAGTTTTGGTAATGTTCAGTAGTGCACTGCTTTCTTCAATATTGCTGCTTGGTGGTTCTTCTCGGTCTGCTGAGAGTGACTTGAGTATTTCTGGTAAGTTTTGTCACATGAAATCGAAAACGGTTTACAAAGGTAGAGAGATCATTATTTTTGGAGGATATACTATTTTTGTCTGCTGGCTTCCCGGGCGTGGCCGAGCGGTCAAGAGCATCGGTCGCTAATCGAGAGGTTGGTGTTTCGAATCCTGGCCGAAGCGGTGAATAATTTTCTCGCGTGGTCGGGTCGTGAACATTTGCGTTTCCCATGCCAGCAAGATCTCTACGAGGATGCATTAAGTTTTAACGAGCAGCTTAATTTATCAAGCGAATAGTTTACTGAGCACAATAAGAAGTGCTTTTCCGAACCGAATTCACTATCGAATATTAATACGAAGCAAAGAACGATGCAGCCTTTGACGTGATTTTGCCAGTGGTTCTCCGTTCCTTTCTGATGTAGACACCTTTCTGGCGAGAGACTGTTTTCTGAAGCCCGTATGAGGCAGGATCCAAATGAAGCTGAGTTGGCTTATTTTTCAAGATTCCGATATCAATTTTTGTGTGCCTGAATATCACAATGTCTATAAACAATTATAGGCTGATCCTGATAAACAGACAATATGTGATCCAATGACAACTTATTTCGTTGAGTCCTGACTTTGGGAACAGATTATTGGCCAAATATCAAAAGCTTGGAGACGAGCAAATTTCAAACGGAAGTCCAACGACGCCGCAATAGAAACAATATGAGCAATAAATGCGCCTATTCGTTCAAAACCGCTTTAAAAAACAATAAATGATAGAAAGAATATTCAGGAACGACTCAGCCGTTTGTAGAGGTCAAAGGTCCTGGATAACTTCAGATCTTCAAGGGTTTTGCACTTTTGGTTCACTGAGCGGTTGTCAGTATTTATTGGTGTAGAGGCTGTTTTATCAAGTCGACGAAGGTGATAAACAAATTCCAATTTGATGTCGTTTTGTGAGGAAATTCGGCACAAGAAAAATTCCCGAAAATTCCAGAGAGCAAGTACGTACGTGCAGTTGCAGTTTTAATGTCAGGATCAGAACAAGCGAAGTGTTAACGGTTTTCAAACTGTCCAAGCCGGAGAACAAATAAGATACGTGGTTCCTATGCACACGATGACCTCCTTCTCTAATTCTACGACCAAACGATGCCTATAACAAATTCATTCGAACTTGGCGCTCTTTCGGCATGGAGCTCCACATGGCTAATGGAGTTCTCACCTTCTAAGTGTTGCTACATGAGTTTTGGGCCTGCAAGGCTGCCGCAACCTCTTATTTTTGAAGGTTGTCCTATGATTGAATGTTCTTCCACCAAGGAATTGGGCTTAAGCTTCACCAATAAATTAGATCTTTCGCCTTACGCCTATAGAATTACGGCCAAAGCTGCTCAGATTTGCGGCTTTATTTCTTATAATTTCAACCGTCCAGAAATTAAATTAAGACATTATCGTATGTTTGTACTTCCCCATTCTTGAATTTTGCTGTCCTTTTTTGGTTTAATGAACGAGTCTAGCCATTCAAAAATTGAAAATCTCCAAAGACATTTCACAGAAAAACTCCTGTTTCCGACTCTTTCAACTCTTTCCTACTCAACAAGATGTCAGCTAACGAAGGTAAAATTTCATTGGGTCAGGAGACTGGAAGCAGGCTTTTGTCTCCTTTTCCAACTAAAGAATAGCTTAACTCTCCCCAAGCTTTCTGTCATTACCCCCGTTAGTCTTCCTTATAACCTAAAAAAGTCTGCACTAATTTTACCACCCCCTGCATCCTCCACGTGTGAACGCTCTCTCTTCTTTGCTCCTAGGTAAAGTTTTCTTTGGAATAACTTGTCAATTGGAATTAGGTCAACTAGTCTATCTGCATTCAAGTGTAGACTGAAAATGTATCTTAACACTGCTTCCATTAACCTTTTATTTCCTCATCTTTTCCCAGTAGCTTTCCCCATGGCTCGGAGAAAGGACCACCGGGAATTTAAGTGACCCTCTTGAAACTATATTTTCGCTACCTTGAGTCCTCCATGAACCATGCTGTCTCCTTATATCACCAGTCATCCAAACGATGAAGTCATTTGAACGTACAAATTTAGTGGTCCGCAGTCCATTATTCTGCCGTTTCGTTCGATACTAACCACTATCAGAATTCAATCCTGGATCCTGAGGTTCTGGGTACTGAAGTTCTTCGACGCATTTTCGTGAGATTTGTTTCAAGAGCACATCATCTCGACGTTTCATTATCTCATTCTGAAATGCTACTGCAATATTACCCTACTCTACCACCTGACAATATCTTCCTAAGCAGTTTTTTCTCGTTCCTTTTATTCGAAAATGAAGGCCTATTGAATTCTGCCTCCATTTTAAAGGTTGGAGTTTTTTCACTGCCAATTTTTCTAGTTCACCATTAATTTAAAAACATCGCTAACTAATGACAACGCAGGATAAGTTCTGTCTACTTTATTAAGTATTTGTACATTTTATCTGCACACATTGTCATAAATTAATTTCGTTACTAATGTATTTTAAGACAGTGCCTCGCCGGTGCTTACCAAATATAAATTCTCGATTATAAAAAGTCCTCCCGACAAAACGACCATTGAAATGCCTCTTCGCAAACGTACGAAGCTTGTATAACAATCTAAGCGAACTTAGAAAAGTAGTGAATGAAATATAACCAGACATTATAGCTTTTCACTGACACGTGGCTTTCTGCTGAGATTGCTGATTCCGAAATATCACTAAGAGGATATCAGCAATTCAGGAGAGAAAGAACATGTTGAGGAGGATGAGTCATAGTTTATGTCACTCACAAGCTGACCGCTATGGCTGAAATACATATTCCAGTACGTGATGTGGAACTCTTAAGCATTACTATATCTGCTAAGTATTCCAGACCGCTGTCTAAATCGGTTGTGTACCATTCGCCTTATCAGACTTCCGATCAGGATTTCATTCTCATAACGGAACTGTACAAAGCCAGCGAGAAGGAAGATATCCTCATTGTTGGGGATTTTCACGCTCCTGTTATGACTGGAAAACGTAGACTGTGTAGAGAATGCCAGCTAACATCAACCACAAACTACTAAAATGGGCAACAGCAAAACATATCTGCCAGAATATCACCTTTGAAAAATGAATGAGAGAAAGACAACAGTCAAACTGCCTTCATCTGATTTTTATCTGAGATTAGGAAAATGTGCACGACCTACAGTATCAACCGCCATTAGGTTCAAGCGATCACATTACGCCGTTATTCGAGCACTCACTGTTTTCCAAACCAAATTGACCCAATAGATGGGAAAGAAACATTTGGACGGAGGACATCTCCCTTATGGGAAGACAAATGTCAGAGATATCCTGGGAAACAGAACTACATGGTGAAACCAATAACGATTGAAAGACTTCCAGCTCGTTATTAAAAAGGGTTGTGTACCTCGACTGTCCTCTCAAAAAAAGACAACGACAAACCGCCCAAAGTGGATAAACTTGAACTTGCAGGTCATTTTTTAAAAAAATCGCTTCTAGAAGCGTTAGAGACGAACCAGCTCCGATGTTCACTTACGGAAATAGGAGCACCAACGCAGAATTTTTAAAGGTAGGGGTGTATAAGGCTGCGAAGGGAGTTCGACCTGAACATCCCACAAAATTCTTCGGAAAACCCCAAAATTCTATATGGCTTCATACGGAGTACAAAGAGAACGCAGAAAATGATTCCTGTCTTTAGGTATGCAGATGGAAACCTGTAAACCGATGACCAGGTTAAAGCATCCCTTCTTTCCAAATTCTTTCAGACAATTTTCACCAGAGGGCCTAATAATTTTGCAACTATTCCACCTGTTTGTCAACCAATGTATAACCCTCCTTTTCCTTCTTCCTCCTCCTTCTCCTCCTTATCTTCCTCCCTGCTTTTACTCCTCCTCCTCCTCCTCCTCCTCCTCCCTCCTCCTCCTCCTCCTCCTCCTCCTCCTCCTCCCTCCTCCTCCTCCTCCCTCCTCCTCCTCCTCCTCCTCCTCCTCCTCCTCCTCCTCCTCTTCCTCTTCGTCCTAAACAGAGGACCTAGGCCTAGACATTTTAGCGACCAGAGTTAGGGCCGAATTAATCCGTATAAAGCCTGCGAAGTCGCTTGGGCCGGATATAATTGCTGCATTAACACGTAGAGAACTTTCTGTCAAACTGTGAGATCCACTGCCCATCATATTACAAAATTCCAAAAAGCCAAACGGGCAAAAAGCTTGATAACACTAGTGAAGGTCACCTACGAGGACGAAAAGTTCATAGGGTGTTTAAATATCTTGCAGAAATTCTTATTGATGAAGAAAGAGATAAGTAACTTGAAACAAGAAATGGCCGATCTAAAAGAGAAGGTTCATTATTCAACCGGAAAAACACCCGTAACAACGCGAATCTCAACCAAAGAAATTATGTATGCAAATAAAAGCTTCCTCGAGAATACCTAATGTAGAGATTAAAGACATTACTTCTACAGAGCTCAATAAATCAGTAGACATTTCTTTTCATCGAAAGGGAGATAAAACCAGGTAATGCACCTTACTACTGTCATCCAGCTCAGACAGAAGCTCCGCCACGAGCCCGTAGCTTTAATCCAAAGAAACGAAAGCATGGCTATCTGCAATGCGAAAACACCATTGCAGGATTATGAAGTCAAAATAAACTCCGATGGTTTCCTTAAAGTTTTCAGACGAGAGTATAGCCAGAGTAAGTTAAATCCCAACGATAGCTCTGTAAAGCTTTCTCGTGCCGCTAAGGAGAACTTTGGACGAAGCATAAATCCCGAGTACCGGGATTGACAACAGTGTTTACTTATTCAGGGTTTGCATGAATCAACTGAAATCTGACCTGAAAACTATGTTACCGAAGACCTCGCTTCTTTTAATGGCCTTCTAAACCAGTTGCTCCCACCAGGCGTGGAAGAAGAAGTTCTTAAAGCATTTCGGATCAGCAAAGAAGGCAAAGAAGCCTAGAAGCGCCGCGAACGCAACCTCTCAAAATTATGCTGGAGAGCAAAGACCAAATCATGGCGATCCTATCCCAAAAAACAAACCTCAGTCACTCTCATAAAGAGGTTTTTTTCAACCGGACTACTCCCCTGCGGAAAGGATGAAACGCCAGAAAACCTTTCTTGAACTAAACTGAAACTAAACTGATAACTCTGATAAGACCTGCCTCTTATCCAATTTATTTATGTCCGTGTATACCGAGGCACCATTTTTTGACGAGGATGAATACTACAGTACTGCCACATCTACAAACAAAATAAGCACGGTGTCGTTCCCAATGGACACAGTAAGAAAAAAACTCTGAAACAGCTACAGCCCACTAAATCACCTGGCCCAGATGGTATATCCGCAAAAGTTCTCAATGAACTCACAGACCAGCTGGCCTCTCCGCTCTCCAAGATATTTGAAAGTTCGATGGAGGCGGGGGCTCTGCCTACTGAGTGGAAGATAGCCAACATAACCCCCATATATAAGGGAGGAGATAGGACATCACCAAACAGTTTCCGACCAGTTAGCCTCACAAGTATCTGTTGCAAAATGATGGAGAAGGTAATCAAAACGGAACTTATGAGGCATCTTAAAGAGAATAATTTGCTTAGTTCATATCAACATGGATTTCGAAGTGGTCGATCCTGCCTCACAAACTTGCTCACATCCATGGAAAGTTGGACAAAATCATTAGAAATGGGTTTGTCAGTCGATGCGGTCTACATTGACTTTAGCAAAGCCTTTGACAGGGTTCCACACAAACGTCTGATCTTTAAGCTCCGTCAAATGGGTGTGACTGGCAACCTACTCAAATGGTTGGCCGACTTTCTCACAGACAGGCGCCAGCGTGTTTTGTATCGGAGACACCAAGTCTCACTGGGAAACCGTTCACAGTGGAGTTCCGCAGGGCAGCGTTCTGGGTCCCCATTTTGTTTCTGATATACGTAAACGACTGCCTGGATTGTCTGACATGCGAGAAGGTAATTTTCGCTGACGATTTGAAGTTATGGAGCTCGATTGAAAAACCGGAGGATGCGCGGAAATTACAACAAAACTTAGATCGCTTGCAAACATGGTGTGATGAGTGGCTGCTGAACCTTAATCTTAACAAATGCCAAATAATCCGACTGCGGTCTAGTTCCAGAAGGCTGATTAGGTTTTGAATACCAGTACTCCATCAGTGGTCACCAACTCCAGGAGGTAAAACATTCTAAAGGACTTGGGTGTATGGATAACACCAACTCTCAAACCATCGTCGCACTGTGCGAATATCGCAAAAGAAAGCTATGTGTATCTTAGGCGCAATCAGGAGGTCCTTCGTTAATTTTGACGGAGAGCTTTTTGGGCGCGTGTTTGGAACATTTATCCGGCCGGTGTTGGAATATTGCGTTCAGGCGTGGCGCCCTTGGACGAAACATGACTACGCTCTGCTGGAGAAAGTTCAACGAAGGGCAACGAAACTAGTCAGCGGATTGGAATGCCTACCCTATGAGGCCGCCTAGAAAGACTTAAAATTTTTCCTCTCTCTTATAGGCAATATAGAGGGGATATGATCTTAGTCTTCAAACTGGTCAGAGGAGTTGATTGTGCTCTTCAGATGGCCAACTTTTTTGAATTGGCAAACATGACAAGTCTCCGAGGTCACCAATACAAACTGAAAAGAAATCACGCCAAACTTGAAGTGCGGGCCAACTTCTTTTCCCAACGGGTGATTGACGAATGGAACAAACTGCCAGCCTCAGTTGTTCAGGCTGAAAGCGTTGAAATGTTTAAAAGAAGACTTGATGCATTTTTACTTGATGAACATATAATTAGTCGACAGCAATGATTGATATACTAAAACGACTATCGCCATGTAACATTTGCTTATTTTGCTAGCGTCTATCTGTAAATAGGGTTTTCAAAGGCTCTGCCTATCTCCCTTATATATACTGAATACTGAATTAAAATCAAAACTGAAACCTGGCAAACACAATCTGGCTATCTTTAAGGGAAAGGTTGTTCAAAAGAATACGAATTTTGCATGTAATCAACCAATTATATTAAGGACAACTGCAGCCAGCACAGAAACGCCAAAACCATTAAGTAAACAATTGCCCAAAGACAGGAAGAACTTAGTCCGTAACGCCCAGCATTCTCACTGTGGAAACCAGAGTTACCGAAACTCCTCAAGAAACGGAAAAGGCATACGAGCTTGTCGTCAGAGGAGACGCAGTAAGGCCCCTAAAATTGACAATCGCAACAGGAAGTTTGCCTGGCGCAAAATTGGAGTGCTTGTACAGATATGCCCAAAGCCTTTTATCAAAACTTGACCAGTTAAATATTTGCCTTGCCGAAGTATCTCCGGATGTGCTAACAGTTACCGAAACCTGGTTGTCGGACACTATTCGAGGTAGCGAAATAACATTGTCTGGATGCCAAATATATCGGAGGGACAGAGAAAACTGACAGGGTGGTGGAATAATTGTGTATGTGAAAGAAATGCTTATAGTGTCCGACAAGACGAGCATGTGTGCGCAGCACGGAAGCCATATGATTTACCATCAAGGCTCTTGGCTCTCCATGTCTGGATGTCCTCACTGTCTATTGACCACCTAGAATAGACCAAGTCGCAGACACCCACCTGTTGGAACAATTAGGAAAGTTCGCCAGTTGACCTAATGTCATGATTATGGTTGACTTCAACGCACCAGGAATTAACTGGAGCACTGTTCAATCATCATGCCTGAAATCGAATTTTGATTATGGTTTTCTGCAAAAGACCTTGAAGGCAATCTTCAGACAACATGTTCTCTTTCCCACCAGAACACGTGAAGGACAAAGGGCTTACTGTCTCAACCTGGTTTTTATGGAAATATCAGGCAGCATTGATGAGATTATTTAAATGCCTACGCTCGATTGAAGTGATCATGTGGTACTTATGCGGGACTATTCGTTATTCTCCGTTGCTCCTGCTATAAAAGAAAAAAGGCAAAACATTTAGCGAGGAAATTCTCATCAGATACGAGCAGATTTAACAGACCTAAATGTTTTCGGGTACTGTGAACGAAGCTTGGGATTTCTTCCGGAATGCTCTTCTACAACTCATGGGCAACCACTGCCCACTAACGAGTGTCCATCAGAGCAAGCGTCCTGGTGGCTAGACAGTAACCTAAAAAGGGAAATAATCAGGAAGTAAAAATTGGGGAGAAAATACGGTGAGACTAATCAAGTCGCATATTTAAACAAGTGTAAAGCACAAAGACACAAACTGAATAGCCTTATTCTTAAAATGCGACGAGGATTCGAGAAGACTTAACTGCAAAAATCAACGGAGAATCCAAAGTTAGTCTACAGTTACCTGCGCAGATGAACGTGGGAATAAGCATCAAATCCCGATGATGAAGACTGCCTTCGGCGTCGGAATTGCTGAAAACAGGGACAAAACTGAGTAAATTTCACAGTTCTACCGCTAAGTCTACACAAGCAACGCAATGTTCCTTCATCCATCAGCGGATAACCTGCTGACTGCAAGCATAATCAGCGTACAGTTCCCTGAATTTCTGAAACGAAGGGAATTAAAGAAACTAAAACAGTCAAAATCTCGATGCTGCTAAGTCGGTATAAACTGTCGTGAAGTGCGTGCCTGTCGGCATCAGATCTGATGGCTCTCCAAAATTTAACATCGTCACCAAACATAACAGCACTGCAACCGAGGTCGTAGGCAAAGTCTTCTGATATACACTAAGAAGAATAACGGCCCTAACACGGAGCCTTGGGGACACCACTTAGAACCGGAGAAGCGTTGACTTCAAGGTATCGATGCACATATTTTGCAATCTTCCTGTAAGAAAATCTGCGATCCATGTCAGCAGCATTCCTTTTATTCCGATTTGAGATAATTTACAGATAAGGCGTTTGTGTGGGATACTGTTAAACAGCTTCTTGAAATCAGTGTAGATTACGTCAACCCTAGCATCTTCGTCCAGTGCACGAGTCCACTGCTCAGTCCAGATCATTCAACTGGAAAGATAAGAACGATTCGGTCTTAAGCCATGCTGGAGCTCCGAGAGTAGTCGGTTCTCCTCCAGGAACTTCCTTGTCACCTTCTGAACTACACATGCCATCATTTTACAGCAAATGCTGGTTAGGCTGACAAGTCGATAACAGTTGACATTTGATCGATCACCACCATTTTATATGGGGTATATATTTGCTGACTTCCGTTCGGATGGCAGCCTCCCTGATTCAAATTACGACTGGAAGATATGCACTAGTGGTTTCGAGAACTCACTCACCATTTCATTCAAGAAATTTGCCGGTGTATTGTCTGAACAAGATGACTTTGTGTCTTTGAGCTTTTGCAACTCTCTTATCACGACATTTATCGGAAAGAGCATATATTCATGCACTGGACCGACGTTTAGAACATAACTTTTGGCATTGTCAAACTGAAACTCAGTTTCTCTAGTGCATACTGAGACAAAGAACCGACGCAAATGTTCGGCTTTCTAACCATTTTCAACTACTTCTACACCAATCTTATCCATAACAACTGTTACTAGGTACTTGCTTTTTAATTTGGGCTTATTTGAGTTTGCTAGATAATTATGGATTCATAGTTCTTCCTTTCCTGACGGATCAATATGTTTGAGCGCATTTCGTTGACGTCGAAATTCCTCGAGATGTTCTCGTGACTCAGTTTCTCCGAATAACTTCCATTATTTTATTTTTCCTCTTAATTGCCTGTTAAGTTCTCTTGTTAACAAGGCAGGGTCACTTGTCCTTTTTCATACATTCACTAGACAATAGTTCTCAATCAGATCTATTGAAATCGTCTTAAATGAACACCAATCAACCTTTGGATTTCCTTTGAGCAAACAGTCTCTGTACATGGACATCAGAAAATCTTCATCTCGTTAAAATCTGCCTTTAATATATTTCTCTTGCCTTCCATTCTCTTATTGTGCTGCGAGTAGAGTGAGTAGTCCAACAGTAGCGTAATATGATAACTCTTACCGAGAGGTGCATTGGAATGCAATTCGTCAATGTTAGAGAAGTCCTTCCTAAAGACTAGGTACAGGCATTTGGCTCTCTGGTTCTCTCGAAATCCCGTTGTTGAGTTAATCAAGCGTGATAGAGGTTAATTGAAAGTGATTCAATTTGATTTGAGGAGGGAAATAGGCATGGGCCTTTGAGTACCCATATTTCTAAGGTGAAATTAAGCGCAGTATACAGAGAAACCATGTTGGTTTCAAAAGTTCAAAGACGATCATAAAATATGACAGGTAATCCGTGATTCTCGAGGGTAAGATCAAATTCCTCATGGCTCTGGCTCATTTTGGAGCATAAAACTGTCAAGGTTTCTTTTAAAGTTTCCAGGGAAAGGATTCCTTGATTTGACCACTCTGACAGAAAAGGGGAATTTGCGCACATTCATTTTCACCTGCTGGACGCGCAGTTTCAATGGGTGACGTCAGAGATGGGTCGGGACAGCAAATTCAAAGAAGTTCAAGAATTCCATGCATTAATTCAATCCCTTTTGAGTTATAGGCAAATGCGCGGGAATCTCCTAGCAGACATTGCACATTGTAAAAGGAATGGACTGTTGCCTAGAATTATTGACCTTCATTGAATTTGCTGCCACGACCCAGCTCCGAGGTCACCCATTGAAACTGCTCGTCCAGCCGGCGAGACTGGATGTGCGCAAGTTCCCCTTTTCTGTCAGAGTGGTCAAATAATGGAATCCCTCCATGGAATGTTTGTGATTTCCCCATCGCTGGAAAGCTTTAAAAGGAACCTTGAGAGTTTTATGCTCCAAAATGAGCCAGAGCCATGAGGAATTTGACCTAACCCTCGAGACTCACGAATTACCTGTCATATTTTATGATCGCCTTTGAACTTTTGAAACCAACATGGTTTCTCTGTATACCACACTTAATTTCACGTTAAAAATAGGGTACTCAAAGGCCCATGCCTATTTACCTCAACAAATTAACTTGAAACACTTTGAACGACCTCTGTCATGGTTGGTTAACTCAACAACGAGATTTCGAGAGAGCCGAGAGCAAATGCTGTACTAGCTTTAGGAAGGATCTCTCAGACGATTGCATTCAATGCCCCTCTCGGTAAGAGTATCATATTACGCTGCTGTTGGACACTCGCTTACTCGCAGCAATAAGGAAATGGACGTCAGAGAAATAAATAAAAGGCAGATTTAAAACAAGATGAAGATTTTACTGATGTCCGTGTAAAGAGACTGTTTGCATCAAAAGAATCCAAGAGTTGACGATTTCGATAGATCTGATTGACAACTATTGTCGAGTGAACGTATGAAAAAGGACAAGTGATCCCTGCCTGTTAACAAGAGGACTAACTAGGCAATTAGAGAGGAAAAATAAAAATAATGGAAAGGTATTCTGAAACGGGTCACCGAACATCTCGAGAATTTCGACGTCATGCGCTCATATTGATCCATCAGGCAAAGGAAGAACTATGAATCCATAATTATCTAGCAAACTCAAAAATAAGCCCAAATTAAAAAGAATTTAAATTCAATTCTATTGAGGGAAATAGGCATGGGCCTTTGAGTACCCCTATTTGTAACGTAATATTGAAGTGCGGTATACAGATAAAACCGTGTTGGTTGCAAAGGTACAAAAAGGCGGTCATAAAAATATGACAAGTGGTGCACGACTCTCGAGGGTTAAGATAAATTCCTCATCGCTCAGGCTCGTTTTTGGAACATAAAACTGTCAAGGTTCCTTTTACAGCTTTCCAGCAATGGTGCCATCACAACGTCTTCAGGGAGGGCATTCCATGGTTTAACCACTCTGACAGAGAAGGAGAACTTGCGCACATCCAGTCTCGCCTGCTGGACACGGAGTTTAAATGGGTGACCTTGGAGATGGGTCGTAGCGGCAAATTTAACGAAGTCCGAGAATTCCAGGCAACAGTCCAATCCCTTCACAATGTGAAATGTCTGCAGGAGATCACCACGCATTTGCATATAACTCTAAGAAAGTACCTAGTAACAGTAGTTATGGATAAGATTGGTGTAGAAGTAGTTGAAAATGGTTAGAAAGCCGAACATTTGCGTCGGTTCTTTGTCTCAGTATGCACTAGAGAAACTGAGTTTCAGTTTGAAAATGCCAACAGTTATGATCTAAACGCCGGTCCAGTGCTTGAATATATGCTCTTTCCGATATCTGTCGTGATAAGAGAGTTGCAAAAGCTCAAAGACGCAAAGTCATCTGGTTCAGACAATATACCGGCAAATTTCTTGAATGAAATGGTGAGTGAGTTCTCGAAACCACATGTGCATATCTTCCAGTCGTAATTTGAATCAGGGAGGCTGCCATCCGAACGGAAGTCAGCAAATATATACCCCATATAAAATGGTGGTGATCGATCAAATGTCAACTGTTATCGACTTGTCAGCCTAACCAGCATTTGCTGTAAAATGATATCATGTGTAGTTCAGAAGGTGACAAAGGAAGTTCCTGGAAGAACCGACTACTCTCGGGGCTCCAGCATGGCTTAAGACCGAATCGTTCTTATCTTTCCAGTTGAATGATCTGGACTGAGCAGTGGACTCGTGCACTGGACGAAGATGCTAGGGTTGACGTAATCTACACTGATTTCAGAAGCTGTTTAACAGTATCCCACAAAAACGCCTTATCTGTAAATTATCTCAAAATCGGAATAAAAAGGAATGCTGCTGACATGGATCGCAGATTTTCTTGCAGGAAGATTGCAAAATATGTGCATCGATACCTTGAAGTCAACGCTTCTCCGGTTCTAAGTGGTGTCCCCAAGGCTCCGTGTTAGGGTCGTTATTCTTCTTATTGTATATCAACGACTTTGTCCACGACCTCGGTTGCAGCGCTGTTATGTTTGGTGACGATGTTTAATTGTGGAGAGCTATCCGATCTGATGCCAACAGGCTTGCACTTCACGACAGTCTAAACTGATGTAGCAGCTGGTCTGCATTTTTGCTCTTTAATTTTATTGTTATGACGTGTGTGTTCCTAAGAAATTGTTCCAGAAGGACTGGTGAGCAGAATGATTCCTACCAATACCTTCTTGATGGGCAGCCGCTTTCAAATGTTGTGGAACCAAAGCACATCGGTTTTAAATAAATAAAGATATTGCATATTAAAGGCCCAGAGGGCACCATCATAACAAACTTTGCATTGCGGTATAAATAATACACAGTTGATAATTGCTGCATTATGTGTACAAAAATATGAATAGCAGAAATGTGTAGCCTGATAGGCATATCCGATGAAGAACGATTCACCATTTTTAAAGCAATAGTCAACAATCTTTGTAATATACGGTAAACTTCGCAAGAATAAAAGAAAAAAATCCTACGGTTAATTCCGGGGCGGAGTTCAATGAGCCACCAATTTGAAAAGAGAAAATAGGAGAAAAAACATTTTTTCTAATAAATTCATAGCTAGAGTTGATGGGATTGGTACGATGAAATGGGATAGTACTGCGATGTTGCTGACAACTTATGAGGGTTCGGAATGTTCCTTGTATGGTGAGAGATAATAAAACAGCCAGAGCTACTGTT
This sequence comes from Schistocephalus solidus, assembly GCA_017591395.1. Lineage (NCBI taxonomy): Eukaryota > Metazoa > Platyhelminthes > Cestoda > Diphyllobothriidea > Diphyllobothriidae > Schistocephalus > Schistocephalus solidus. Next base: position 227,539 of record WEDG01001270.1, read on the forward strand.
TATAACCATGAGGGAGGTGAGAGAGGAGAAACCCGTCGTAGAAAACAGGGTCGAAACGACGAGGGGAAAGTAGAGGTCACGCGATTATCACCAAGATGCGACCTTGTTGATTGCATAGTCCACCAAAAAGGTGGCAAAAACATCAGAATCTGCCATGATCATCAACCGATCTCGGAGACCATCGTCAGGGTTGCGAAATTGGACAAAAGTATCAAGGTTGTCAAGACTTGGTGATGATAGTCGAAAAAGAGGGGACGAAAAGTGACTGCGAAGATTAACTCTGCAGAGGATAATGAAAAAATATTAAGAAACCAATGGTATATCACGCAAACAATCTGCACCGTTTCTAAAGACAGCATAACTTGCGACACAGGTTATGTTGTGCTCATACTAGAACTAATGCTTATTGATAAGGAACTATTCAGAAAAACCTACTGGGCACTTGTTCGATCTCACTTGCATTATGCCGTCCAGGCCTGTCGTCCGTGGTTTAAGAAGGATTATCTACAGCTGGAACGAATGCAGGCGAGGAGTACAAAGATAGTTATGAACCTTAATCATCTGCCTTACGAAGCCAAACTGTCTGAACTTGCTTCGTTTATTCCCAATTACAGGCGACTACGCAGTGACCTCATGAAACCTACAGGATTGTCAGACTCCATGAGTGTGCCCTAGAATTTGATGACATCTTCGAATTGTTTGGGATGGAACTTCTGAGGGGTCATCCTTTTAAACTGCAAAAGAAGTTGGTTTATACAGATGTCCGATGGAACGCCTTTTCGCTGAGGGCCGTTTGAGCATGGAATGGATGCCCTGACGAGGTACTCATTTCAGAAACTGTTGAAACATTTGAATGCAAACTATATACTCATTTGCTGAAAAAATATTAGACGTATAGTAAAGATTGTGTCAGTAACGGCAGCTTGCGCCTGGCTCACACATATCGATCATCTTACATTTAAATCTGTCAGATTTACGGTTGTAAACGTTTATTTTACTGAGATTTTTGGATGTGAATGAGGAGCTCAAGTGCGAAAGCCTAATTCCTGCAATAAAGTTACTTAAGGTGACTATCTTTTTTATCGTATATGTTCGACTCATACACCACTGCCTAAGCGAAGGCTGCCGAATCGGACAGGTCGAACAATTTGGATTAAAAGTTTTTATTTGTTTTTCGGAGGCCACTTTTGAGTAGACGTTTACATCTAGCACTTGGATCCTGTTAATCAGTGTGCATTAGAGCGTAAGTATCAGCACTCCCTGATATTGGACGTAGATGTCTTCGCTAAATTCGTTGGTGATTTTGTGCAGTCATAACCGCATTTCACCCTTCAACTCTCAAAACCCTAATGACTTAAGGCAGTAAGCCCCTTGAATAAACTCAATCGCTTACAACCAAACTACTCAAACGACGAGGCTCACTATTAAAGAGACAATTATTGTCAAATGCCGATCTTTTTTCATGAACTTGTAGACAACTACAGGGTGATGGGACAAAACATGCTTCATCATGTGTGATCAAGACGGTTGTCCTTTACCATAGACTAAAAAAGGTTTACCTATCCAGCACCTCTTGGGGGTAATTAATCTCCTTTGAACACACAAAAAAATTGAAAACAAACTCATCAGTTCGTAAGGCGATTGGTTATGCTTTGGGTGTCTGCTTAGTCAATAGTGCCTGAGCTGGGATTTGTCTTAAGCAAAATAGTGTCTTCAAAGGTATAACAGTAGCAAAATTACAAAAAGGCTATACCTTATAGGGATTGATATTTCATGTTAAGTATGTTTAGGATCCGTTGTTGCCAGTGGTTATTTGTGAGGAAATCAGTTTTTACGGACTAGAAAGTATATAAAGTTGCTTTAGTGGATTAAGGATACTTTGCGCGCGGATCTAGGATATAGATGGTGTAGTGACCGAAGGCGTTGACATGGGTAAACGCACAGCATAAAAGGTCAACTTGAATAGCTTTCCGGTTACGAAACACTGGATAGAGTCGTTAGACCCTGCATCAATCACACATATTTTTTTGAATTTATTTTTGGTTAGCACCGGCAAGGCACTGTCTAAGCAAACATTAGTAACGAAATAAAGTTATGACAATGTGTGCAGATAAAATGTACAAATACATAACTTGTCCTGCTATGTCAACAGTTAGCGATGTTTTAAAATTAATGGTGAACTAGAAAAAAATAGACAGTGAAAAAACTCCTACCATAAAAATGGAGGCAGAGTTCAATAAGCCTTCATTTTTTAATAGAAGGTAGGAGAAAAAAACTGCTTAGGAAAAAATGGTCAGGTGGTAGAGTAGGGTAATACGGTAGTAGCATTTCAGAATGAGATAATGAAACGTCGAGGTGATTCGTTCTTGATCACTTAGGCATATGAAACAAAATCTCACGAAAATGCGTCAATGAACTTAAGTCCTCAGCATCTTAGGATCCAGAATTGAATTCTGATGATGGTTAGTATCCAAAGAAACGGTAGCAATTTAGACTGTGGACCACCGAATGTGTACGTCCGAATGACGTCATCGTTTGGATGACTGGTGATATAAGGAGACATCATAGTTCATGGGCGACCCGAGGTAGCGAAAATATAGTTTCAAGAGGGTCACTTAAATTCCCGATGGTCCTTTCTCCGAGTCATGGGGAAAGCTACTGGGAAAAGATGAGAAAATAAAAGGTAATAGAATCAGTGTTAAGATAAATGTGCAGTCTTCGCTTGAATGCAGATAGACTAGTTAACGACCTAATTTCAATTGGCAAGTTATTCCAAAGAAAAACTATACCTAGAAGCAAAGAAGAGAGAGCGTTTACACGTGGAGGATGCAGGGGAGATATAATTAGTGCAGAATTTCTTAGGTTATAAGGAAGACTAACGGGGGTAATGACAGAAAGCTTGGGGAGAGTTGAACTATTATTTAGTCGGAAAAGGAGACAAAAGCCTGCTTCAAGTCTCCTGACCCAAATAAATTTTAGCTTCATTAGCTGGCATCTTGTTGAGTAGGAAGTAGTTGAAAGAGTCGGAAATAGGAGTTTTTTTGTGAAATGTCTTTGGACATTTTCAATTTTTGAACGGCTAGATTCGTTCATTTAAACCGAAGAAAGGACAGCAAAATGCAAGAATGGGAAGTACAAACATACGATTAAAGTCTTAATTTAATTTCAGGAAGGTAGAAATTATAAGAAATAAAGCCGCAAATCTGAGCAGCTTTGGCCGTAATTCTATCGGCATGAGGCGAAAGATCTAATTTATTGGTGTAGCTTAAGCCCAAGTCCTTGATGGAGGAACATTCAATCATAGGGCAACCTTCAAAATAAGAGGTTGCGGCAGCCTTACAGGCCCAAAACTCATGTAGCGACACTTAGTAGGTGAGAACTCCATTAGCCATGTGGAGCTCCAGGCCGAAAGAGCGTCTAAGTCTGAATGAATTTGTTCTAGGCACCGTTCGGTCGTAGAGTTAGAGAAGGAATACACGCATTTGAGGTCATCAGCATAAATAAAAAGATTGAGAATGTTTAACTATCGATGAAATATCATTTATATACAGTAAGAACAACAAAGGACCTAATACGGTACCTTGAAGGACACCACTAACAATCGGGGTAGCACTTGAGTATGAGGACCCTACTAAACCTTTTGTTTTCGATCATTTAGGTATGATCTAATAAAGTCAGTAAGGGGACTACGAAATCCTATAGCTTCTAGTTTAGCTAGAAGTCGTTTATGAGGCACTTTATCGAATGCCTTACTAAGATCAAAAATAGATAACTACCACAGAGAGATGATCATTACGAAGAGAGGTTAGTAGATTTAGAAAAAGACATGTGGCAGGTTTCACAAGAGCGGTCCGGTAAGAAGCCGTGTTGGGAAAAAGTTGATAATTTGATTGCTTATGCAAAAAAATCCGTGATTTGTTTTTGCAATTAGTTTTTCGAAGAGTTTAGCAAGAGAGGGCGTTTTATGAACACCGCGATAGTTATGAATGTCCGAGCGGGAACCAGATTTAAAAACTGGTATTATAATAGAAGTTTTCCAGTAATCGGGGAAGAAACCATTTCGAGAAATACTGAGAATAACTTGCTTAGTAAAGGTGGAAAATCCCTTAACTGTTTAATAAGTGAGTTTGGAATGTTATCAGTTCCAACCGAATGTGAATTTTTTAGGTGAGCTATTTCCTTTTGAATACATGAAGGCGAGAAATTAATGGTTGTTAGAAGCGAATTTGAAAGCAGAGGAATTGTGGAGTGGGGCTAGTTTCAGTGGTAAAGTGGTTGGCAAAAAAACGAATTTAACAACTCTGTTTTGCCCAAATCGTCTGTAACAAATTTTTGTTACAGTCGAGTAAGGGCGGAGTTACATTCAGACGCTTAGCCGATGACCGAACATGGAAGATATGACCAACAGATTTGGATGAATTGCCATCACTTAGTGCCCGAGACTCCCTACGCTTATCTCTCGCGAGCCTAATTTTCGATGCTAATTCAAATATTTGTGCAATCCTTAAATGAACTGACAAAGAGCTTTTAGATGAATCTTTAAGTTGCTTTCGTAATTTTTTAAGTCTGTTCTGGAGAAAATGCGGAACAGTAGAAGAAGCTGTATTTAAATTAAAAATCTTAAACGGGATTAAAGCCTGGATTTGTTCTGTGAGGCTCTGCAATAGCTCACGGAAAAAGTTTGGATCGTTGATTGCGAATATGCTATGCCAATCTAGAGTGCTTACGAAATTATTTATCATTTCATGGTTTGTGTTAGCAAAGTCGAGGTTATTGCATTTAACCTCAGGCTTCGTAAGAAGGGGGACTGGAAAACAACAGTGAATTATTGCGTGATCACTTGTGAAAAGATCATGATGAAAATTCATAAAGAGAGGGTGGACATCATTTGTAAAAATTAAATCTAAAATGTTGTCATTTCAAGTAACTGATCTGACCAGTTGGGACATGTTCTGAAAAGTTAATAGTATCGACCAATTTCTGATGTTTAGGCGGAGAGGAATTTGCCTGCCAGTCAATGTCTGGCAGCTTGAAATCGCCTACGATTATTTTGACATCAAATTGAGTGTCTGCAACTTTTTCAAATAGTTCGCAGAGCCCGCTTTCATTGCCAGAATAACACGGGGGATTATAGACACAGCCAATTAACGCTTTTTTATTGTGAGGGAGGATGACTGGAGCAAAGCATACATTTCCAGAAAAGGACGAAATGCTCAGCTGAAAAGGGAAATGTACAAAGGATGACTTAATATAAAGGAGGCAACCACCGCCACGTTTTTCAGCGCGGTCTTGTCGGTACAAATTGCAATTATCTATAGCAAGCGTTGAGTCAGAAATAAGAGAGTGAGCCCAGGATTCAGTGATGCACAGCACATCTGGATCAAGCTCAAAGGCTACTGTTCTAAGCTCAGCCATCTTATTTACAACTGATCTCGCATTGAGTGAAACTAAGCTGAGCGTATTCCTGAGCTGCAGGTTACGCTCATCAGTATTTATAAAAAAGGATAATTTGGTGGCGGAGAAGAAAAACTGGAAAGAAGAAACGAAAGGTGGGAAACAAATTGCTCTGGTCTACAATTTGTCAAAATTTTACTGTTAAGAGAACTGAGATTATTGTACAACGGCATATTTGGATGAAAACCTTGGAAAGGAAGGCTATATTGTGGCATTTGAAAGATAGGGGTGGCATAGAAATGAGATTTTGAGGGAAGTTAGCATAAATTGGCGGAAAACGTGCATTTGAAAAAGGAATAAATGATTTCGAAAAACTGGTAACATAATTAGAAGCGTTAATTATTTGGGGATTTCGGCCACCTTTTGGGTTGGGAAGGATGCTAACATTAGCGTTCGCAGCTGTTGTAGATGCTGAGGGGTTAGCAGGTTTCCCATCGGTAATGACATTACTGATTTTAATGCCTGGATTAGCCAATGATTCAGATTTACTAGGAGTTTTCTTAGGTTTAGTAGATTTGGCAGCTATAGCAGGCATGGTTTGCTTGGGATGAGAAAGAAGTGGCTTTGACACAATTTCACTCAAACCAGGAACAAGGTTAACGGGTGAAGATTCAGCTGGAATCGAAATTCCTGTCGATCCGGAGGGCCGTTGGCTCGCATTAGCTACAGGACAAACCTCTGAGATAACTTTTGATATTGAAGGTATAGACGAAGGCTTCTTGTTTGCTAATGAGGGTGAAACCCGACGTTCCATTGGGGTTTTTATCCCTACAGATAAACAACTTGTTTTTTTCAAATATTGAGCTGAGTGCTCATGCTTAGAGAAAAATAAGGTCAACTTCAATCAGCTGAAAAACGTTTGACCAGAACTGGCGGGTTTTTGCTACGGGAAGACAACCTTTTAGCTTCAGCGACTTTAAAGTTAAAGCCGCATGAGTAAAGGAAATGAAATGCAACGTCCAGGGGAATTTTACTCTTGGGGACGTTTTTAAAAGAAAATTGAAACTTCTCTTATGTCGGTCAATTGACTCGGTACTGACCATGTTTATAAAAGGCTCTAGTTTCACGCATTGTTGAGAAGTGAGTGAAGACAACCTTCCCTCTAAACATAGTACCAAGGATCGTGAAGAGAGAACCATAGTTAGACATAAAGGTATTAAAGTTTTCCAGGGCGTCAAGGTCTAATTTCTTCATGCTTAAGGAGGGTTGCTCTAGTGGAATTTTTACGCGAAGTGGATGTTTGCGTCTAAGCACTGACTGGGGTTTCATATTGATTTTAAAATATAAGTATTTTCAAATCGATAATACGAAAGGAAAATTGTCCCTAGTGACGTTTTGCGGAATAAAAGATGTAATATTTGAAATATGTGTTTTAAGCAAGGCACTGCAAGCAAATATCTGCTAGGTAACGAGTTTAAACTGAAAATAGAATTAGCGAAGAGGCTATGCAGGATGAAAAATTATATCAACTGGTATACCAGTTTCTGCAAATTATTCTTCGCTGGAAATAAGGTAAACTTACAAAATTTCAACTTTATTTCTAGAATTAGCCTTTATATTCCGTCCTTTTGACGTAAATCTGCGAGAACTTTAATGAGGCTATGTAGGGTGAAAAAGTTTAAAAACTTTATATTTTACCCTTTGCAATTGCAATAACTGCAAGTGTGTGCAGCTGATAATGAGGTAGAAATACAATAAATTGTCAATAATTAAGCTAATATTTTCAACAGGAAACGAAGAAATTGGTTTAAAATTCGAGAATTCACTTATCTTCAGTAATGGCACAGTAAGAAAACTGGGTTTGCAGCATATGAAATTTGTTAGCGTCAATAGATGGTAGAATAACAGGGGAAAAATATAAAGACAAAAAATAAAAGTAAGGTACTGTACAAATTGATTCCTTTGCAGTGGGAGGTCAGCACATAATATCAGCTAGACGCCGATGGGGATAGCAGCGCTGTCGGCAAATGTGGGCGATGGTCGTGGAGGTGCTGACGGTAGGGGACACTTGCAAGGAAGCGAGGGTGAGAGCGTAAGGCAATTTCAGCGGTTGTGAGAGATGGAACGCCGTTCATCTTCGCTGACAAAGGATTTCACCATTTCCAATCGAAATTCACGTGAAAGGTGACCTCAGCTCATTAAAACAACTCTTTCAAATTTTTTGTCTGCTACAATTTTGGAATCGCGTGTCGGCGAAAATAACTATGCCCTTCCCTCTCTACTGTCAAACTTCCTACCATATCTTGCCGAAGCTCGTCTTGCTCACTATACGTTTGCTCTTTATTTCCCCCCTGCAGTTATCTACAGTGCCGCATTTCCCGCCGGTTATTTAGCAGGCATTTTGGCATCACCTCCCTATCCAGACAGATAAATGCTATGCTCTAACCCGTCCATTTTGTGCATTAAAGTATTACGATATGCATTCAATTCCCTTTGGTTTTTATTATACTTTTATACCCACAAAATATTTCTTCAAAATGGTCAATTGAATGAATGCAGCTTGGTCTAAGTCGCACTGTTTTACGCCACTCGGTGTGAGTTACTCTCGAGGTCTTTGACTGCTACGGGTTTCTGAAATCCGATCGCATCACCCACTTGCGTGATTCGGTCGATTAATTAGAGATGGCTTGACTGGTAGCTTCAAAATCCGGGTATGGTGTAAGCGCAGAAATTTTTCAGTGGTCAGTATCTTTCACTGCTATCAACAATGTTACAGCAGTCATAATATTGTCTCTGGTAATATGGCAATAGTTTGTGGATTGCCAATCGCCTTATCTGGCCGTATAGGTGACTACATTTCAGAGGTTTATTGAAATTATGGTACTAATCGTTGCTGTAATAATTGTTGGTATCTCGTAGGTCAATGAAGAGAAGAGGAGGATCAGTACTTTTACTATATTTCTGGGAATCTTGTGTTCATCTCATATTTTGCTGATTTACGCAATTTTATGAAGGAAAGACATGTTAGCACCATTGAACTCCCTATTCTTTACAATGTGGCTAAGGAAAATCTGCCATACATAACGGATATGCAAAAGGAGGTTGTTTAAATAACTGCAGGCCACTTGGTGCCTTTGCGAAGCTCATAGGCCCATCCCATATGGTGTACCCAGACAGTATCCAAAACGCTGGCGCAAATTATACTTTTTCAGCCCTAGTGTTCATGTACGGATCCCTATCTTCCACTCATCCACTGCTCTTCCATCCTACGTCATTAGGCGACCTATGGCCAGTATAAACCATCCAAGCAGCTTGAAAGAACCAAGGGACCTTAATCATACGCAAGCTGATGTGTCCCTTAACGTAAAATAAGTTATTGTGTGCAGCTCAGCGTTGGTTTCTCGAACCTCGGTTATATAACACCTGTTAGGTCTCTTTCTTTGATCAAGTTTTACAATCTAGTGACATTTTTGTTCTTTAAATCTCCATTTCTATTTCATCGAGACCTTTTATTCTATTGGCTATTTTCTTTTACTTTTGAATCCTTTTTCTTGCATGACAGGGGGTAGACTCATGAACCTCCTAACTTCTTACCTGGGCTCTTGCATACAGTTCGTTAAGTTTTCTATCTCAAAGTCCTTGAACGTGTCGTTGATCATGTTTGACAATCGAACGACAACGGCTTTGCACCTACTTCAGTGTATTTTAATTTTGCTGGGGCTTTTTATCGTTTGAACATGCTGTCCTTCTCCTAACAAACGTCCCAACATAATATCTTTTTATATACACCCTGGCACACAATGGTGGTGGTGGTGAGTGGTAGACTTATTCAGGGCAAGGGGTTTAGACCACTCGTATTTTGCCATTTCGCCAATGCTGTCTTAGGTTTAGTTCAGGATAGTAGGATTTATGTGTGGGCTTATAATATGAAAGTTGCCCGTTGATTAAAACCGCAGATCGCAATCGGATTCTTGAACTCTTGAAGATATATCTTTCAAGCCCTTGTCCGATTATGCTTCACATCGTGTCTTTACGTTTTTTGGCACAAATTCTTGGTACATATCAATATATTCAAGGGTTTATAGGCGCAAACCAAAGTCTGATATGAAAATTTGGACCGAAGTCCATCAACCACTGCAGGAAAACCGCGTAATATTCACGAGCTACCAACAGACAGTCAGTAGTTAAACTTATGAAATTGTTAACCATAATAGCGGTACAGATACAAATGCTCGGTAAATGGTTGATGACATTGATCAGCAGCCTCATCAGACAGTGAAGAGAAAGAAAGAACGGTGCCTGGAGTTATAAGGGGTCTGAGCTATATCAAACGCCAAGTCTCAATCTTTCAGCGGATGACACCTTGATTGTCTCCAGCGCACACAGAATGCCTCAATTTATCCTCCAGACTCTTAAAACTAGTGGCATTATAACCAGCCTCTATCAATTGAGTATTAGATCTCTCCTAGGTTACTGTTAGTTTTTCTAAACTTCCGGTAATCTGGTTAGTGGAAGAAGACAGAATGCGTCTAGAAATTTCATACCAAGAGAGGTTTGACGTTGGAGCACATGAAGTTGACTTTTCAATCACATTTTTGACTCGCAAACCGCGATCATTCCGGGGTGTTCGGCGATTAAAAATGGGCTGGTTTTACTGCTTAGGGGTTTTGGGCAGTCGCAATTTTCACCCGATTCTGGTATCAAGCGTCATGAATATCGTAGACTAAATCAGTCACTCCAAGGCCTTTTTAGTTCTTCCTCTGGCACGTACAGTTAACTATCTTCAGTTCGTTTCTGGGAGTACGATTGCAATGTGGCATAAGTTAACCAAGAATATAAATAGTCTACAACATGATTCTTTGTTCAAACGACCTTTTTATCCACCTTCTGCACGCAGAGCAACTTTCACACTTTCTGGATGTTGAATACCTGATGTAGCGTCCGAGGATGTCAAGGATAGAACACACTGTGGATTATATAACTAGGGCCAGCGTATGCTATATAACGTCGACAGAATAGTTGAGCACTTCATCAGACACACATGTAAAAATAGAAGGAGAGAATAAGTTTATAACGCAAGGTATCTATGTTAACAGTAACAAATTGTTGACAGGAAAAGGGAAGTATAAGGATACAAGCGGATACTGCGTACCTGTACAATCAATCCGTTTGGAGTGGGAGGTGGTCAAGAATGATCAGTTAGATACCGGTGGGGAGGGCAGCGCTGTTGGCAAAGGCCAGTGAGGGTCGTGGAGATGTTGACGGTCAGGGGCCTGTGAGACGGTACGATATCGGTAACGAGAGGAGATGTCAGCGGTAGGGAGGGAAGGAATACCGGCCATCTTGGCAGACATCGATTACACCATTCCTATCCGGGATCCGCACGAAAAGAGTTCCCAGTCCATTCAAACAATTCTTTCGGAACTATGGTTCGTTACATAGACTCCCCTGAGTTGCAGCACTGTCCTCAGTGCTGTGCGGGTTGGTATTTGGCGGGTGTGGAAGTGTGTGCTCCTCTCTATCCCACTACTGCCAGCAATGTAGAGTCCGAGGATGTCAAGGATAGCACACACTGTAATTATATCACTAGGACCAACGTATGACATATAACGTCGACAGAATTGTTAAGCACTTCATCAGACACACATGTATAGATAGAAGGAGAAAATAAGTTTATAACGTAAGGAATCTATGTTAAAAGGAACACATTGTAGACATAAAAGGGAAGTATAAGGAAACAAGCGAACACTGGGGACCTGTACAATCAATTCGCTTGGAGTGGAAGATGGTCAAGAATGATCAGTTAGATACCGGTGGGGAGGGCAGTGCTGTTAGCAAATGCGGGTGAGGGTCGTGGAGATTCTGACGGTCAGGGGCCTATGAGCCGATACGATATCGGTAACTAGGGGAGATGTCAGCGTTAGGGAGGGAAAGGAACACCAGCCATCTTGACGGACCATTTATTACACCACTCCCATCCGGGATCGGTGCGAAAAGTGTTCCCAGTCCATTCAAACAATTCTGTCGGATCTGGGGTCTGTAACACCAAACACCTCTTCCTTATTGATGAAGGTAATTGTCTTTAATATTTGTGTATAGTTTCCATTGGAGGGACATTCGCTGACTGCAATCCGCCACACAGCGAGTAAGTCCTTCAGCCGGTGCTGAGCAAGAGTATATCTGTTACCGAGTCCCATTTCCCCAAAAAAAGGAAAAGCGACAACAAAATACCTCTGTGATTGTGTGAACTATTTCGAACTCTGGACTACCGTCATTTCACATGCTGCAGTTTTTTTTCTCCTGAATAACCTTTATTACCCAAAACCCAACCGCACACAGGGGAGTTTTTTCGTCACCGCTTGCGCGATCGAAATAGTAAGTATATTTTGATAATGCCTTTTAACTGGCGGTCATTATAATCATTGTTACCATACAGAGCTGGCTCAGTACTGGTCAAATAAAACCACGATGCCTTTCCCAAAATTAAACGAGCAAAAAAGTTATTTGATTGATGCCTCTTATTTTAAGGTACCCATTTCACTAAGTCCCGCGTGTGGCACTTGTCAATGAAAATACTGGCAAGGTTTGTGCTTCCACCAAAGATCGAACGTCAGTAATTAATTTTTCATCAATAAGGTGTCTGTTGAATGGCTTGTTTAAGACTAGTCGTCACGGATAACTAATTTAGATAGACTGAGCCTCTGTATTTCTTGCCACATGAACTTGTCAGTTTTGACACTTCGAACAATGCTCCCTCTAAATATTCATGCCATTGCGCAAACTCATCCACCCGTATTTGAGGAATCGTAGCCACCAAATGGTCCAGTGGTCGTCGTGAAGAAAGCGAAGTCAGTTCGAATGATAGGACAAAAAGTAGCCATTCCTTACAAAAATGGAGCAATTACATTATGAACTGAATGTTTTTTAGCAAAAAATATGGTATTAAATCCCGATTTTATCACTCTGGATAATAAAGGCTCCGATTTCTTAACTGTTAATTTCGGTGACTAGGACAAAGGAACGGTTTGAGGTCGACGTTCTGGAAGTCGAGAATGGATGCCGAACAGAGTTTGGATTTGAGATTACGAGAACGATGTTCTTGATTAGAGTTTCGGTAATTTTTCCATTAAGGAAGGTTTAAACCCTCGACAGTTTCCTTCATCAATGTCTTTTTACGAAGAATGAAAGCCTTTGACATCAGAGGAAAGCTTCTGAGTTGGATACTAACATTTCTAGTTCACCATATTAAATGCGTTTTGTTGAATATGATTTGTCGCACAGGGTGGGCACAACAAATGAGTTCCTTTTTCTTATTCTGGGACACCAGTGACAGCCTTCATGGACTCCGTTGTGATAATATCATGTTTGCAGAGCACCCTAACCGTCAAGAGCTCCTTGGGTGCTGGGGTGCGCAACTGGTACATAAAACCGTCTACTTTGATTAATGAATTTGTTCTAATTCTGTCCGCTTTATTCAAAGGTTAAACATGTGCCCTCCTCCACCTGCATCCACCCAGCTATCACCTTACCAACAGTGTTAAGTCATAGTACCTTAAGCACCCTCAAGTGTATACAGCGACTCCATAAATTAATTTTGAAATTTGGATACAGAGCCATTAAATGTACGAAGGCTGTGAAAAACCCAGAGCAATAAAACGGTTTTCCAAAAAGTGCTTAACAGTTCTCGATGAAGACACGCCTTCTAAAACATATGCTTAGTAAGGGGTTTTGGCAGATTTAAATAATTACTTTTGGTCCACTTGTGAAAAACTAAACGGCCTCGGTGGGATTCGAACACAGGCCAGCAATGGGGAAGGCTTTAGTAACCCAAAGCATGAGTTTGATCACGCGGGTCCCGTTGGGGGCCTCGTAGTTCAGTTGTCTAGAGCATTGGTTGTACTAAAGCCTTCCCCTTGCTGGCATGGGCTCGAATCCCACCAAGGCCATGGAGTTTTTCACAAGTGGGTACAATAAATTGTTCTACCTACCAAAAGCCCTTACTAATTAACTGTGCCTGGTAGTAATCTGGTGGATTCTAGATTGATTACTTAGTAAATACTACTTGGGCAGTTAGCTTGCTAAATCAGAATTGGTTGATTTTATACGTTGCAGTACGCGGGGTGGATAACTTGACCCAAGTGTGATTTAACTCACGGATCCCGGTGAGGACCTCGTAGGTCAGTTGGCTAGAGCGTTGGTTGTACTAAAGCCTTCCGCTTGTTGGCCTGGGTTCGAATCCCACCGAGTCCTTCAAGTTTTTCACAAGTTGGTTTAATTAATGAAGAATGCATGGTATCTTTGGTTTTCTTTGGTTGGGGTAAAGAATTCAGGCATACTGGTCGTGGCTCTCAAAGGTCAAACTAACTTCTGATAAAGTACGGTTCCAAGCGACAAAGTTGGTAACATACCTTAACCTTCGTGATATTGTCGTGGTCTATAACAGAATGTGTGTCTTCGAATAACGACTTAGTTTCAGCAATATATTTCAGCGGCAACTTTTGTCTCATCTCTGTGGGGACCTAATTCAACACAGCATGACACTGTCCAAGCAGACCTGACCGCAGATTTTTCGTGAAGGTCCGAAAGATACTCGAACTGAAGACAGCACATATCTGCCTTCCACGGGATTTGCACAAATAAAAAAACTGCTCAACTTATGTTCATAACAGTTTTATTATGATATTGCTTCGATGATTTACGTAAAGCTTCAGTTTATCATACTGCAATTTTAGAAAACGAGGTATTCAAAGACATTGTCAAGCGGTTGTAAAAAATAAACACCGGTGGACAGGATCCCCAGCCCTTTCGGAAAAATGGGAGTTCCTTTCGTATATGGATGTTTAGTTTTCCTTTCGAGCTGCAAGTTTGAGCCGTCGGAAAGAGTCGTAAAACGACGAGAGGTGCAATCAGCAGGAACAAAATAAAATTGTATGATTCGATCGGTTATAGACTTGAATTGAAATCCTCCGCTGGCAAAAACCAAAAGAAGAGGCATATGGACTTTATGGGTTATAAACATGATCAGTATTAGCTATCCAGTCTCCATCGGTAATAGCGGGCGTTCTGGGCACACACCCTCGGTATTGCAAACGGTAACTACGCTAGGCTACTGGCAACCGATGTAAATCGTTCACCGGACTGACCCTGCGAACAACGAATCAGCTAGAATTCCTTTGAAATTATATGCTCTAAATTTCTTTTAGGGTTGCAGAGCTGGGAGGCAGACATGACATCGGTTTCACGCTAAAGAAACATATTAAATGTCTTACAGAATAGTTGACATCCTATGAGAACGATGGCTGCCGAATGGACACAAAATAAGACAGTTAAAAATACCTATCAGATCTGTATTGTTTCGCTCAAGGCAATGTGAACATAAAACTTAAACTGAAGGAGCAATCAGGAGAAGTGTATCGCATCCGGTCTCTAAACTGTCCTTATCATTACGCAGGACAGACTGAGCGCTCGCTCAGGCCGCGCATACACGAACATAAAGTACCTGTGCTACGGGCTGACGAATTATCACAAGCGGCTGCCCACAACCTTGAAATGGTTCATACGTTGAATTTCGCAGCCTCGAAGGTAATCGTGCAAGGCAAAAGGCAAACAAAACCACGCATTACCTGAAGCTTAAGCCATCAATAAGTACTCACTAAATCAATATATCGAGCTGGCGCTTGCTGACAGAGTCACCACCCCCAGACCCGCCTCACTGATCGTTGGTTGGTAAATGAACCACATATAACTGTCGTCTCTTCTTCTCCTGCTTTCAACTCTGACGGTGAAGTTCAAAAGCTCCGACTAGGCAACAAATGGTTCCGGTGTACGACCAGTTTCTTCCTCCTTCTACGTACAGACAATAAGAATTATTACACTCTCCTCTGTTCGTTTCAAATTTTATCAGAGGACGGACGGAAGAAAATCGGCTTGGGGCTAGCACCTATAACAGCGAGTCATAAACTGCCATGGGGATCTGATCCCTGCTTATCACGCGCTGAAATCTCACAGACTAAATTACCGATTCAGCATACGACTAAGGACGCATGTAGTTTACGCACGATGTGACAATTCCTGAAGCTAAAACAGGCGTATACAGCAGGATTTATTGGTACCAACAAATTTTGTGACGGCTTATCAACTGAAGCCCGTCTTTGCATAACACAGATTACGAATGAAAGTGGACAGCAGTTTTGAATTTACAGAAAATCAATATATAACAGCAAGGGTCAGAGGACACCGTAAATAACTTCGGGAAATAAAATGTGGAGGAGAAGCTAAGACAACCTAAAACCATGAATCATCATCATGAATCGTCAGCCTTACTTAACTGTGGATATCCTGCACGTTTCATTCAAAAAAACAGCAACCCCTTACGGCCAAAAGTGGTGGAACATTCAGTTCCAAAAATGCCCGTAAGCATATATTTACCCTTTAAGGGTGACCATATTTCTAATACAATCAAGCGACGATTATGTTGCACCACAGGAAGAACATACAGTGCAGCTCAGCTCATCTTTATCAATCCTACTAGAAGTCTGCCAATCAACCATCCAAAGGATGCCTTGCCGTTGCATGCCACCCCAAATTGTGTTTATGAATTCACGTGCACTTGTGGATGCAAGTACATTGGGCGACCGCAAAGGCAATTGGCAACCAGAGCCGCTGAACATTTAACTGATTGGTTGTTTAAACAAGAAAATAAAGTATCACGTTCTTCGATTACTAAACATCTACTAGACAGTGGTCATTATGTAGACCTCAAAACAGCTTTCCGAGTACTTGTTCGGGGACGGGCGCTAGTTGGAATCAGCGTATATACGTAGGGAGAAACCCAAACTTTGCAAGCAACTAGACCACGTGGTCAATCTCCAATTGCCCTGGTGATTTTCACCCTAGATGATTCATGGTTTTAGTTGTCTTAGCTTCTCCCCACATTTTCTTTCCTGAAGTTCTTTATGTTGTCCTCTGACCCTTGTTGTTATGTATTGATTTTCTGTAAATTCAAACTGCTCTCCACTTTCATTCGTTATCTGTGTTATGCAAAGACGGGTTTCAGTTGATAAGCCGTCATGAAATTTGTTGGTACCAATAAATCCTGCTGTTTTAACTTCATCCCCGGGAGAAAATGCTTCAAAATTCCTGAAGCAATGTTTGCGCTAAGCGTCCATTATAGGCGCTAGATACAAATTCGAGTAGGGAATAGAAGTTAGCCAGTGGGGTTCTCTAACACAAGTGAAGTCGTGTGTGCGTGTGAAACTTGACCGGCTAGTGTAGTCACACTCGAGTTGTCACGAAATGTTACGACAGGTTTTTATGAGGATTCTGTCATCACACCCACGCTCGCCTCCAGACATCCTGATCCCCTCTTACAACCAAAGCACGATGTGTGTGAGAATGTAAAGAAAGACGTGCGAGGGCAATACATTGTTAGTCTCGATCGCCCTTATCCAACCCAAGCGTGAGCCAACTTCATTTCCGGGGTAGTGATGGCGCCTTTTGGTTTTAAAAAACCTACTCTCATGTGCTCATAGGGAGTTCGACACGAAATCGTGAAGAAGACACGTGATCATCGGATTTGCGAACCGTCATAGGGAATGCTCATTTGGAGACGGTGTTTACGCGCCTCCATTGATTTCATCTGATCTGCGACGCGTGCCTGATCGCCTTTATGGAGCATAAATATTCGTGCGCAAATACACTGCAGCCATTGTCAGCCGCCTCCGAACATGCAGCACGAACACACCAACTATCCCACCGAAGTCGAGCACGCAGTCAACGAGCTGATCGCTGCCTACTCTGACACCGAAATCTGCCGCTAATGCAGTCTACGAGAAGGTCGGTTATCTGCCCAACCTGACGCGTTACCTGCGTGCCCGCGCTCAAGTCATCTTCTTCCGCCGCGCCACTCTGATGTGCTTCCAAACCAGGCGTGGAGCCGCCGTGGAGGTGGTTGCGCCGCAGCACGCTCCTGGCCAAAAGAAACCCGTGGAGTCCGTGAAGGAGTTCATCGAGCAAGTGGTGAAGGAGTTGGTTGAGGTGGAACGCCATCTGGAGGAGGGCTGGAAGAAGCTGGCAGAGATGGCCGAGAAGCAGGGTGATCGGGCGACGGTCACCTACGCCGAGAAACACCTGGCCAATAAGGCAAACAAGGTTGTTCCCCAGGCAATACACATCTACAACACCTTTCATGAGGTTGAATGTGCCTTCACGTACGACTCGACGGCCATGAAGGAGGAAGCCGAGGAACAAGAGAAGCTCGCGGAACGTTTCATGAAAAAGTAGTGCGGCGCCAGGAAATCAAAAAATTTAAACAGTAAGCTGACAGAGCAGAATAAAGGTTTACTGGAGTTTTTAAGACTTTTTTGCTTCCTTTTTCAACGATAGCCTTATTGAAGTGGTTTGTCGGGGGCAAACACGGTTGACAGTAAGGTCGCTAAGGAGCTCCCGGTCATCTAGCGCAGTTTCCGCTGAGCCATTTATTGCCGGATTAATTTTTAGTGTGTTATGAATGTTCTTGGGTCATCAGTAGCAACCTGAAAACGAAAAAAATATTCAATGAAGATAGGCAATTGAATACGACCGGCAGGCTCAGGTGTTCTGTAGCCTTTTGTACGTTAAAGACTTGTGTCTGTTTGATTTAGTCACATTGTAGTGTCACCGCCGGTCTGTTATGCTTGCAGGGCAAAAATTGGGTTCCAAATTGGTCTTCAATTTGCACGACGGGCGTTCACTTATTGATTCCTGCAATTAATTTATGAGTGGTGCTGTGACACCATTTATGAAGGACACTAAGCCAAAGCTGGATACGCCAGTCCTCCTTGACTTTTTATTGATCAGTATTAAAACTAAAATGCATTATTGAATAGCCCTGGACGATTTTTTTTCTAGTCTTCACACCCTAGCTGTAATAGTGATTTTAAACACGGTAAAATGTTCAAGGTTATCGACTTTGAACGCTGCCACCTCCCGTAAACTCCTCTGAGCCCCGGAACCCCTACTCGAATTCCTATATAGCGCCTACAAGGGACGCTTAGCACAAACAGTGCTTCAGGAATTGTCACATCGTGCGTAAACTGCATGCGTCCTTAGTCGTATGCTGAATCGAGAATTTGGTCGGTGAGATTTCAGCGTGTGATAAGCAGGGATCAGATCCACATGGCAGTTTATGACTCGCTGTTATAGGGGCTAGCCCCAAGCCGATTTTCTTCCGTCCGTCCTCTGATAAAATTTGAAACGAACGGAGGAGAGTGTAATAATTCTTATTGTCTGTACGTAGAAGGAAGAAGAAACTGGTCCTACACCGGAACCATTTGTTGCCTAGTCGGAGCTTTTGAACTCCACCGTCAGAGTTGAAAGCAGGAGAAGAAGAGACGACAGTTATATGTGGTTCATTTACCAACCAACGATCAGTGAGGCGGGTCTGGGGGTGGTGACTCTGTCAGCAAGCGCCAGCTCGATATATTGATTTAGTGAGTACTTATTGATGGCTTAAGCTTCAGGTAATGCGTGGTTTTGTTTGCTTTTGCCTTGCACGATTACCTTCGTGGCTGCGAAATTCAACGTATGAACCCTTTCAAGGTTGTGGGCAGCCGCTTGTGATAATTCGTCAGCCCGTAGCACAGGTACTCTATGTTCGTGTATGCGCGGCCTGAGCGAGCACTCAGTCTGTCCTGCGTAATGATAAGGAGAGTTTAGAGACAGGATGCGATATAATACTCCTGATTGCTCCTTCAGTTTTAAGGTTTTATGTTCACATTGCCTTGAGCGAAACAATATAGATCCGATGGGTATTTTTTACCGTCTTATTTTGTGTCCATTCGGCAGCCGTCGTACTCATAGGATGTCAACTATTCTGTAAGACATTTAATATGTTTCTTTAGCGTGAAACCGATGTCACGTCTGCCTCCCAGCTCTGCAACCCTAAAAGCATCTCGAGCATATAATTTCAAAGGAATTCTAGCTGATTCGTTGTTGGCATGGTCAGTCCGGAGGATGATTTACATCAGTTGTCGAGTAGCCTAGCGTAGTCGCTGTTTGCAATACCGAGGGTGTGCGTCCAGAACGCCCGCTATTACCGAATGAGACTGGATAGCCAATACTGATCATGTTTATAACCCATAAATGCGTTATCTGTGTTCAGTTCCTGTGCGTGGATCCACTTACTGCACACTTGGCACCAGTCTTGGAGTAAAGCAACTTTAGCATTTTAAATTGCTGAATCATTTTTAACCTTGCCTACGGAGTTAAACTAAGCCATTTGTACATTTTAAAGTCTCTGAATAAAAGTCATTTTGTCAAACTGTGCTCTATTAATCTTTTTCTCCCTGTTGCTATCAAAGAGTTTTAAAAATCAATGTGCTTTCACTGTTGTTGGTGCAAGCGGAGGACTTAATGTCAAGTCACGCAGTGCTATGAACATTTCGTTTTATTTTGTCCGTGTTAATTGCACACATTATTTCTTGACCTTTACGTCGTTTTGCGACACCTTTCGACGGCTCCAATTTGCACGTCAAAAGGAAAACTATACACCCGTATTTCATTTTGGACTAGTATGATATACGTGAACGATAGTCAAGTTTTTAAAGGAGCAAGGTTCATATCTACCGGTATAGGAAATAGTTTTTGCAGGCACCGGGCAGTGCCTTCGAGTGCCCCTGTTTCTGCTAATCAGCGTGATGAACTGCAGCCGTACACAACTTATAGAATTAATATAACTATAAAATGTATATTGACAAAATATAAGAAGAACTGTTTATTTGCGCAAAGTCTGTGGAAGGCAGGTATGCTCCGTTCTTACTTTGGTTATCTTGCAGACGTTTCTCCTAGGGCTACAGTACTGGTACCTTAGGAATGTTTCAGGGCTTGATGTTGGACAGTATCATGCTCCAAATCACTAGGTATCCATGAGGATGAGGAAAAATGTGCCGCTGTAACATATTGCCAACACGTAGTCCTTATTGAACGACGTGTATTGTGTTATGGACCAGGATAATATCACAAAAATCATTTGGCAGATCACTTCATTGATTCTGCTGACGTTCAGTGTTTTAAATATTTTACTAAATCTTTCACTCGAAACCCCACTTTATCATAATTTATCTTGTCCTTTGTCCACCACCCATTCGCCTGCATCCTGCAATCTAAGTGAGATGACAGGGAGGACAGTAGGGTTGTTGGTCGATGTAGAAGTTGCTGTTGTCGGACTGTAGTCGCATTGCAACCGCAGATTTCCGAAAAGGCCAATTCGCGCGCAGGTAGTGCGTTAGAAACGTGAGCATGTTGGGAGGGCTTGGGTATTGACGGTGTGGATCCGGAGGCACTTGTGACTTGTGAGCCGCGCATTTGGCCCTAGTAATGGCAATCCGGTTGACTTGGTATATTGCTGCATCAGTCTTCACGGATCGTTACCAGACCAGTTTGTTCTGGGGAGGTCCTCCTAGGTTGCCGGGTTGATTTGCATTTGCTGCAGAGAGCTCTTCAAAGCGTCCTTTTAGCGTAGTTTTTGTTCTCCCTGTCTGTGAGCACCCGTAGCGAAATCCCCGTAGAAAAGTCGTTTGGGTAGTCGCTCGTCGTCTATTTTCACCAGGTGACCGCTCCATCGCAGTCGCACTTTCCTAAGCATGGCGTGGGATGCTGAGGAATCCAGTTGGTTCCAGAACTTTCGCGTCCGGAATCCTGTCATGCCATCTCACCTTCAGTATTTTGCGGAGGCAGCTGAGATCGAAGTGCTTCAGTTTCCTGGCTTGGTTAGGCTAGACCTTCCTGGTCTTCGTTCCGTACAGGTGGGTCGTCAAGACGATGGCCTTGTAAATATTCAATTTAATGTTCAGTTGTAGGCTGTGGCGATTTCACACGGAGGCTTACAGCCCGCAAAATGCCTAACTAGCTTTGCCGATCCGATGCGCAACCTTGTCGTCAACTCTTGTGTCGCGCGACAGTACACTTCCCAGGTAAACGAAGTTGTCGAAAGTCTGGAGTTTGGTGCCGTTGACACTGATTTTAGGAGAATTGTATTCCGCTCTCGGTGATGGTTGGTTCATAACCACCGTTTTATCCGTAATGATGGTCAGCCGTAAGTGGGACCAGCCGGCGTCGATGAGGTTCAGGCTCTGTCGCGGTGGTCAGTGTGCAGTCATCCGCGAAGAGCAGATCGTGGACTGTAGTCGTACGTACAAGCGTTAGAACCTGCATGGCCAGCTATTCGGGAGGTGCCCATCAGTTCTGTAGGTGATGCGAATACCAGGGCACTCATCACGGCAGGCATCTATCAGAATGAGCGGTAATGCCATCAGCCCGTCACGAAGATGAAGCACCATGCGCGTGAATCGTTCAGAACAGCCAAATTTCTGCATGAGTTTCAACAGTGCATAGCGATTCACTGGGTCAAGGGCTTTCGTTTGATCCGCGAAGGTAGTGCAGCGGTGGGATCGTATCTCCTAGCAAGAGCAAGTGGCGAATATTATGTCGGTTGTTCTGCGGTGTCCTCGAAGGCTATATTGACATTCCCAGAGCAGTCCCTGTTCTAGCTGAGGGTTAAAACTCTTAAGAAGAATGCGAACGAAGATCTTTCCGGTGATATTGAGCAGTGAGCTGCCTCTGTGATTATCAGCAAGTTGTCGGCTAACTTCGCGCTGGTAGAGGTAAACGATTGTGGCGAGCCGTGGTTTGCTGCAGAAGACGTGAGACACAAAATTTGTTTAGGGCACACTTTCTAGCCTTTTCCTCCGCCATGAGGTAAGCAGTGGTGTCCCTAAATAAGGTTGCTGGGACATCCCCAGACGGTTACCGAACTCCATTGTAAGTGGGAGGGTGACCCGATTTATCCTGGGCCACCTATCCTTCTCCTTCGGGCTTCTGAAAATGGGGGAGGGGAGCGAGGCGGGAAGGGGATGGGAAGCAGACTCCCGGGTGCAGGGACACAACACCAGACACCCTCAACTGCTTTGGCCCACCGGTCTAGGCGGTTACCGAGGTTTGGCTACTTAGCAGAACTGAGCTTTGAGGAGCCACAGGTGAGAGTAAATGTGTGAATACCGGTTAACATATCAAATGTATTTAAAGAATCGTCACCCATTTGGTGTTTCCGCCAATAAGCGACTGCCGTGTGCGTTAGTCTGTGTTCATTGATTCCCGTCTCCCCCATTTTCCCTGAGATTTTTGCACACGGCATCTAACTTTAAAATTTTAATGACTCATCAAAATACACAGTCTCAAGAATTGCTTGGCCTTCTTGGAAGGGGCAGACTCCGACGACACGAGTCTTTTTACAGGTGAAGATGTGCCCTATATTTGGGATGTTCATGGCCAATTTGGGACAGATGTTTGCGCCTCTTGACTGTCCGTTGATATTCTTAGATGCGGGTGGGGGCAGATTTTCTGTTCAGGCACAATATAGGGCACCATAGGCATAAGACGGGCTCTTTTAAGACAAATTTTTATCAAGCTAGCCAACATTATCCTTGAGGTATACGAACTGAATGTATAAAGTAGTCATCGATTTGTGCGCCACTTTTAATTGAGGTTTCCACAATGGCAGAGCATTCGACTCAAATACCAAATGTCGTGGGTTCGAATCCCAGGTGTGCCACACTTGAGATTGGGTATGCCTGGCTGATGACGGCTAATAAGCCAGAATGGCCATTCCGGTCTCCCTTGTCTTTGTCGGTTCCATTCCATCATATGCTACACGTCGCCATGCGACCGCCTGTGAGGGCTCTTGTCTGAGTTCCAGGGCACAACGGAACATAATTGTTCCTTAAGCAGATCGGTGAGCCACACACTTTCATCATATTCTCGATCGCAACCGACAAAACAACGAGCCCGTGGCTCAATGGTAGAGCGTTCGACTCCAGTACCAAAGGTTGCGGGTTCGAATCCCAGGTGTGCCAAACTTGGGATTGGGTATGACTGGCTGATGACGGCTAATAAGCCAGAAATGGCCATTCCGGTCTCACTTGTCTTTGTCGGTTCCACTCTATATATATATATAAATATATATATATATATGGCACAGATATTACGTGGTTATTCCACAGTGGTTGATTATCTTCGACCCAAATGTTCATTGAAATTTCGGGTCTGACCCTAAAAAGTCATGTCCGAATCATCTGACTCCATGTCCCGTGCATATAATTTCAGAAATTATTTCCTTGATATATATATATATATATATATATATATATATATATATCACCTTCGCCATCACGTTTTGAGGGTAAAAAGAGCTTGAAAATGGCAAATATTTTTTCAGCAACACTGACGAAACCTATGCGGCTTATATTGTCAAACTTTGTTTAGTTTACCCTCTTGAAGAAAGTTATCAGAAATAACAGCATATCCCGTGGGCTATACAATTATCCCCTGAAGTCAGGATACCAGTATCAACATAAGACTTTTTGTATTCAACACCCATACTGTCCTCTTTGAACGGCTCTTTCTATAGCAGTCTTGTAACTACACCATAAAAGGCTGTCTGCTACTATCGCCAACGATGGGTTCGAATAAGAATCTGAACCATCAGGCCAATAAACTTCTTTTTACAGCAATCGCATCTTCTCCTTCTGAATTATCAGTCCAATCATGATAGGCAGTGAAATCCCACATGACGCTGTCGAAGCAATATAGCACGCGCGTCAGTGGTTGATGGCTTTATAATGCGCAACGACACCTTCAAGTGAAGACGGATACTTACGCGTGTCCATGTTTGCAAAACGAAGTAGTTTCCTACTTCAGTCATGGAAGGTATAATTTTCTGCAAAAGAAAATCGGAAGCAGTCACACGTCTACCAGCCCCACAATCGGGCTACAGTTAAGGTGCTCACCATGCTTCTGGGACACGCCGTAGACGTTGTCACCTCTGTCCGACCACGTTGGAAAGAGCCACTAAAATACAAATTCCTTCACGTGTACAGCATATCAGGTTTTAGAATCAGAATAGTTGGAAAAGTAAATGGTCACATCGCGCAGACAAGGAGATTCGAATGAAAAAGCGGTCTTATCAAAAAATACCTGTTGATGCCTAAATGGTCGGCTTTAAGCTAATAGGATTGACAAAGCTGCAGAACACACTCCGCGAATATTAAGGAGCAAAGCCTGCTGTTGCCATTGCAGAAAAGAAAAACTTATTTATAAGAGTGTCTTTTCTAGGAGGCACAGCAAGCGAATTAGTAGGACGGCGTCTAAAAACGGCGATCGTGAGTGCATTCTCGGCGGCAAACTTGCGCATATTGCCTTGCGAACTCTCCCCTCCTACGGTTTTGGGGTAAAGACCGATTGCCATTGCAGGTCACATCGAGGTGCAACTATTCATTCACCGAACAACGAGGAGTTTGGAGAAAAGGGTACCCGAACACATACCCGCCTGGCTAGGTAAAGGGGAAAGTCAATCTATTTCAAGTTCAATTCTTGCACATCTACATGATACGAACCACCAAGTTGACACCAAAAACCTTACAGATTATCCACCGGTTACCCGTACACTATTCTAAAGGTCTACGCAAATGGGTGCTAGCAACAGCTGGCGATTCGGTTAACGAGCCCAGCGCTTTGTTGTCAGAAGACGCGGACAAAGGTAGTCTGTCTTTCCTGGCCACCCCACCACTGATAACTGTCACACGCATTCCGTGTTTGACGCACAGACACCGCTCCTAGCGTATCCTAAACCCCTCTTCGTCCACTCCCCTCCGCTTCCAGCTCCAACGGCTCAACACGCCTACTCAGTCATGCAGGCGGCGTGGAAGCCAAGCGTGTGACTAAGCTCCTCCTCTCGAGAACAATATAAGGAGTGACGGATATTGTTCCCATTGCAAGGCAAGCGATCACGTGTCCATAGGGCGTTTGACCTGTAACAGTGAAGAGCACACGTGATCACCGGATTCACCAGTCTTTTTAGGCACGGGTGATTTGGATGAGCAGTTCACGCACCCTCATCGATTTCAGCTGGAGCATAAATAGGCGAGTGTGAACCAGTTGTAGCCGTTCTGTTCCTCCTCTCGCTCCGCCGAAAATGCAGCACGAACACACCAACTATCCCACCGAAGTCGAGCACGCAGTCAACGAGCTGATCGCTGCCTACTCTGACGCCGAAATCGCCTACCTCACAGCTGCCGCTAATGCAGCCTACGAGAAGATCAATCGCCTACCCAACCTGACACGTTATCTGCGCGCACGCGCTCACGTCATCTTCTTCCGCCGTGCCTCTCTGATGTGCTTCCAAACCAGGCGTGGAGCCGCAGTGGAGGTGGTTGCACCAAAACAAGCTACCAACCACAAGAAGCCCGTGGAGTCCGTGAAGCAGTTCATCGAGCAGGTGCTGAAGGAGTTGATTGAGGTGGAACGCCGTCTGGCGGAGGGCTGGAAGAAGCTGGCAGAGGCGGCTGTGAAGCAGGATGATAGAGTGACGGTCAACTACACCGAGAAACAGCTGGCCAATAAGGCAAATAGGATTGTGCCCCAAGCAACACACATCTACAACACCTTCCATCAGACTGAAAGTCCCTACACCTACGATTCGACAGCCATGAAGGAGGAAGCCGATGAACAGGAGGAGCTTGCGGAACGTCTCATGGACATGGAATGCGACTTCAAGAAATCAGAACAATACTCGAAGCACTAATCTGCTCAAGCAAACTAAGTATTTACTAGATGTCTGAAGGCATCTTTTGCATTATTTTCAACAATAGACTTGATGCCCGAGTTTGTCATGGGGAAGGGCTGGGTGGGGGGCTTCGTCATTCTTTTACTCAATCATTGCTAGAGAGCTTCTTCTTTAGTACACTTTTGGCTCGGACTGAACGAATAGTATAACTCCAGATGACAGAACACGATGGAAAAGCCTAACGAATCGATGGCAAGCGACGGTGCATTTCAGGGCCTGAGCATCAGCGTCTACGAGTCACTGAAAGATTTCATTTGTCACTGACAGTGCGATCAAGTATTTGAGCCAAATGCATTGAAGCTTCCCGTTGGAGACCGACAGCATTACTTTTGTGCGGTTCCTTTGTTTTGAATAACTACCAGCATACCTATAACGCGCCAGCAAATTCAAGTGTTTTAGTGCGATAAGCATTGGTGTAACTGTCGTAATCTTAAACTTTAGTTAATTTGCCTGTTTACAATTGAATAGGAATTGCAGTATTCAGATGGCATCACTTTAAATTAAGCAGTTTGCAGCGAAGTATGAGAGGTTATGTGGTTAAGGTGTCCTCCGTGTATCTCCTTTTCACGGAAGTTTCCATAACACCCTAAAAATAAACATTTCCAATATTTATATGGCAAAGGTGATGTTTTTATTAAAGAACCGAGCACATATTGACAAGCCATTTAGTTCTGTCATGGTTAATGTTATGCGTCAGGATATCGGGCCACGTCCAACTCTGCTCGTCCTAAAATTTTCTACTGTCCAAACTATATTGTCATTATGCTGCATGCTACTGACAAGGTGCAACCCCACTTAAGCAAAGTTTTCAGAACTTTGAAATACGACCTACGAGTTACAGTTCATTATCTGCAAAATGTATAATACTCTTTAAGGCTGTGAATGAAAACGGTAAATTTTTAGGAATAAGGGAGGAAAGTGGAGGCAAGTAAGTGTCTCAGAAAACTTCACTGAATGACACAACACACCTCAGATGAAAGTGAGCTCTTACGACCGACTGCACAACTGCACTCTTAACTTAGACCTTTTTATAGTTACCTAAGTGGATCAAATTTACAGCGTTTTGAGTAGGTAGTAGGTTGAAGCCGCGTGGCAGAATGAGGTCCGCTCCACCACCCTCCCAAAAAAATGTTTCATTGGCTAAATCCAAGCGTACGTTTACTCCGCTTTGACACCTACTAACCCTAACTTAGACGCCCAAATCGTACGTACAGAATCAGTTTCTGCTTTGCTGTCGCCCGCTTTCGGCTTGGTCCTTACCATTCTCATCGAGGCTGTAAACTGCACGAACGGCTTCCATCTCATTCGAGTAAAGCATTCGGTAAGTAGGTTATATAAGACAGAAAAACTAAGCAAGGCCTTCTTCCGGAGTAGGAGCATTGGACGCAGCCACATCCTGAATGATGACCCTGTGCTGGTGGTCGAGAATTTCCCTTGACATACGTCCAGAAATTTTGTCGATTGCCGTAAGATTCAAGTTGAAAGTAACCTCAAAATCCTGGGTAGGCGTTATCCTATACGCACTGGCAACTCACATCTGCCTTAGCATTCAAAGAAGTGCTCTTTAAACGCATTTGGGATATTTGAAGAATTCAATAATGATTCTACACCAGAAGACCTATTTCTATCACCACTAGGCACAAAGGGTTCCCTCTCATTTTCCCTCGGTGTTGCAGCTGAATGAATTTCTGTGATGCTTCTAACTACGACGAGCAGTATGCTAATGGCGTCGCTAAGTTCTTGTGGCATAGACATTTGACCTGACGTTCTCAGAATCTTCATCACTGGTTCTTGTGTCAGTATTAATTGCGTAATCTTCACATACATTGCAATGTTTTTGAGATGAAGCTCTTTTGACTTCTATGTTTTAACATTTTTCGTTTTGACTGCAACTCTTTTCACCTAAATCGGGCTATCCTGTGTCTGCTTTATGAGCAACTGAAAGGTACGTATCATTCTCGGCTCCTTCTGCATGTGCCCCTTCTGCTGCATACTGATCCGAGTTTGAGACTATCACGGTTTACTCAAAGCCGTGGCTTGGAAGGCTGCGTGGTATGAACTAGGTGCAACCATACTTAAGCAATCCTTCGTAATCGAAAGCGCATTTTAGAATTTGAGCTAACATTTTTCAAAATCGGTCATTCGTACTTTTTTGGAGAAATTTGTAATATGACTTGCCAGTAACAGTTCATTATCTGAAAAATTTATAATGCTCTTGAAGGCTGTGAAGGAACACTGTAAATTTTTAGGAACCAGGGACGAACATGGAGACAAGTAAGTGTCTCCGAAAACTTCCTTGAACGAGACAACAGACCTCAGATAAAAACGAACTATTACGCCCAACTGCGCAGCCTAAACTTCATCCCTAAATAAAGACCTGTTTAAATTACTTCAGTGGATCATTTTTACAGCGTTTAAAGTCAAATCGCACGTCAGAATGACGACCGCTCCATCAGCCCCCCAAAAAATATATTTCCTTTGCTAACTGCGAGCGTAAATTTATCCCATGTTCACAGCTACTCACTTCAATGTAGACGTTGAAACCGTACGTACAGCATCAGTTGCTGCGTTACATATATGGATATAGGAAAAGGTGCGGACACCAGTTTTTGAAATGGAAGGAAACCACAAAACGATCCCCCAGACGTTGTCTTGAACTTGCCTTCCATATATATGTCTTATATTTATTACACTGCACTTTAGACCGTAAATGAATTAAGCGCAGTTTGTCTATCACAAAGTTTTTTGAATCTTTTTTAAAAAATTACAGACATGGGGGAGTAAATCAGAGCACAGATCCATCACCGAGTTTTACATGCTCACCAGTCTCCATCCTAGACAATCCTGAGGATTCGTTAGGTTCTCTAAGAGCGATACTATATATTTCCCCTAGGCTAAAATTAACGAACTCTCACCATTTTTGGGATACCAGTGACGCTTCGTTTGAAGGAAAGCCTGCTGCGAATGTCTCCGAACTCGGGACCTGTGTCCAAACAATTTGCGCCCACAGACCACGACAGACAAAGTCAACCAACTGAGTAACTACCACAAACTATACGGGGACAGAAAACGGTCGCAAGAAAGGATGCGTATATATCAAAATTAACAAAACTCAAAAAAGCTTGTGAATTTAAATTTGCTCATTTATCAGAAAAAAACCCAAATAAGGTGGAAAATGTTGCAGTTAAAAGAAAAATGTTAAAACATAGAAGTCAAACGAGTTTTGTCTCAAGAAAATTGCAATATATGTGACGATTACGCAATTACTACCAACGCAAGAACCAGTGACGAAGATTCTGAGAAAGTCAGGGCAAATGTCTATGCCAATAGAACTTAGCGACGCCACTAGCATATTGCTCGTCGTTTTCGGAGACACTTACTTGTCTCCATGTTCGTCCCTGGTTCCTAAAAATTTACAGTGTTCCTTCACAGCCTTCAAGAGCATTATAAATTTTTCAGATAATGAACTGTTACTGGCAAGTCATATTACAAATTTCTCCAAAAAAGTACGAATGACCGATTTTGAAAAATGTTAGCTCAAATTCTAAAATGCGCTTTCGATTATGAAGGATTGCTTAAGTATGGTTGCACCTAGTTCATACCACGCAGCCTTCCAAGCCACGGCTTTGAGTAAACCGTGATAGTCTCAAACTCGGATCAGTATGCAGCAGAAGGGGCACATGCAGAAGGAGCCGAGAATGATACGTACCTTTCAGTTGCTCATAAATCAGACACAGGATAGCCCGATTTAGGTGAAAAGAGTTGCAGTCAAAACGAAAAATGTTAAAACATAGAAGTCAAAAGAGCTTCATCTCAAAAACATTGCAATGTATGTGAAGATTACGCAATTAATACTGACACAAGAACCAGTGATGAAGATTCTGAGAACGTCAGGTCAAATGTCTATGCCACAAGAACTTAGCGACGCCATTAGCATACTGCTCGTCGTAGTTAGAAGCATCACAGAAATTCATTCAGCTGCAACACCGAGTGCAAATGAGAGGGAACCCTTTGTGCCTAGTGGTGATAGAAATAGGTCTTCTGGTGTAGAATCATTATTGAATTCTTCAAATATCCCAAATGCGTTAAAGAGCACTTCTTTTGAATGCTAAGGCAGATGTGAGTTGCCAGTGCTTATAGGATAACGCCTACCCAGGATTTTGAGGTTACTTTCAACTTGAATCTTACGGCAATCGACAAAATTTCTGGACGTATGTCAAGGGAAATTCTCGCCCACCAGCACAAGGTCATCATTCAGGATGTGGCTGCGTCCAATGCTCCTACTCCGCAAGAAGGCCTTGCTTAGTTTTTCTGTCTTATATAACCTACTTACCGAATGCTTTACTCGAATGAGATGGAAGCCGTTCGTGCAGCTTACAGCCTCGATGAGGATGGTAAGGAACAAGCCGAAAGCCGGCAACCGCCCCCTAATCAGCTTGCGTTGTTTAGGATAGAGGAAGCGATTTTACTCCTGTCCAGATAAAAGAACCTCCCTAGTCTCCGAATGATTTTTTGCTAAACGGACCACACTCCGGCCGACCATCTGAAATGTTGCGACAAGCTGCAGCTACATGATGACCGGTTCTGGACGTGTGCCCGGTGTCTGACCTGCCTAGACAGCCAGCCCACGTTTACCACTCACGAGCTGGACCCTAGAAGCATATGTATGCCTTTTCCTTGATTGACCCCGGCAAAAAGCGCACAAGACAACGTCCTAAATGCCAAATACAGTAGGAGCTTTTGCTGCTCTGACCGGCGATCTGGGTGTAAACACTTTTACAGGCCAGTAGACAACCTTCTTGGCCACGAATTGTAGCAAGTAATGATAAACGCATTAGATTGGTTATGTTTAAGTATAGCAGAATGGGATAAATGAAGGCTGCCGCCGAACCGGCCTCGCTGGTGATGGCTTCTAAAGGCTGTGGCGTAACTGACCAAGGGATGTATAAATCGGGTGACACATCAATCTGTTTGTATGCTCTACCTGTCACAAAACACCCCCTTCCACTCTGTTGCACTGACTTCTCAAGGACAGGACAGCCACGAATCGCATTTCCTAAGAGTACCCTTCACCATGCTTTTAAACGCGAGGGAGGCCTAACGCCTGCCGGTCTTCGACAAAGAAGCATGACAGCCCGACTGTTGAGTCCGATGATATCCACCGGGTGCGTTCACTAATCGGATAGAGGGGTATGCTCTTCCATTGCGCCTTGGGGTTCAACTCAGAGTTTGCTGTGGAAAAGCGAGTAGCACTAATAAAAGAAGGAATATTAACAACTACAAATTAACCTGCAAAAATTACCCCTGTTTTACAAGTCTTCGTCAGTCATCCGCAAAAAACTTAATTTATGCAGGACTTGCGATTCCATCCTGGACCCTTGGCTCATGGGACTTATAAAAAACATAGGCCTTTGCAATTGAGCCATTGGGCCAATGTCCCGTCAAGGTGATTAAGGCTTGCGAACGCCGCACTAGACAAAATGTTCAGTCTTATAGTGCGAAAACGTTTAATCGATTTTTCGATTACTGTAGAACTGGAAATATAATTTACGGAAACCAAGAATAGAAACTATCGTTTATTTTACTCATTTGGCCGAAACTTATATCCTCTTCAAATCTCATTTTCGAAGATTAGTTAACCTTCAATGTGAAAAATTATTATTCTTTGATGTTGAAGGCCATGAAATTTTCGTTAAACTAGCATCGTATCCGTTAATTTTTAACTGCACCTTACGAAGTTAAAGGCAGCGTGGCCACCATGAACTGGAATTTACACCCTGTTCCCTACAGCAGGTTGAGCGTGAATTTCGTTGGGGTTAGTTTATTATAATATTAGGCTTGCGTAGCATATATTGCACCGAGCAATGCCGACAAAGACAAGTGAGATAGGAAGGGACATTTTTGGCTCATTAGCCGTCATCAGCCAGTCATACCTAACCCCGGATTTTGCTCCGCACAAGACTCAAACCCACGATCTGTTGATCAGAATTCCAACGTTCTAACCGTTGAGCCACGGCCTTGTTGCCTTGCCGGTTTAAATTTGAAATATTTACATTCGTTACCGAACGCTCATCCATCGCTAACTGAAATCACGCGTCCCGTTCTGCCTTGGGGATCACTCTCGAGCCCCGTCAGCAGCCGCACAGCGGTTAGTGTTATAAGAGGCAGATGAACGCTGCCGGCAAATACAAGAGAGACTGGAATGGCAATTTCTGGCTCAATAGCGGTCAGCAGCCAGTCCTATTCAACTCCAGGTCGTGCCGCACCCGAGGCTCGAACCTGCGACCTGTTGATCTAACGATTGATGCGCACTCTCTACCCATTAACCCACATGGACCCGAGGTCAAGACAATCTCAGGAGGGATGGAGGCGGGATCGAGCACTGTGGCGGACTGCACTAAACAGCTCGTCCACGCTCGCTGGTACAGGTTTTCAGAGTCATAACCTACCAAACTGTTCTATGGACAGATTTATTATACACGCACATCCTTTCGGTAAAGGAAATAGACACAAGGATAGGTTATATAACCCGTAGTACGGAAAAGATAACTTGTGGATCGTGTCCGACAGGAATGGTATTATTAATGGCAACACGAGTAGACTTTACAGCGTGACACTAGGGAAACTATATAAACAAACTTTTAACAAATAAATAAAATATGCATCGTGATGTTTCTTATGTTTATCAAATAAGCAGAAGTTAAGTATGTTCAATAAAAATACAACGTTATCTTCGCCTCGTTCAATTGACAGCAACTCAGAATTTGAAGTTGCCCAATTTTTCAGTTTACAATCCTTAGTCCCGCGGGATGTCCTATTGTGGTCGGATATGCGGCAAGATAACACTAGCTGGCATATTATTACCGAATAAACCAATATTCGTAGAAATTCAATTCACATTCATCAGCAAGTTCTGAGAGTAACAAGAGCTTGGTCAAGACCTCTTCAGACCCATACAACTGAGACCTTGGTACTTCCAGCAACTTCTTAGGAGGCGAAATCGGTATCAAACTACGTTCCGAGTTCTAAATTCAGTCAAATGTTAGTTTGCACAACGTGTGAATCTTAGTGCTAAGCTCCCTTGGCGGTTTCGGTCACACAACGGTAGTCGAGAGACTGACGAACACAGCGACCGAATTTAGAAGTCGTATGCTCCAAAGGCAAGGAAAATTGAGAGAATGTACTTGTGAAGCCTGACTGATTAGGTGTGTCTTGACACTTAAGAACGAAGGCTTTTATGATGGTTCAGGCACCACACGCACACTCACTTCCAGACATCCTGATCTCTTGGGACCTAAAAACGATGGGTATGGGAATAGAGAAGCCTTGGTGTGAGGTCGATGCATTGAAAGTCCTCCTATTTTCAATCCAATTAGAATACGAGACAACTGCATTAAGCAGGGTGTCGACGACGCTTGTGACCATTCAAAGACTAACACTCACGTGCTCATAGGATATTTAGCATGAAATGGCGAAGAGAACAGGGGATCATCGGACTTGAAAGCCATCCTGGGGCTGCTCATTTGGAGAAGGAGTACACTTGCCCTCATTGACTTAGTCTGAATGCTATTACATGCTTGACTTTTACTATGCAGCATAAGTAGGCGAGTGTGAACTAGCTGTAGCCGTTCTGTTCCTCCTCTCGATCCGCCAAAAAGTGCAGCACGAACACACCAACTATCCCACCGAAGTCGAGCACACAGTCAACGAGCTGATTGCTGCCTACACTGACGCCGGAATCGCCTACCTCACAGCTGCCGCTAATGCAGCCTGCGAGAAGGTCGGTCATCTGCCCAACCTGACGCGTTACCTGCGCGCACGCGCTCACGTCATCTTCTTCCGCCGCGCCACTCTGATGTGCTTCCAAACCAGGCGTGGAGCCGCCGTGGAGGTGGTTGTGCCGCAGCACGCTACTGGCCACAAGAAACCCGTGGAGTCCGTGAAGGAGTTGATCGAGCAGGTGCTGAAGGAGTTGGTTGAGGTGGAACGCCGCCTGGAGGAGGGCTGGAAGAAGCTGGCAGAGATGGCGGAGAAGCAGGGTGATCGGGTTACGGACACCTACGCAGATAAACACCTGGCCAATAAGACAAACAAGACTGTTCCCCAGGCAACACACATCTACAACACCTTCCATCAGCCTGAGTGTCCCTTCACCTACGATTCGACAGCCATGAAGGAGGAGGCTGAGGAACAGGAGGATTTCGCGGAACGTCTCATGAACATGAACTGTGGCGCCAAGAAATCAGAATCATTAAGCTTATCAAGCAAAATATGTGGTAACTAGACGTTTTAAGGCATATTTTGTTTAATTTTCAAGAATAGCCATGTGGAACAAGCTTCTTGGTTGTAAACACCGCATGTAGTTATGGGGATCTGATGCTCCCATCCGTCTACTCAGGGGTCACTTGCCTGGGATTCTGTTCGTGAACATTGAGCCAGGATAGAGCCTATAGCGAAAATCGTGAGGACATAACTCAGGGAAATCTTACCTGATTCCCTGTGGCAGCGGCGAGTCAGAGGCAAGTAACAGACGTTTCAGTAGCTGAACTCCAGCATGTGCGGAACTTATAAGCGAGTCACGGCACATTTTAATAGTCTGTGATGCTGGAATCGATGATTTGATCCCAATACAATGAAGATTCCCAGTGAAGACCGGTTAATTCGTTTGAGTTCGGTTCCCTTGTTTCGAGCGGCTTTCTCTATGCCCAGAGTAACCTCTGAAATTACGTAGTTTACCGTGAAGGATGAGAGAACGCGTAGACAATGTGTCCTCTGTTTATCCTTACTACACGGCCATTTGCATGGAGTCGTTAAGACTTGCGCGTGATTTAGTTTAAAGTGATAGTAAACTTGCATGGCATCTACCGCGCTCTCTCCTACCCCACCTGAGTCCGGTTTCATGACAGAGTCAAGAAGACCGGAGATGGGAGAGGGCACAGGTGGCTGGTTCGGCCGGGGCCCCTAGACCGAAGCCGCCCCTTGGTGAACCACCACACCTGGCTCGAATCCCACGGAGTGGGAGTGCAATAAAGGCCGCATTAAGAAGGAGCCATTGCAGTTTGACTCGCAGACCACCAGTTGGCCATTACAAACAAAACACACATTTGGCTGACCACGCGGTTCGAGTGTTCCCGTCAGTTGGCAACCTTCCAAGCCACGGTTTTTGGCGCACCGTGATAGTTTCAAGTCTGGCATGATTTTGTTATAGTGAGGAACATGCCCTGAGTTGTGGACCTCATTCTCTCCCCCCGCCCCACAATCAGACCACCGTCCGAGCCGGTCAGTTGTCTGATGCGGAAGTGGGTGCAGCTGTTGGTGACCTCGTCTACGTGTACTACGCATGTGATATGCTCTCCCCAAACATAAGCTCCAGGATTTCACACCAGTGGGGGTTGAAATGCTCATATTTCACATGTGTGAGATAGACAGACGTCCCGTTAAGAAGGAGCCATCGCAGCCTGACTCCCAGACCACCAGTCAGCCACTCCACGCAACACACATTGGACTGACTGTGAGGTCTGAGGAAGATTGTCAGTTGGCAACCTCCCACCCTACGGCGCTTATCGCTACTGCACTCTCTTTTCCTCCCCCATATGAGCCCGGTGCCATCACAGAGTCAAGAAAACTGGAGGCGGGAGAGGGCACATGTGACTGGCGCGGCCGGAGCCGCCCTTGGGTGTGCTACCACACCTTGCTCGGATCCCACGGAGTGGGAGTACCATAAAGGCCACATTAAGAAGGAGTCATTGCAGTCTGACTCTCAGTCCACCGGTTAGCCACCCCACACAAAACACACATTGGGCTGACCACGCGGTCCAAGTTATGCCGTCAGTTGTCAACCTTCCAAACCACGGCTTTTGGCGACCCGTGATAGTTTCAAGTGCGTCCGATTGTTTATAGTATATTCAGAAAGTTCGAGAATATGTGAGGCCTAGCTAAAGGCTTACAAAAAACGGCCAATGGTTATTTTGAACAAAGAGAACTACATCAACAACTTCGAGGCACTTTTGGGTGATAGAACTGTCTATATTCCTTGCGAGGATGACATGACGAAGACGATAGTAAGCAATATCAACAAGGACCTGCAAGGCTTCGGAAGTCAAAAGCAATAACGCAGACTGACTGTCAAAAGATGAAACCAAAGGACCCAGCGCTAGTGAGATTCTATGGCCTCTCCAAGGTCCACAAACCAGGAACCCTCTTATGACCGATCGTCTTTCTAAGAGGCACCCCAACGTTTGGCCTAGCCAGTTGGCTGGTTCAAAGTCTCAAGTTTCTAATCCAGAGTTCTATAATAACCGTCCACTCAGCTGAACAATTCATACGAAAGTTGCAGGGTATTCAACTTACGAATGAGGAAGTGACGTCACTCTTCACCTTCATCCCACAACATCTCGAAGTTGAAACCATACAAACCTTACGAACAAATCAATGGCGCTGATGAAGGTCATACTTGGCAGAGGTGATTTAAATATGCAGTGAGCTGTAGAGTCATTCATTCCTTGACGATGGGTTCACGTGAGAGTTCGAAACGTCGGATGACTAAACATCTGGTCCCAGAGAACGCCTTAGCGTCCTCGTCAGACGCAGGCGGGTAGTAAATGTGACAAAAACACGTTTAATATCGTAAATGCTCGAAAATATTGATAATGGCGTGAAATTTGCGCCACTGGGCGGCCACCGGGTGTATCAGCCTGTCCTGGTTGGTCCTCGTTTCTTCCACTTCTCCTTGAGATTTCTGTACGCCACATCAAACTCGATATGCCTGTTGATGCATGACTCATCTGAATGCAATGCTTCGAGGAACGCTCGACCTTTCTTGAAGGGACAGGCAGCTACAATCCGAGTTTTATCCCAAGCGAAGGTGTGCCCGTTGTCTAGAGTATGCATAGTTTCTTGGAACAGATGGTCCCATCTCTTTGCTGCCAACTAATGTTCGTGGATGCGTGTAGAGGCAGATTTTCTTGTCTGACCACAATAAAATGCATCACATACTTCACACGGGATCTTGTAGGTGACTTCTTTCGTGTCTGAAGAGTTGACCAGATCCTTAGGGTGGACAAGCTGGGTACGCAATATAGTTGTCGGTTTGTGCGCCACATGAATTTGGTGCTTCCTTAAGTGCGATGAGTTAGGACACATTCTTACTGTGAGGAAGGGTTCGCCATGTATTCATTTTGGGCGCCTGATTGGTTCCTTTTCCTTTGACTTGTGCCATCTCAAGCATCGGCGGACAAAATCCTACTGGTACCCGTTCTGCAAGAATAATTCAAACAAGTAATTCAGTTCAATTCGATAGCCTTCTTCGTTGCAGCAATGTGTTTTTTCTCGATTGAGTAGACTGCAGGCAGCCCTCCGTTTGTGAGCGATGGGCTGATTGCTCTCATAAGGTAGAATGACTTCGGCATAAGTTTCCTTTCGGTAAACCAATGTGCTTAGCGTTCAGTCGATCTTTCGCTGTACGAGAACATCCAGGAATGGGATTTTATCGTCAACTTCCTTTTCGAGTGTGAATTTAATTCCCGGAATTGTGGAGTTGATGGTGTTTTGGAGCATTTCCAGTCAGTCCTTTTTAACGTCAACAAATGTGTCGTCCATATAATGCAGCCTTAATTAAGGATCAACTAACGTAAGAGCCACTGCCTCGAGTTTCTGCATTGTGATTTCGGTGAGAAAACCAGAGATGGGTAACCTCATTGGAGCCCCTTTTCAGTTGCTTATAGCAGTTTCGGTCGAATGAAAAGGTAGTTTCTCAACATAGGTCCATGAGTTCGAGCACGGCCGCTGCTGGAACATCCATAGCCTGGGACAACAGGAGTTCCTCTGTGTACCCTTTTGCGAGGTCTGCCAGTATGGACATGAAGAGGGAAGAGATATCGAAGGAGACCATAATTTCATCTGTGGAGCTTGTGGTTCCTTTTTTGTTTCTTTAGAAACTCCGTTGAGTTCTCAATTGAGGTTACGCAATTCTTCGTATGCGGATGAAGCTTTTGGAATAACCACTTGGAAATGTTGCAATTGGGTGCACCGATTAATGAAACTATCGGTCGCAGGGGAACTTCAGTTTTGTGAAATTTAGGTACTCAATAAATCTTCGCGATGGTCGGTACAGTTTGCCTCAGGGATTTAACAATATCGCCTGACAGTTGCTTTTTTCCCTGTAAGACGTTTTAACATATTTTCAATTTATAAATTCTGTGTCTTTTAGTGTCCACAGAGATTGTTTCATAAGTGAATCCATCTTCTAACAATGACAGCATCTTTTCACTATAGGCTGTTTTGTTTAAAACCGCAATTGTGCCTACATTGTCCGCCGGGAGATTGATAATATCCTTGTCAGTTTTTAGACCCTTTAACACTTCCCTTTATTCATGTGATAGGATTTAAAAAATGTTTCCGGTCTTTTAAGGCTTATATGAGGCTATTTCGGATAGTAAACTACTCATCTTCTGTGAGGTTCGCAGTCGATATGATGGATTCCAAGATTCAAGAAACCCCAAACAGTTTGAGTCAGAAGGATTGTGTTTCAGACCTTTGGAAAGCAAGCTATCTTCCACTGTCGGGAGGATTCTCGATAACAGATTTACGACCTTCTTTGAACACTTCAGGTTTTTTTCGTTTTTTTTGTGAAATGTTCAACCATTTTCAGTCTAAAACATCCCACTTCTTCTGTCGTTCAAGTTCATAAACACGTGCAATCGTGTAGTTTAGGGATTCAAATAATTGTGAAGGAAGTTGTTCTCGGCAAATCTCTATGTGTCGCTCCTTAGAAATGTGGAATAAATAAAACAAATTGATGGATTTTTATACATAGTTATTGGGACACGCCTCATAATTTTAGTCGCGCTTCTCCGGTCCGCAGTCAATTAAAAAAAAAAACGTATGGACCTCATGTCTGCATATGGTAGGCTGCGATTACGCCTGTGCAAAGTAATGGTGCACTAAGGGAGGGTACTTAAGATCGAAGGTTCCTATTACGAGTCACTCATCATTTCCTTTCCGACCTCCAGCCATGCGGATCTAATCCTGCCACCGAAACACGAGGGGTCTGGGAAGGACGAAACTGCGCAAGTCTTCCCCGCTCTGATCCAACTCAAGCGACAACGACTGACCTTGTGATCATTGAAAGACATGTGATTACGTGCTCATACGAAGTTTGACCTGAAATGGCGAGGAGGACATATGATCATTGGATTCGCAAGCCATCGTAGGCACTGTTTATTTGGACGAACGGTTCACGGGGCATGATCGATTTTATCTTATCTGCAACGCATTCGCCATCGCCTTCATGGCGTATAAATAGGCGTGTGAAGAGGCTAAAACCATTGTCAGCCGCCTCCGAACATGCAGCACGAACAGACCAAATATCCCACCGAAGTCGAGCACGCAGTCAACGAGCTGATTGCTGCCTACACTGACGCCGAAATCGCCTACCTCACAGCAGCCGCTAATGCAGCCTATGAGAAGGTCGGTCATCTGCCCAACCTGACGCGTTACCTGCGCGCACGCGCTCATGTAATCTTCTTCCGCCGCGCCACTCTGATGTGCTTCCAAACCAGGCGTGGAGCCGCCGTGGAGGTGGTTGCGCCACAGCACGCTCCGGACCACAAGAAACCCGTGGAGTCTGTGAAGGAGTTCATCGAGCAAGTGTTGAAGGAGTTGGTTGAGGTAGAACGCCGTTTGGAGGAGGGCTGGAAGAAGCTAGCAGAGATGGCGGAGAAGCAGGGTGATCGGGTGACGGTCAAGTATGCAGATAAACACCTGGCCAATAAGACAAACAAGATTGTTCCCCAAGCAACACATATCTATAACACCTTCCATCAGGCTGAGTGTCCCTTCAGCTACGATTCGACAGCCATGAAGGAGGAGGCTGAGGAACAGGAGGAGCTTGCGGAACGTCTCATGGACATGGACTGTGGCGTCAAGAAATCAGAAAAATACTCGAAATACTAATCTCGTAAAACCGAATAAATGATCACTGGACGTTTTAAGGAATATTTGCTTCATTCTTAACAATAGCCTTTTTGGACGAGTTTTTCGAGAGTAAAGATGTCTGGTAGTCGGAAACGAATTATTGTACGACCCCGATAACCATCAGTGAACTATTGTACGGCCCTACTAACCAAAACGATCGATAGTTATGAGTGTAAGATGGGATTGGTGGCAATGTCGGTAGTACAGTTTAAATGACGGAAATATGGTGGTAACATTTTGTCAATAAAAAGAAATATGTTATGCGCATTGTCATCGTTCAGGTGAGCTGGGTTGTTTTGAGGACTAAATTAGATGCACTTTACCACGCCTACCTAAACGCCAACCTAACCCGAGCCCTTGATTTCTTTGTCGATTAGTGGAGTCACCGCATCGTCCGTCTGCTGAGCTGTTGACTGATTAGGTTTTACGTTTGTGTTCTTTTATCTATGAGTGAACGCATAGCATAAGACCTGAAGCCAGATCTTTTGGGGACAATCCTACGTGATCCGTTAAGTGCAGCGGCGATTCAAAGGCAAGTGACAGTACTCTGCAATTGCTGAGCTCCAGCATATTGAGACTTGACCTGCAGTGCATAGAACGATCGCAGGGGACTCCAATTTGATCCAGTTGAATAAATGACAACGGACGCATTAAAGTCTATATTCGTTAAGTAAAGAAGCCCAATCTGGCAAATGT
This sequence comes from Schistocephalus solidus, assembly GCA_017591395.1. Taxonomy (NCBI): domain Eukaryota; kingdom Metazoa; phylum Platyhelminthes; class Cestoda; order Diphyllobothriidea; family Diphyllobothriidae; genus Schistocephalus; species Schistocephalus solidus. The sequence goes on from WEDG01001270.1 coordinate 268,259, forward strand.
ACGTGTGTGATTATTCGTCATCGGGCTTGTTTAATGAACAGGGATTAAATGATCAACCGATTCGCGTGCAGATTTCTCATAAGGGCACGCACGTTCAACACAATTTACCCATTTTGCCACTTACTGCCGGGTTGCTGCAGATACGGGCAGGTTCTTGACTCACCTGACGAACAAGACCGGCGGCGGCGGCGGTGGTGGTGGTGGTATGCTGAATTCCTTCCAGTCGCTTGGTGTCGGCAGTGGTGCGTCTCATTTCTTGTCCGGTGTAAGGTCTCAGCAGTTGGAGACTGTGGCCGCAGCGCGTTTGGGTCTAATATGCCCACCGGCAACCTGTTAAGTTGCAACTTCCACCCTTCACTACCGCCACCGTATGAGCAGTTGACTTTGAGGGCAGACCTGCTAAGGACGTTTCTCGGCCAGCAGTAGCAGCAGCAGGATTTACCCTCTTATATGCCTCTAATGATAATGGGCATTAATAACCCCATGATGGTCGGCCAACGTGGCAACGACGCCGTGAGCTTTTCCATGTCTAGTTTTGACTTCAGAAACGAAATAACCCAGAAACTGGAGGACAGGTATGCTCCAGATGATACCACCACCGTGGAGGCACGACGGTGCCGACTTTGAAAAGTCATCCAGTCGACAACCCTCGAAGCCCTCGGTCGCGCACGCCATCAACATCAGGACTTATTTTGCGTCATTAACAACCTACTCGCCGAGAAGAATCAAATATACAATGCTTAAATGGACCTTCAGACTGACGCCAGCAAATCAGCCTTCATCAGATGCCACCTCCTTGCACAACAATGGCTGCGGGAGATGCAGGACGCCAGGATCTCCGTAAGACTGAGGAAATCTAAGGGTACTCGGACCGTAACGAAAGGAAAAACTTCTTGAAAGCCATCAAGGCCATATTTGGCCCCTGCATCAAGGGAACCGCGTCGCTGCTCAGCTCTGACGGCACAACACTTCTGACGGAGAAATCCCAAATTCTGAAGGGCTGATTTGAGCACTTCAGAAATGTCGTCAATTGCTCATCAGCCATCTCCGATGCTGCCATTCACCGGCTCCCTTAAGTTGACCCGAAAAATTACCTAGCTCTCCCGCCTTCCCTACCAGAATCCATTCGGACCACACCCGCATCCGATGCAATCCCGCCGAAAGCCTACAAGCATGGTGAACCCCAGTTGATGACGGAACTCGCAACAATGTTCCAGGAGATGTGGCGCCAAGGCATTTCAGGTATAAATCCGCTGGGTCAGCTTATGCAAATTTAAGAACCTGGCGCACACTTCTTCCGCCCCAAAATGCCTAAATTACATGCATTAAAGGGGACTTTTTGCGTCTTACTGAGGCAGGCTACGTAGAGCCGACAAAGACTTTGAGTAAGCACAATGGCTGGTCTTAATTCAATCAACCCTCATAGGTGGTCAGCTTTTTCAATCCTGGGAGTCACTTTGTTTACACCTCCACTGTATGAGCTTGCACTTTTAAGTGCTAGATACTGCTGTGATCATGGTTGCTATCGCCATTTTCTCTGTGATCTGTCGTGATTCCTATTCGTTTTTGGAGAAATTGACGACAGTGGGACTGACGAACCATATTTAACGTATTGTTACCAGGGACGATCAACTACAGAGGGAATCGGAGCTGCCTCGAGGGACTGTGATGAACCATAATGCCTATGCGTCGCCCCCTGCTGGGGAGCAGTGTTGGATCTAGGTCAGCCATATTAAGCTGAGGGTTTGTGGGGATAAATGGACCGAATGCATTTCAGTCACCCTCCTGGACAACCTGAAAAGACACCATGGTTGCAGAGTGACTCATTTGAGCGCACATTCACACCCCCATTAGTTACGAGCAATTCAAAGGCCTCTATACTCGATTTTCGCACACATCCACAGCTCTAAGGGACGAATTACAATGGACATGCACTCTTGCGGAGATATCACGTGGCGTCCTTAAACACATTCTGAAGTTTAGAAATGCCTTCAAATAGGACCGATTCGGGCAACGATGTTTTCACTACCTGGCTGGCTGATGACTGCTAATAAGCTAGAAATGGCCATTGCAGTCTCCCTTGTCTTCGTCGCCAATGCAATGCTGCACTAGGGAGCTCAAAGGCTTCGCCTATATTTCCCTTAATAAAACTGAACTGAATAAAACTGAACTGAAATATATGGCCAAGACGTTTATACCGTGTTGTGCTCCAAGGTACAACAGGACGCTCGGTGATCGCCTATCTGTCATTGTTAGAGTAGGGAGTACTAGTTATTGGAGGCATCACACAAGTTGCATTTGGTCGTTCAAATTGTCTCTTGCAGGTGGTGAGAGTTCATGTGGCTGCCTCTACCTGGTACAATACTCTCATCTGTGGCTCCTCAAAGCTGTGTTCTGCCCAGCGGCAACTCCCCAGGCAACCGTCACGACTGGCGGGCTAAACCAGGTGAGGGTCACAGGTGTTGTGTGTGTCTTCACACCCGGTATGTCTGACTCCCGAAATTCCCACCCCATCCATCTCAAGAGTCCTACGGCTGGCACGACAGCAATCTCGCAGGCGGCCTTGGCTAACGCATGTCGATATACCACTAAAACAGAGCCGTGACTCATAGTGGAGTTGGGCAGCCATCTGGGATGTCTGAGCAGCCCTATTTAGGGACATCACTGATGCTCTCTCCGCGGAGGAAGGGGCCAGAAAAGGTGCTCTAAAAAACGTTGAGCATCACGTCTTCTGCAGCCATTTGAGGCTCTCAGATTGCAAACTACGCGGTCGTAAAACTTAAACAAACATCAGTACCCCCATCCCCATCCCCCGCGCAATACTCACCAGGCTGCTTGGGTGAGACCGCTAACACTAGCAGCCAGAAATTTTTGCTTCCTTTTAAACAATCAGAGCAGAAACCGGCCTGAACAGAGAACGGCGCTAGTCGCGAGATAAAAGGTGGAGAGCTGGGTCAGCTGGAGGAGGTGGCTGCCGGCTAAACCTTCTTCTGGAGTTGCCGCCCAAAGGCAGAGCGACGCGACATTGGTGCCGCATTTGCCATCCAAAGCGACATTGTGGGACATCTGCACTGTCAGCCGCAGGGTATTAATGATCGCCTGAAGAGCTTCCACCTGCCTCTTCGGGGAGACAATTTCGCCACCATAATCAGCGCCTACAGTGCCCCACTGACAAGCTCTGATGCTGCGAAGGTTAAATTCAACGAGGACCTGCGCACGCTCTTTGCGTCTGTACTGAAGGCGGGTAAGTTAATTGTCCTTGGTGACTTCAACACCAGCGTGAGGACGTACTACGCTGCCTGGCAGGGAGTGCTGGGCCCCCACGGTCTCGGTAGCTGTAACGATAACGGCCTCCTTCTTCTGCAAACCCGACCTCGTCTGCGCGTATCGTGCACATGACTTGACCCTACCCCGGCGCAAGCACCAGTTTTTCATACAAAAGGGGTTGAGAGGCACAAAACTTACACGAAGGCTTTCAGTCGGCCGAAAGCCTGGCTGGCTTGGGGTTTCGATATGCAGCCGCGTCGTCGAATCTCGTGTTATGTAACAGCAGGCTTCCAAGATTAGCGAAGTTTTCCACCGTCTTCCTCTGGGTGTCGTTGAAATAAATTTGATGGGCAGTTTATTTCACATTAAGTGGATGTTTGGTCACGACCACGGTTGATTTTCAGTCAACAGCCGACGTAAAAAGGTAGATGTTCCTCTGCATGTCCTCTTCCAACGCGGTGTTGTGGAAAACAAAGTCTGCGAAGCGCAAGTCCTGTACCGTAGTTGTAGAAACACGTGTTTGGGACTGCATGTGCCGACTACTTAGACGATGTCCGTCGATCCTGTAGGCGATGCGGATCCCAGGGCGCTTATCACGCTAGGCGTCGATCAGCATGGCAGTGGATATGAGACTGAAGAGGACGGAGTGTCAGTGACGCGAGCCATCACCCGGTCATGGAGCTGAAATACCATGTGCATTAATCGTTCATTACAACGGAATTTCTGTATTACTTTCCACAGTCCATCGCAATTCACTGTGTCAAAGCTTTCGTCAGATCCACGAAGGTCGTGTAGAGGTGGGTTCACATCCCCTGGCACTTCTCTTGTAGCTGGCGGGCGGCAAAGATCATGTCGGTTGTACTGCGGGGTCGTCCATGTACTGCGGGGCCTTCCATGAGCAGGCCCCGTTCTAGCTGGTTTGAGCAGAATGCGAGTGAAGAGCTTTCTGTCGCAATGATCACCGAGCTCTCTCTGTGGTTATCAGAGATGAAGGCTATCTTTGTGCTTGTAGAGATGGATGACTGTGGCATCCCTGACATCCCGAGGAACCTTTCCTCGCCAACGCATCTATTGGACTATGATTGTTATTTCTGCCATCAGCCGGGGGCCGCCGGGACTGCTTCGGATCCCGATGGTTTCCCGCTGGAGAATCGGTGCTTGGTGGGGATGGTTTCTGGTAGAGAAGGCCGGAGATACAAGCCATTATTGGTTTCCACTTGTGTCCGTCCAATGCTTCAGAATTTGTGATTTTTTCATCAAAAGTGTTGTGCTCTCGGTGTTGAGTAGCAGCGTGGTACTCTCAATGCAAGGGCAGTAGATGGCCTTGATGGCTTTTCAACAAGTTTTTCATTTCGTTATGGTCCACATACCCTATCATTTCCTCAGCCTTGCGGGCCATCCAGACGTCCCACATCTCTGGTTGCCATTTTTGTGCAAGAAGGCGGCATCTGAAGAAGGCTGCTTTGATGGCGTCAGTCCGGAGGTCCACGTAGGCTTTGTTTAGTTGGTTCTTCTCAGCGAGTAGGTTGTTAATGTCGGCTTCATTGTCGTCACACCAGTCCTGGTGTTGATGGCGTGCGCATCCGATGACTTGATGACATTCCACAGTTGACATGATCGGGGCACCACGGTGGCTTTATCATATGGAGCATGCAGATCCTCCATTTTCTGGGTTCATGGGTAACTGAAGTAAAAACAGTGAACAGGAAACTTTAACAAAATAGTATTTCATTTACATAGTAGTCGCTTACCTTGGGCCTTCGGCGCGTTTGAAATCGGAGCCTTATCTTTGAGATGATGAGGCGGTGATTCTTCCAATCATCGGCATCGCAGATCGCCTTGGTCACCAGAACGTCCTTTAGATCTCGGCTGTGGACTAAAAAATGATATGGCAGCTAACAGAGCCACGAAATGGGTGCATCTACACTGTTTCCTACAACAGCAGGAGGCGATGTTCCGCGCAGGTTGCTTAAGAAGGAGCGAAAGACCATGAGGACCCAGCATTCGCTTCCAGGCAGTGTGGTCTGTTCAGACGTGGCGTTGAAGTGACTAAGACCAAACAGTTTGTCTGCCTTCGGCACGGATGCCAAGAGGGCGGGTGGGTCCTCGTCGAGTTTATTCTTCGCCTTATCAGAGATCGGCATTTAGCGTTGGGAGGGGGGGGGGCGTAGGCGTTAATGATGGTGGCGAACTATTATCCCCAAAGAGTTAGGTGGAGGCTCATCAGGCAATCATTTCTGTCCTGTGGCAGACTGGGCAGACGCCCCACGATGTCATTCCGGATGGCGAAGGCAACGCCAGTGTCACATCGCTTTGCCTTTGGGCGACCGCTCCAGAAGAAGGTGTAGCCAAAACCCAACTAGTCCATTTGACCCTGGTCAGCTACTCGGATCTCGCTGAGAGCAGCAATGTCAACCTTGTATCGCGTCAGTTTTTGAGCGACTTGCATCGTTCTGCGTACCGACCGGCTGCATCTTGGATTGTTTAAAAGTGAACGAACATTCCGGGGTGTTAATGTGAGTGGACTCACCCGAGCAGCACGGAGGACACGGCATGGGGGGAGAGAGATGGGGACGTGAGTTATTGTTGCTTATTTGCGTGTGTAGACAGCGAGTTTCACAATATAGGAGCCACGTTCTGCTGTAGATGATGTAAGAACCAGCATTTGCTTAGGGCACCTTTTCTACTCCTTCCTCTTCGAGGATTAAAAGCACTACTGTCCCTAAATTATGCTTTTGAGACATCCCATACGGCTGCCACACTTACTTTACGTTACCGTTTTGTTTTTAGTGAGAGAGCGACCCGAAGTACTCTTCGTCGCCTACGGAATTACGTCACCCTCTCCGTAGGACTTTTGAAACTGTGGGGGAGGATGAGAGTGGAAGGGAATGGGAGAGGGAGTCCAATTACCGTACGTGTGTGGGGGACACACAGCACAGGTAACCTCACCTGGTTCAGCCCGCCGGTCCAGGCTGATAACAGAAAGTGTTCAATAGTAGAGTTTAGCATCGGTGAGCTGCAGGCGACAGTTGATTGTCAGTTAAAATCCGTAAAATATAGCTAACTAAGAAGAGATAGTATTTTGCCTGTCTAAGAATCCTTCCATTTCGCAAGAAAATCTCCAGCAAGCTTAAGGCTGCCGAATTTACAAAATGGTGCAGGCTGTATCAGTGGAAGGATTTGGCAGCAGATTCTGGATCGCAGTCGATGACTTTAAGATATCTAAGCAAACCTTTTCTTCACTTCTCTGAAATACCTACATATGACATGAGATGAATTTAACCCGCATTGGGTGTGCTCATTCCCCATCACGATGAAGGTTAGCATTTATCTTTGGTTTAGGGTTTTAGGAGCAAGGATAAAGTTTTGGGTTATAGATGAGCGTTAGGGGTAGGTAGGGGTAGGGTTGGGTCACTGGTTAGGTTTAGGGCGGAATTTGTCTCCAATGTAAGTGAAATTATACATGTGTATTTGTGAAGCCTGTTTGTTTTAGTCACTTGGGTAAGGACTAAGGTTTTTATGACGGTTCAGACATCACACACACACGCACATCTCCAGCCAGCTTGATCTATTCCTGCCACCGAAAACGCTGGGTGTTGGAATAGGGAGACAAGTGACTGATCACAATACTTTGCAAGTCACTTTTGCATAAAATCAATTCAAGCGACAGTGATCACCACTCCCAGAACAGTGACGGTTTTGTTGGTGTTGAAGGACAAGCTCACGTGCTCTTACAAGGTTAGGCACGAAGCGACAAAGAAGGCACGTGTTCTTCGAATTCGCAAGCCTTTGGAGAAAGAGCTCACGCGTCTTCATCGATTTCATCTGACCTACAATGCATTCACGATCGCATTCATGGCGTATAAATAGGCGTGTGGAGAGGCTGCAGCCATCCTCAGCCGCCACCGAACATGCAGCACCAACACACCAACTATCCCACCGAAGTCGAGCACGCAGTCAACGAGCTGATTGCTGCCTACACTGACGCCGAAATCGCCTACCTCACAGCTGCCGCGAATGCAGCCTACGAGAAGGTCGGTCATCTGCCCAACCTGACGCGGTACCTGCGCGCACGCGCTCATGTCATCTTCTTCCGCCGCGCCACTCTGATGTGCTTCCAAACCAGGCGTGGAGCCGCCGTGGAGGTGGTTGACCCGACAAACGCTGCACCCCACAAAAAACCCGTGGAGTCCGTGAAGGAGTTAATCGAGCAAGTGCTGAAGGAGTTGGTTGAGGTGGAACGCCGTTTGGAGGAGGGCTGGAAGAAGCTGGCAGAGATGGCCGAGAAGCACAGTGATCCAGTGACGGCCGCCTTCGCCAAGAAGGACATGGACACCGGGAAGGCTAAGATTGTTCCCCAGGCAACACATATCTACCAATCCTTCGCTGAGGCCAAATGTCCCTTCACCCACGACTCGACAGCCATGAAGGATGAGGCTGCGGAACAGGAGGAGCTCGCGAAAAGTCTCATGAACATGGACTGTGGCTCCAAAAAATTAGAAAAATTCTCGAAACACTAGGCTTATGATATAGAATAAAGCGTTACTGGACGTTTTAAGGCCTAATTTGCTTCATTATCAATAAAAGCCATGTTGAGGGAGTTTTTCTGGGGTGGAGTGTGATGACCATTAGATCACTCGGCGTACACAGTACTGACAACGTATGTAAACCATAACCCTATGGCCTTTGCATTACGCACAGCTCTGTCTATAGCTCAAATCCCTAATCTTGAAGTTATATCCTAGGCTCTCACTCCAAAACCCCAGGCCTAAACTCATAAGCGAAGTCCACACCCACACAAAAGCCCTAAATTAATCTGAACGGTGGCGCAACCCTAATGCAGCACACCTAGGCCCCATGAACGAGGATATCAGACAACTCCTCGAAGCACTCATCGGACTTAGAAAAATAATCCGCTACTGGATGCCCGAAAACATGCTTTGCTTTACCTTGCTTCGCCTTTTGGGCGAGCCTTCTGGTGTAGTTACGGGGCAGTAAGGTCGATCAGGGACTCCCTTCTCATATACCGCGGCCTCCCTCTACTAAATTACCACATGATTAGTATTTTCTTTTCAAGTACTCTGGCACATCAATGAACGCATATTATATGAGGGCAGAGCTCAGAGGACGATCCTAAATGATTCGTCGTGTCCAGCGGTGATTCGGAGGCAAGCGACAGTGGTTTACAATGGCTGTGTGTCAGTATGTGAAGGAGTCACTTGTGCTTCACTGAGAGATGCTAGTGGTCTCTGGTTTTGAAATTGAGCGGAGTACGGTGAAGCTTATGGGTGGAAACTGGTTAATTTGTTGGTGATTCGTTGCTTTATTTCTAATCAAAGCAACCCTCTCCCATTCCCCTGCTTAGTGAGCAGATTTGGTCTGTCAGCTGCTAGTTTACCTCTGTCGCTTGATCTTAAAATTTATCTTATATGCCCATTTGATCTTGAAGCATAGTTACCGAACGCATATCTAATCACTTAAAATTCAGTCACTTACAGTGAAGAATGAATGGACATACGGTCAAGTTTTCCTGTGTTTATCATTGTCTGAGGATCGTTTTCAGGGAGTTTTGTCATCTATAACATCCTAGTCGTTGGTTTTTTGCAAAGGTTTTTTTCACCTTGCCAATTTTTTAGAACTTATTTTTATAACTTGAAGGGAATCAGATTATTCATGTTATGTAGGCATAGACCCGAAATTGATTTGAATATTTTGGCCGATGTCCATTAGTTACTGAGGAATAAGCGCATAATATTCAGAAGCTGCTAACAGGCATTCAGTAGTATAATTTATTCAATATTTTACCTTCCTGGCAGCACTGGTACTAGTTAAAAGCCCAGGCACGTGTTTACCTATATTCTGCCATATCATGGCATAGTTTCGAGAGTTTCGACTCGTCAGTGGATCCCCCAGAATTCCCTGTGTGCTTTCTGGTATGTGGACATCGGCCCAAATATTCATACCAAATTTCGGTCTGCTCATCACAGGGGGACTCACTGGTTAGCTTATCCCCTCGCAGCTGTGCAGTGCAGTGGCAGAATATCGGCAAAACACGTCTTGTATTTTTGTTTTTAACTTTGCTGCCAGTATGTTCAATTATTTAATAAAAAGGGTGTTTTATAAATTACGTTTTTTATAATATATTGACAAGTCGTTTAGTCGTGCTTTGGTAAACTCTACGTGTAAAAGTTTGTTGTTCAGCTGCCACTTCCACTTTATGCAATCAATTTGGCTGTGTGTACGTACTTGTGTTAAAAGACAGTTTGACGAGCATATGGCAGCTTTCGATAGATACTGGTCAGGCCGTTACATTTATCTCGTTGTGTATCGTAGCCAAATATCCGGGTACGAAGAACGAAGCTTACAGTTGTCATGGTGAGAGAGGAGGGAGGCGGGGAGAAAACAAATTTGCGGTCTGTTTTCTGATCATCGTCAGAGGGATGGCGGTCGCCGGGATAGTTAACTTGCTGCGGACGGCTGAATTGGTGGGTTTCTAACCATGGTAATTTTGGAGTCTGTATGAAGTTATTTTGGACGACTAGGACCGGTTGACATAGCCAGCAGACGATGTTCAAGGAATTTTGAAAACCTTGAGGGGACCTTGTTAATCACCCAGAAAGCTTCTTAGGTATTAGTACATTGATCTGTGTCTACCATGTGTGCGAGAATAGAGCTGTTTATGCTCTTTATTTGACTTTTTCCTAACCATTCTGGGAGGTGTTCTCTTATCCTTTTGGACAAACGCGGTCTGTGCGATCAATATATTCTGCCCCACAGGAGCGCGTAAAAGAAAAGATACACAGAGGGGCGGTCTGGGCTGGCATTTTGTCGTTGCCCTATCCGTATAGGATGGGAGTAGTCGAGAACAGTACCTGAGCATCAGCTGCTGGCAAGGTTTTTGATGCAGCTTGACCTAGGTGCCTTCTGGAGAGTTCACTTGCTGCATCACCTTGAAATGGGACCCTGATTAAGAGTCTTTTCTTGCTTACCATTAGCACGGGAAGCTTTGGTGGTCTTTCGGTTATATTCTTAACAATAAAGCGATCCGGATATCCGTTCTGTCGAATAATGCTTTCTGAAAATTTAAGCATTCATAAACCTGAGAGCTTATGTTACTTTAATGGAATTAGGCGCAAATTTACGAGCATATTCAATGGACACATTGTGCTGTTAATGTTTATCGGTGAGATCCCCAAAAAAGCAAACTGGTGTCCGGGAGCACCACATTTCCGATGGCTCCCTCATCCCTTTATCAGAATAAACTCTTTTTCTACCAATGGTCCACTATTATGACAGTTACTCTATAACTCTCAGCCGATTGCTGGTGTGCGTTTGCTGTGTTCATTTCAGCCGCCGAGAAACAAATGAATTTATAAAAAGGGCCGGTTTGATCAGCAATTACAGCGATGGATTAAGCGATTCAGACGTGTGCTGACCATAACAGAAATTCATTTGACCCAGTTGTAAAAAACTTCGTGGCCTCGGTGGGATTCGAACCCCCGCAAGTACGAGGAAGGCTTTAACACAGCCAACACTCTCTTCACTGGGAGCCGTGAGTATAATCTTACTTTGGTCGACTTACCCACCCAGCCTAATGTAACATGTGATATCCACAAATTCTGATAGAGCAGACTGACTGCCAAAGCATGATTTCCTAAGCAATCAATCTAGTAGCCACCAGATGACTATGGAGTTTTCACAAGTGGGCCAAATGAATTATTCAAATCTGTAAAAGCCCTCATATTAGTTAAGTTCCCCTGTTAGTCATCTGGTGGCTTCTAGATTGATTGCTTGGGAAATCTTGCTTGGAAAGTGAGCTTACTGGATCAGAATTGGGGGATTCCATACGTTGTAGTAGGCTGAGCAGGTAACTTGACCCAAATGTGATTAAACTCACGGCTTCCGATGGGACCTCGTAGCTCAGTTGGCTCGAGCGTTGGCTGTACTTAAGCCTTTCCCTTGCTGGCGTGGGTTCGAATCCCACCGAGGCCGCCAAAGTTTTTCACAAGAGGGTCAAATGACATAGTAAAATCTGCCAAACTCCTCTACTTATTAATTTTGCCTGGTAGTCATCTGCTAGCTTCTAGATTGATTGTTTAGGAAATCCTGCTTGAAAAGTTAGCTTACTGGATCAGAATTTGGGGATTCCACACGTTGTAGTAGGCTGAGTAGGTAACTTGACTCAAGTGCCACTTAACTCACGTCTCCCGGTGGGGGCCTAGTGGTACAGTTGGCGAGAGCGTTCGCTGTACTAAGGCCTTCCCCAAACTAGCGTGGGTTCAAATCCCAGCGAGACCGCAAAATTTTACACAAGTGGGTCTAATTAAATATTCAAATCTGCCAAACATCCTCTACTACGTAAATTAAATCACGTATATGCATCCAGATTGGCGCCTCAAGTTATTATAAATATTAATTTATTTTCATAAAATTTCTGGGAGTTAATTTTTCATCTTCCATACAGATATTGGCGAATGGTTTAGCCCTGCCTTGGTTAATTGAATGTGGCAAATTTTGTCGCTTTTACAGTCACTTCCGGTGATTCTGACACGGAGTACATATCCCTTTCTGCAAAAATGACCACTCTGTGAACAAAGAAGAAGAAATTAGAATCACATTTGCCAGTATATTCAACGTAGTTTAGGGGTAATGTGCAATGATTTTGGTTACGGTTTTTTACAGATTTGCAGGGTATACAACGGTGGTATATTGAGACTGGATAATTATAGCAATAAAAGCTGTTGTTGATATGCTATCAGTAGTGGTATCCTTGAGCAAAAGCTTACGGGAGAGAAGAATGTATTGTTTTAGTTCTGAAGATTTCAGACGCTTCCGCAAAAGCTGCAGTTATATATTGCCTTCAAAAATATTTATAGGATTTAAAATTCGTTAATTTTGTGCCTGATTTCATTGAGTACCCGTGAAGATGGGGTCAGAGGTGACACTGAGAAATTTGGAAAATGCATTGCGACTTATAGTTATCTATCTGAAAAGCGTATGGTCCCATAGAAGGTTGAAAAAAGGTTTCATTTGTACAAATCAGAGAGGAAAATGAAGACAACAGTATCGTTTTTCACAGCTCCATTAAACTCCCAAAATGGCCTACGGTCAGTGATGCCACCAACATATTTTCGGTCACAGTTAGAAACATCACAGAAGCCAGTTCAGTTGGAACGTTAAACTACTGTTGTCTAATCAGTAGGTCCCCTTGTGATAAGCAGACAGAGATTTGGTATGAATATTTGGGCCGATGTTCACCTACCAGAAAGCACACAGGGGGATCCACTGATGAGTTGAACCCCTCGAAGCTATGCAATGATATGACAGAATATAGGTGAAACACTTGCCTGGGCTTTTAACTAGTACCAGTGCTGCCAGGAAAGGTAAAATATTGAATAAGTTATACTACTGAATGCCTGTTAGCAGCTTCTGAATATTATGCGCTTAATCCACAGTAGCTGATGGACTTCGGCCAAAATATTCAAATCAATTTCGGGTCTATGCCTACAGAACGTGAATAATCTGATTCACTTCAAGTTATAAAAATAAGTTCTAAAGAAATTGGCAAGGTTAAAAAAACCTTTGCAAAAAACCAACGACTAGGATGTTATAGATGACAAAACTCCCTGAAAACGATTCTCAGACAATGATAAACACAGGAAAACTTGACCGTATGTCCATTCATTCTTCACTGTAAGTGACTGAATTTTAAGTGATTAGATATGCGTTCAGTAACTATGCTTCAAGATCAAATGGGCATATAAGATAAATTTTAAGATCAAGCGACAGAGGTAAACTAGCAGCTGACAGACCAAATCTGCTCACTCAGCAGGGGAATGGGAGAGGGTTGCTTTGATTAGAAATAAAGCAACGAATCACCAACAAATTAACCAGGTTCCACCCATAAGCTTCACCGTACTCCGCTCGATTTCAAAACCAGAGACCACTAGCATCTCTCAGTGAAGCACAAGTGACTCCTTCACATACTGACACACAGCCATTGTAAACCACTGTCGCTTGCCTCCAAATCACCGCTGGACACGACGAATCATTTAGGATCGTCCTCTGAGCTCTGCCCTCATATAATATGCGTTCATTGATGTGCCAGAGTACTTGAAAAGAAAATACTAATCACGTGGTAATTTAGTAGAGGGAGGCCGCGGTATATGAGAAGGGAGTCCCTGATCGACCTTACTGCCCCGTAACTACACCAGAAGGCTCGCCCAAAAGGCGAAGCAAGGTAAAGCAAAGCATGTTTTCGGGCATCCAGTAGCGGATTATTTTTCGAAGTCCGATGAGTGCTTCGAGGAGTTGTCTGATATCCTCGTGCATGGGGCCTAGGTGTGCTGCATTGGGGTTGCGCCACCGTTCAGATTAATTTAGGGCTTTTGTGTGGGTGTGGACTTCGCTTATGAGTTTAGGCCTGGGGTTTTGGAGTGAGAGCCTAGGATATAACTTCAAGATTAGGGTTTTGAGCTATAGACAGAGCTGTGCGTAATGCAAAGGCCATAGGGTTATGGTTTACATATGTTGTCAGTACTGTGTACGCCGAGCGACATAATGGTCATCACACTCCACCCCAGAAAACTCCCTCAACATGGCTTTTATCGATGATGAAGCAAATTAGGCCTTAAAACGTCCAGTAGCGCTTTATTCTAAATCATAAGCCTAGTGTTTGGAGAATTTTTCTAATTTTTTGGAGCCACAGTCCATGTTCATGAGACTTTTCGCGAGTTCCTCCTGTTCCGCAGCCTCATCCTTCATGGCTGTCGAGTCGTGGGTGAAGGGGCATTTGGCCTCAGCGAAGGATTGGTAGATGTGTGTTGCCTGGGGAACAATCTTAGCCTTCCCGGTGTCCATGTCCTTCTTGGCGAAGGCGGCCGTCACTGGATCACTGTGCTTCTCGGCCATCTCTGCCAGCTTCTTCCAGCCCTCCTCCAGACGGCGTTCCACCTCAACCAACTCCTTCAGCACCTGCTCGATGAACTCCTTCACGGACTCCACGGGTTTCTTGTGGCCAGGAGCGTGCTCCGGCGCAACCACCTCCACGGCGGCTCCACGCTTGGTTTGGAAGCCCATCAGAGTGGCGCGGCGGAAGAAGATGACGTGAGCGCGTGCGCGCAGGTACCGCGTCAGGTTGGGCAGATGACCGACCTTCTCGTAGGCTGCATTCGCGGCAGCTGTGAGGTAGGCGATTTCGGCGTCAGTGTAGGCAGCAATCAGCTCGTTGACTGCGTGCTCGACTTCGGTGGGATAGTTGGTGTGTTGGTGCTGCATGTTCGGTGGCGGCTGAGGATGGCTGCAGCCTCTCCACACGCCTATTTATACGCCATGAAAGCGATCGTGAATGCATTGCAGGTCAGATGAAATCGATGAAGACGCGTGAGCTCTTTCTCCAAAGGCTTGCGAATTCGAAGAACACGTGCCTTCTTTGTCGCTTCGTGCCTAACCTTGTAAGAGCACGTGAGCTTGTCCTTCAACACCAACAAAACCGTCACTGTTCTGGGAGTGGTGATCACTGTCGCTTGAATTGATTTTATGCAAAAGTGACTTGCAAAGTATTGTGATCAGTCACTTGTCTCCCTATTCCAACACCCAGCGTTTTCGGTGGCAGGAATAGATCAAGCTGGCTGGAGATGTGCGTGTGTGTGTGATGTCTGAACCGTCATAAAAACCTTAGTCCTTACCCAAGTGACTAAACAAACAGGCTTCACAAATACACATGTATAATTTCACTTACATTGGAGACAAATTCCGCCCTAAACCTAACCAGTGACCCAACCCTACCCCTACCTACCCCTAACGCTCATCTATAACCCAAAACTTTATCCTTGCTCCTAAAACCCTAAACCTAAGATAAATGCTAACCTTCATCGTGATGGGGAATGAGCAAACCCAATGCGGGTTAAATTCATCTCATGTCATATGTAGGTATTTCAGAGAAGTGAAGAAAAGGTTTGCTTAGATATCTTAAAGTCATCGACTGCGATCCAGAATCTGCTGCCAAATCCTTCCACTGATACAGCCTGCACCATTTTGTAAATTCGGCAGCCTTAAGCTTGCTGGAGATTTTCTTGCGAAATGGAAGGACACTTAGACAGGCAAAATACTATCTATTCTTAGTTAGCTTTATTTTACGGATTTTAACTGGCAATCAACTGTCGCCTGCGGTTCAACGATGCTAAACTCTACTATCGAACAATTTCTGTTATCAGCCTGGACCGGCGGGCTGAACCAGGTGAGGTTACCTGTGCTGTGTGTCCCCCACACACGTACGGTAATTGGACTCCCTCTCCCATTCCCTTCCACTCTCATCCTCCCCCACAGTTTCAAAAGTCCTACGGAGAGGGTGACGTAATTCCGTAGGCGACGAAGAGTACTTCGGGTCGCTCTCTCACTAAAAACAAAACGGTAACGTAAAGTAAGTGTGGCAGCCGTATGGGATGTCTCAAAAGCATAATTTAGGGACAGAAGTGCTTTTAATCCTCGAAGAGGAAGGAGTTAGAAAAGGTGGCCTTCCAGGAACGTGCTGCGGCGCAACCACCTCCACTGCGGCTCCACGCCTGGTTTGGAAGCAAATCAGATTGGCGCGGCGGAAGAAGATGACGTGAGCGCGTGCGCGCAGGTACCGCGTCAGGTTGGGCAGATGACCGACCTTCTCGTAGGCTGCATTCGCGGCAGCTGTGAGGTAGGCGATTTCAGCGTCAGTGTAGGCAGCGATCAGCTCGTTGACTGCGTGCTCGACTTCGGTGGGATAGTTGGTGTGTTGGTGCTGCATGTTCAGTGGCGGCTGAGGATGGCTGCAGCCTCTCCACACGCCTATTTATACGCCAGGAAGGTGATGGCGAACGCATTGCAGGTCAGATGAAATCGATGAAGACGCGTGAGCTCTTTCTCCAAAGGCTTGTGAATTCGAGGATTGCGTGCCTTCTTTGTTATTTCATGCCTTATGCAATGCTAATCGAATTTATTTGAACGACACCCAGAGGAAGACGGTTAAAATCTTCGCTGATCTTGGAAGCCTACTGTTACATAACACGAGATTCGACGACGCGGTTGCATTTCGAAACCCAAAGCCAGCCAGGCTTTCAGCCGACTGCAAGCCTTCGTGTAAGTTTTGTGCCTCTAAACTCCTTCTTGTATGAAAAAATGGTGCTTGCAGCAGGGCAGGGTCAAGTCGTGTGCGTGATGCGCGCAGACGATCATTATGTATGTCAGCAGCTGCGTCCATTCCCAGCATCGGTTAACGGATTGGCTCTTATGGGGTATAGGTTCTGCGAATGGAAGTAGGGAGTGTGGACGATGGCTCAGCGCATTTTCCACACAATAAAAATCTGATGCGCTAGAAGCTAAAATGGCTCATTAAAATACATTGGTATAAGGGAGAGTAGAGTAACATAAACAGCCAATGAGCAGTAAGTTTGGGGGAGAGGGTTGCGGGCGTTCAGAGGTCAGGGGTTATAGTCTAGTCCTATAGGGGGCGAGGGATGGGGAGGGGAAGGGGAAGGTATGCAGTACGTATCTAGGTTACTGATTCGTCGCTGTGACACAGCGTGGCAGGAGGTGCGAACGCAGATGTTGAGTTTTTTTGGACAAGGGAGCCTTAGGGCCATTACAAACGCTTATTGCCAGCACAAAGTTGGGTTGATCAACCGTATAGCCACTGCCTCTGCTTTCGCAAGTATCCACTGCGGCAGGAACTTGGGGTGTTTCTTCGTCTCTTTTTAGATTACTCGGAATGCTTGTTGACGTCCACCTCGCAAGTGCTCCACTTCTTCGCCTTGAAGGCAAGGATAGACTGTTGTTTCAGACCTCTTCAATGTGCAGCTACGCCTTCTTTTGCTACTGTGAATATATTCGTCGAATAACTAGGCACCTATCCAAGAGGATGCGAGAACACCATCCTCTATGGCTAAATCACGGCACGGCAAAGTTCATCTCAAGCAAAATTGTGGCTCATTTGCTTGACAGCGGTCACCGTAAACCTCCCCCCCTCCCCTCCAAATATCTCGCATCTATATGACTAGGCTATAACCCCTGGCATCTGAACGCCCTCAAACCGCGTCCACAAACTTACTGTTTAAACTTTTTAACTTTTGTTACTCTACCCACCCTTATATTATTGTAAAGGCCCGATGATGAACAATCGAAAGCTTATGTTCGCCAACTTCGACTTCTTAAATGCTTATATGGGTATCATCACTGAAATTAAAATACATGGCATGGAAGTTTACAAGTGATCGGATAGCTTGGAACGCGATTTAAGCCAGTGTGCGTTTGTATGACCTGGCTGACTGACTGATCGAAGTTCACGCCACAATGGGTCCTTCTTAATGTGGCCTTTACGGCACTCCCACTCCGTGAGATCTGAACTGGGTGTATGGGCACGCCTGTGGGCGGCTCCGCTCACGCCATCCAACTGTACCCTCTACCATATCCAGTCTTCTTGATTTTCGTATGGCACTGGAACGATGACGATGACGACACGTGAGCTCTTTCTCCAAAGGCTTGCAAATTCGAGGATCACGTGCCTTCTTTGTTATTTCATGCCTAATGCAATGCCCATCGAATTTATTTGAACGACACCCAGTAAAAGACGGTGGAAAGCTTCGCTTATCTTGAAAGCCTACTGTTACTGCAGAAGACGTGAGACCCAGCATTTTTTAGGGCACCTTTTCTAGCCCCTTCCTCCGCGAGGAGGCAAGCCGTGCTATCCCTAAATAGGGCTGCTCGGAAATCCCAGACGGCTGCCGAACTCCACTATGGGTCACGGATTTTTTTTAGTGGGAGAACGACCCGAGTTAGTCTGGGCCGCCTACGGGGTTGCTTTCGCCCCCACCGTAGGACTTTTTGAGAGGTGGGAGGTGGGTAGTTCGGGAGTCAGACATACCGGGTGTGGAGGCACACACAACACCGGACACCCTCACCTGGTTTATCCCGCCAGTATCGACGGTTGTTTGGTTAGTGGCCGCTGGGCAGAACACAGCTTTGAGGAGCCACAGATAAGAGTATTGTACCAGGTAGAGGCGGCCACAAGAGCTCTCACCACCTGCACGAGACAAATTGAACGACCAAATGCAACGTGTGTGATGCCCCCAATAACTAGTACTCCCTTCTCTAACAATGACAGATAGGCGATCACCGATCGTTTACCGGACGCACTCGTCCTGTTGTGCCTTGGAGCACAACACGGTATAACGTCTTGGCCATATATGTGCAGCATTGCATTGGCGACGAAGACAAGGGAGACTGCAATGGCCAATTCTAACTTATTAGCAGTCATCAGCCAGCCAGGCCCAACCCCAGGTAGTGAAAACATCGTTGCCCGAATCGGTCCTGTTTGTAGGCATTTCTAAACTTCAGAATGTGCTTAAGGGCGTGACGTGATATCCCCGCAAAAGTGCGTGTGCATTGTATTTATCACTTAGAGCTGTGGATGTGTGCAAAAATCGAGTATAGAGGCCTTTGAAATGCTCGTAACTAATGGGGGGTGTGAATGTGCTCTCAAATGATTCACTCCGCAACTATGGTGTCTTTTCGGGTTGTCCAGGGGGGTGACTGAAATGCATTCGGTCCATTTATCCCCACAAACCCTCAGCTTAATACTGCTGACCTAGATCCAACAATGCTCCCTAGCAGGGGGCGACCCATAGGCATTATGGTTCATCAAAGTCCCTCGAGGCAGCTCCGATTCCCTCTGTAGTTGATCGTCCCTGGTAACAATACGTTAAATATGGTTCGTAAGTCCCACTGTCGTCAATTTCTCCAAAAACGAATAGGAATCACGACAGATCACAGAGAAAATGGCGATAGCAACCACGATCACAGCAGTATCTAGCAATTAAAATTGCAAGCTCATACAGTGGAGGTGTAACAAAGTGACTCCCAGGATTGGAAAAGCTGACCACCTATGAGGGTTGATTGAATTAAGACCAGCCATTGTGCTTACTCAAAGTCTTTGTCGGCTCTACGTAGCCTGCCTCAGTAAGACGCAAAAAGACCCCTTTAATGCATGTAATTCAGGCATTTTGGGGCGGAAGAAGTGTGCGCCAGGTTCTTAAATTTGCATAAGCTGACCCAGCGGATTTATACCTGAACTGCCTTGGCGCCACATCTCCTGGAACATTGTTGCGAGTTCGGTCATCAACTGGGGTCCACCATGCTTGTAGGCTTTCGTCGGGATTGCATCGGATGCGGGTGCCGTCCCGCTGGAAATCTGTCACACTTCCCTGATGGTTTCTGTTAGGGAAGGCGGGAGATCTAGATCATTGTTCGTGTCCACTTAAGGGAGCCGGTCAATGGCAGCATTGGAGATGGCTGATGAGTAATTGACGACATTTCTGAAGTGTTTGGAGCAGCCCTTCAGAATTTTAGATTTCTCCATCAGAAGTGCTGTGCCGTCAGAGCTGAGCAGCGACGCGGTTCCCTTGATGCCGGGGCCGTAAATGGCCTTGATGGATTTCAAGGAGTTTTTCCTTTGGTTGCGGTCGGAGCACCCTTGGATGTCCTCAGTCTTGCGTAGATCCAGGCATCTTGAATGTCCATTTAAGCATTGTATATTTGATTCTTCTCGGCGAGTAGGTTGCTGATGTCATAAAATAAGTCCTGGTGTTAATGGCATGCGCGACCGAGGACTTCGAGGGCGGTGGACTGGATGAAGTTTCACAGTTGGCACCATCGTGCCTCCACGGTGGCATGCACAGATTCTGTGACTTTACTAATCGACAAAGAAATTAAGGGCTAGGGTTAGGTTGGCGTTTAGGTAGGCGTGGCAAGGTGGATCTAATTCTGTGCTCAACACAACCCAGCTCACCTGAACGATGACGATGCACATAAATTTCAATTTATTGCCAACAGGTTACCACCATATTTCCGTCCTTTAAACTGTTCTACCGGCATTGCCACCGGTCCCATCTTACACGCAAAACTATCGATCGTTTTGGTTAAAAGGGCCGTACAATATTTCATTTGTGGCTATTTGAGGTCGTACAATAATTCGTTTCCGACTACCAGACGTCTTTACACTCGAAAAACTCGTCCAAAAAGGCTATTGTTGAGAATGAAGAAAATATGCCTTAAAACGTCCAGTTATAATTTATTCAGTTAAACGAGATTAGGGTTTCGAGTATTTTTCTGATTTTTTGACGCCACAGTCCATGTCCATGAGACGTCCCGCGAGCTCCTCCTGTTCCTCAGCCTCCTCCTTCATGGCTGTCGAATCGTAGGTAAAGGGACACTCAGTCTGATGGAAGGTGTTGTAGATGTGTGTTGCCTGAGGAACAATCTTGTTTGTCTTATTGGCCAGATGTTTATCTGCGTACTTGACCGTCACCCGATCACCCTGCTTCTCCGCCATCTCTGCGAGCTTCTTCCAGCCCTCCTCCAGACGGCGTTCCACCTCAACCAACTCCTTCAGCACTTGCTCGATGAACTCCTTCACGGACTCCACGGGTTTCTTGTGGCCCGGAGCGTGCTGCGGCGCAACCACCTCCACTGCGGCTCCACGCCTGGTTTGGAAGCACATCAGAGTGGCGCGGCGGAAGAAGATGACGTGAGCGCGTGCGCGCAGGTACCGCGTCAGGTTGGGCAGATGACCGACCTTCTCGTAGGTTGCATTCGCGGCAGCTGTGAGGTAGGCGATTTCAGCGTCAGTGTAGGCAGCAATCAGCTCGTTGACTGCGTGCTCGACTTCGGTGGGATAGTTGGTGTGTTGGTGCTGCATGTTTGGAAGTGGCTGCGGATGGTTGCAGCCTCTCCACACGCCTATTTATACGCCATGAAGGCGATGGTGAATGCATTGCAGATCAGATGAAATCGATCATGTCCCGTGAACCGTTCGTCCAAATAAACAGCGCCTACGATGGCTTGCGAATCCAATGATCATATGTCCTCCTCGCCATTTCAGGTCAATTCTTGTATGAGCACGTAATCACATGTATTTCAATGATCACAAGATCCGTCGTTGTCACTTGAGTTGAATCAGAGCGGGGAAGACTGGCGCAGTATCGTCCTTCCCAGAACCCTCATGTGTCGGTGGCAGGATTAGATCCGCATGGCTGGAGGTCGGAATGGGTATGATGAATGACTCGTAATAGGAACCTTCGATCTTAAGTACCCTCCCTTAGTGCGCCATTACTTTGCACAGGCAAAATCGCAGCCTATCATATGCAGACATGAGGTCCATACGTTTTTTTTTATTGATTGCGGACCGGAGAAGCATGACTCAAATTATGAGGCGTGTTTCACTTACTATGTAACGAAATCCATCAATGTGTTTAGGTTTTTCTCAAGACTATGAAACAGAAATTTAAAATAAGTATTGGTCATGAACCTACCGGAAGATGATACAAAAATTTCTCAATCGCCTGTTCCAATTTCAAAGGAACAAAAAGTTGCTCGTTGTTCAAGTGAAGTTTGTTTTGTAGAAAACAGTTTTTGATGACTCTTTCCTTTTCCAAATATCATAATTCGGAGACTTGCTGCGTTGCACAAGTAGAACTGCCTGTCTTTTCAGGAGGAGAAGTTGCGGTCGCTAGAACAAGGAGTTTATTGGCCTGACGTTTCAGGCTCCTTCTTAACTCGACCTATGGCACTCGCACACATGTGAGATTTGAGCCACTCTGCCTCTTGTATGCGCAGATGAAGCCATTATATATATCAGAAGCTGCACTCATTCCCCACACCTGTCTATTGACAGGCTCGGACGGTGGCTGAGGACTGGGCCTGGGCATAGAGAGAACGTTTGACGCCTCATGCCCTTGAGGTTAACAAAATGCGCCATAAACTACGACTTTTGAGGTTGCCAACTGACGGGATAACTCGAATTTGCGTGGCTAGCCCAGTGCGTGTTTCTATGTGTGAAGTGGGGTGTAGGGGTAGTAGTTAGGGGTAGCACCACACAGATAACATTTGGTTGCTCCATTTGTCTCGTACAGGTTGTGAATGCTCATGTGGCCACCTCTAACTGGTACCCAACTCTCACCTGTGGATCCTAGAAGTTGGGTTCTTCCCAGCGGCCACACCCGAGCAACCATCACGACCAGCGGGCTAAATCAGGCGAGGGTCTCCGGTGTTGTGTGTGCCTCCACACCCGGTATGTCGGACTCCCGAACTTCCCACCTCCCCCCACTCACAAAGTCCTACCGTGGGGGTGACAGCAACCCCGTAGGCGGCCCAGGCTAACTCGAGTCATTCTCCCACTTTAACAAAACCGTAACCCAAAGTGGAGCTTGGCAGCCGTCTGGGATGTCTAATAAGCCCTATTTAGGGACAGCACTGCTTGCCTCCTCGCGAAGGAAGGGGCTAGAAAAGGTGTCCTTAACAAATGCTTGGTATCACATCTTCTGCAGCCGGCCGCGGCTCGCAGATCGCAAAATACGCGGTCGTAAAACTCAAACAAACAACAATACCCCCCGTCCTCATCCCCCTCGCCATACTCTCCAGGCTGCTCGGGTGAGTCCACTCACACTAGCAGCCTGGAATGTTCGTTCCCTTTTAGACAATCCTAGGAGCAACCGGCCGGAACGGAGGACGGCGCTTGTCGCTCGGGAACTGGGGCGCTACAAGGTGGACATTGCTGCTCTCAGCGAGACCCGATTCTCTGAGCAGGGTCAGCTGGAGGAGGTGGGTGCCGGCTACACCTTCTTCTGGAGCGGCCGGCCAAAGGCAGAGCGACGCGACGCTGGTGTTGCCTTTGCCATCCGTAAAAATATTGTGGGATGTCTGCCCTGTCTGCCGCAGGGTATCAATGATCGCCTGATGAGCCTCCGCCTTCCAATTCGGGGAGACCAGTTCGTCACAATCATCAGTGCCTACGCTCCCCCAATGACGAGCTCTGATGCGGCGAAGGACAAATTCTACGATAATCTACACTCCCTCTTGGCGACTGTGCCGAATGCGGAGTAGTTAATTGTCCTTGGTGACTTTAACGCCCGCGTCGGGATGGACCACGCTGCCTGGCAGGGAGTGCTGGGTCCCCACGGTCTCGGTAGCTGTAACGATAACGTCCTCCTTCTTCTGCGCACGTGTGCGGAACACCGTCTCCTGCTGACCAACACCTTCTTCCGCCTTCCGACGCGGGAGAAGGCCACGTGGATGCACCCTCAGTCGCGGCGCTGGCATCTCCTGGACTATGTTCTCGTCCGCAGGCGAGATCGACAGGACGTGCTGGTAACCAAGGCGATCCGCGATGCCGATGGTTGGACAGATCACCGCCTCGTCATCTCCCAGATGAGGCTCCGACTGCAACCCCGACGAAGGCCCCAAGGTAAGAGGCTGCCATGTAAGTTAAATACTCCTTTATTAAATTTGCCTGCTCACTGTTTTGATTTCAGCAACCAAATAACCGAGAAACTGGAGGACCTGCATGCTCCAGATGATAACGCTACCGTGGAGACACGATGGTGTAAACTGCGAAATGTCATCCAGTCCACCGCCCTCGATGTCCTCGGATGCGCACGCCGTCGACACCAGGACTGGTTTGACGACAATGACGCCGACATCAGCAACTTACCCGCGGAGAAGAATAGACTACACAAAGCCTACATGGACCTTCGGACTGACGCCACCAAAGCAGCCTTTTTCAGATGCCGGCGCCTTGTACAGCAATGGCTGCGGGAGATGCAGGATGCCTGGATGATCCGAAAGGCTGAGGAAATCCAGGGGTATGCGGACCGCAATGAAATGTAAAACTTTTTCAAAGCCATCAAGGCCATCTACGGCCCGTGTGTCAAGGGGACCGCACCGCTGCTCAGCACTGACGACACAACACTGCTGACAGAGAAATCGCAAATTCTGAAGCCCTGGGCCGAGCACTTCAGAAATGTCCTTAATTGCTCATCAGCCATCTCCGATGCTGCCATTGACCGGCTCCCTCAAGTTGACACGAACAATGACCTGGATCTGCCGCCTTCCCTACCAGAAACCATCCGGGCCGTGCAGCAGATTTCCAGCGGTAAAGCACCGGGATCTGACGCAATCCCACCGGAAGTATACAAGCACGGTGGGCCCCGACTGATGGCAGAACTAACAACACTCTTCCAGGAGATGTGGCGCCAAGGACAAGTTCCTCAGGACTTCAAAGACGCGACCATCGTCCATCTCCCCAAACGAAAGGGGAACCGGCAACTCTGTGATAATCACAGAGGCATCTCGTTGCTCAACATCGCCGGGAAGATCTTCGCCCGTATCCTTCTCAATCGTCTTAACGGTCACCTAGAGCAGGGCCTGCTCCCGGAAAGCCAATGTGGATTCCGCCGACACCGCGGAACAACCGATATGATCTTTGCCGCCCGCCAGCTACAAGAGAAGTGTCAGGAGATGCGAACTCACCTATACACTACCTTCGTGGATCTAACGAAAGCCTTTGACACGGTGAATCGTGACGGACTGTGAAAAGTCATGCAGAAATTTGGTTGTCCTGAGCGGTTCACGCACATGGTGCGTCAGCTTCATGACGGGATGACGGCGCGCGTCCCTGACAACGGGACGGTATCCGAAGCATTCGCAGTGACCAACGGAGTGAAGCAGGTCTGCGTACTGGCCCCCACCCTCTTCAGTCTCATGTTCTCGGCTATGCTGATGGACGCCTACCGTGATGAGCAGCCTGGTATCCGCATAGCCTACAGAACTGATGGGCATCTTCTCAACAGTCGGCGTATGCAGGCTCTAACGCGCGTGTCTACGACTACAGTCCATGACTTGCTCTTAGCGGACGACTGCGCCCTTAACACCGTGACGGAGGAGGACATGCAAAGGAGCATGGACCTCTTCGCCGAAGGTTGCGCCGATTTTGGATTAACAATCAGTACAGCCAAAACGGTTGTCATGCACCAGCCGCCGCCCAGCGCGGAATACAATGCTCCTCGAATCAATGTCAACGGTGCTCAACTCAAAAACGTGGAAACCTTCGCTTATCTAGGAAGCACGATGTTGCGCAACATGAGAATCGATGACGAGGTTGCCCAACTGATCTCCAAAGCTAGTCAGGCCTTCGGCCGGCTGCAGGCCTCCGTGTGGAATCGCCAGGGTATTCACCTGAACACCAAACTGAAGATGTACAAGGCCGTCGTCTTGACGACACTCCTTTACGGAGCGTTAACCTGGACCGTCTACTCGAACCAAGCCAGGAAGCTGAATCACTTTCATCTCAGCTGCCTCCGCAGAATACTGAAGCTGAGATAGCAAGACAGGATCCCGAACACGGAAATCCTGGAGCGGACCGGAATCCTCAGCATCCATGCCATGCTGAGGCAAGTGCAACTGCGATGGAGCGGCCACCTGGTAAGAATGGACGACGAGCGACTACCCAAACGACTTTTCTACGGAGATGTCACTACGGGTTCTCGCCGGCAGGGAGGTAAAAAACGACGCTACAAGAACACTTTGAAGAAATCGCTGAAGCAACTGCAAATCAACTCGGCAACCTGGGAGGACCTCGCCCAGGATAGACCGGCATGGAGAAGATTAGTGAAGACTGGTTCAGCAATCTATTCGGCCAACCGGATCGCCGCCGCCAAGGCCAAAAGAGCGGCACGAAAGTCAACAGAGCCCCGGACCAACACCGCCAATGCCCAGGCCCTGCCAACATGCCCGCGTTGTCAACGCATCTTCCAGGCGCGAATCGGCCTGGTTGGACATCTTCGGACGCAATGCACCAACAATCCGACAATTCCAATTTCTACGTCAAATTCTGCCAACCCTCCTTCTAACTCCCCCACCCTCACTCCTGGCATCAATTCCATTACTCTCACCATCATTGAGACCACATCCATCTACTCATCGCCTGTTACCCCACGACCGCAACCACCACCACCTTCACTACCACCACCACCACCACCACCATCAGCGATGGGGAATCTCTCCTAAGCTGTACTCAATGCGACCGCACATTTACCTCACGCATCGGCCTGGTAGGTCACTTGCGAATACATCTTACACAGAATGGTAAGCCAGTGTCTGGAGCACCATCACACAGCAGAGATCGTCGCCTCCACTGCCCTCACTGTTCTCGCGCATTCACTCATCGTATGGGCCTATTCGGTCACATGCGCATCCATGACAGCGGAATTCACCACAGTGCCAACAACACTGATACACCATGCACACCTTCCGCTCCTTTAATTATTAACGCCCCTGTCACCCCACTACCACGAATGACATCCTCCCAGCCTCTACCGATTTCTCCTGCCCACACTGCGCCCGCAACTTCAACTCACGCATCGGCCTGGTCGGTCACCTGTGAATCCATCGCATGGAGGCTGGTGAACCAGTGCCTGAGGCTCCGACATACAGTCGACGCACCCGCCTTCACTGCCCTCACTGCTCCCGCACATTAACACACCGCATGGGCCTATTAGGACACATGCACCTCCACGAAAACCTCCGGTAAACCACTGGAGGCTAAGCTACATCAGCGCACACTACCTGGACCAATACATTGACAACACCCTCACAATGACCATTTACCAGAGTATATCACGGTTTCCTAGAAACCGTGGCTTGGAAGTCAGCCAATCTGACGCTTCCACCAAACCACGCCGTCGGCTCAGTGTATGTGCTGTGTGTGTCGAGTGGCTGACCAGTGGACTGGGAGTCAGACGGCGATGGCTGCTTCATATCCCCTGAGTGTGTGAATCCTGGTGTGTGCGTTATGGGGGCCAGGTCGGGCTCTGGTGCACGAAGACGGGTATGCCGATCCGTCAGCCAATGCGCCCACTCCTACATCAGGCAACTTACCGGCTCGGACAGTGTCTGATAGTGGGGGTTGGGGAGAGAGTGAGGTCGACAGCTCAGCACATGTTCCTCACTATAAACAATCTGACGCGCTTAAAACTATCACGGTGCGCTAAAAGCCGTGGCTTGGAAGGTTGCCAACTTACGGGATAACACGGACCGCGTGGTCAGCCCAATGTGTGTGTTGTGTGGAGTGGCTGACTGGCGGACTGAGTGTCAGGCTGCAATGGCTCCTTCTTAATGTGGTCTTTATGGCACTCCCGACTCTGTGGGATCCGAGCCAGGTGTGGTCATACGCCCATGGGCGGCTCCGGCCGCGCCAGCCACATGCGACCTCTCTCATCTCCGGTATTTTTGCCTGTGTCGTGAGACTGGGCTCAGGTGGGGGAGGAGAAGCGTGTACGGTAACGTTAACCACCACGGTTTGAAGGTTTCCAACTGACAATTACACTCAGACCTCGCAGTTAGTCCAATGTGTGTTGTGTGAAGTGGCTGTCTGGTGGTCTGAGAGTCAGGCTGCGATGGCTCCTTCTTAACGTGACCTCTGGCTATCTCACACATGTGAGATGTAAGCCGTTCAACCCCCTGTTCTGTGAAATCCTGGTGCTTGTGTTTTGGGGGCCAGGTCGTGTACGTAGTACACGTAGACGAGGTCACCAGCAGTTGCGCCCACTTCCGCATCAGACAACTGACCGGCTAAGACAGTGGTCTGATTTTGGGGGTGGGGGAGAGAGTGAAGTCGAGAGCTCAGCGTATTTTCCTCACTATAAACAATCTGATGCACATGAAACTATCACGGTGCGCTAAAAGCCGTGGCTTGGAAGGTTGCCAACTGACGGGATAACTCGGACCGTTTGGTCAGCCCAATGTGTGTTTTCTGTGGAGTGGCTGACTGGCGGACTGAGAGTCAGGTTGCAATGACTCCTTCTTAATGTGGCCTTTATGGCACTCCCACTCCGTGGGATCCGAGCCAGGTGTGGTGGCACGCCCAGGGGCAGCTCCGGCCGCGCCAGCCACCTGCACTCTCTCCCATCTCCGGCCTTCTTGACTCTGTCTTGACACCGGGCTCAGCTGGGGGAGGAGGAGAGAGTGCGGTAGCTGCAGCGAAAGGCTTCTATCACTTAAAACTAATTCACGCGCAAGTTACCGTCCCTGCACCACCTGGTGTGGAGCATACGTTGGACCTCGTCGAAATCGACGGTCGAACTGCCATGACATGGTAAAACGATACGAAGTTTGAATTTCATATTCGCAAGTGAGAAGGTGGTAATGGATTCATTTCAATTCAGTTTACTTAAGGAAAAAATAGGTGGGTACCTATTAACTCCCCTTTTGTTACAGACAGCGGAAGTATGTCGAAAATTCTGAAAAGTGGACATAAACAATTTCAAGTGAAAGCTCAAAATTGTACATCTAGACTAAATATTTCCTGCGTCTGCAGTACTTCGAAGACATGTGTGCTCACTATTACGCGTAATGCAGTAGGTACTGTAAGCATACGTTCGATACAGGGAGAGTAGAATGAGTTCGGATCTGCAGAAGGTAGGATGAATGCCAGTAGGGCATGTGCACAGAGATAGAGAGAGATAGTTTTATAAACAAGTGCTACTTAAAGATTACAAGTAGTAATATAAACAATAATAAGGTTCATCTTGTTGACAATAGTCGGAAAGCCCAGTGGTTCGTGCTGCAATATTGATCGAGTTTCAGGATGCAGATGCGGATGCCGTAAACCTCCTCATGATAATGATGAGCCTCAGTGGTAAAATAATAAAATAATAAAAAAATAATGACTTCAGCAAGTGCTTTTTTTAACACAGTTTGTTTATCTTCGTTGCAGTAAAAAGGACTAGTTTTAACGCCATCAACTAAATATGGCACTTTTCAGTTCAGTTTATTAAGGGAAAGATAGGCAAACGCCTTTGAACTCCCTCTTGGTTACATTTTGGCTCAAAAGGCTCTGGTACATCATGAAAATGTAAAAAAGTTGGTTTACATAACAGCGTGCGGAAAATAAGCAGCTGTTGGCTAATCGAAGAGAGTAAACATAAATGTGTACTCGCATATTACGAGTTGCATGAGTACATGCTATTGTTGTTGACAATATTCTCGTGAGTGAGGCATATGCGACGAGTTTGAGATAATAAAAATGGTACTGAAATATAAAACGTAGTATTGTAATAATAAGAGTGTAATTCAACTGGGACGTGACTAAGAAGATCTGGGGATATTATAGTGGGCACTGCTATACTGCTCCATATACTGCTTTTCTTAAAAAGATCAACGAAAGTAGCCATAACGACATCCAGAAGCAGAGCATTCCAAGCGTCGACCGCCCTCTTGGAGAAGAAGAACTTTGGTGTATCCAGTCTGGCCCCAGTTACACGTAGTTTGAATGGATGCCCTCTCAAGTTCGTGGTTGTTGCTAACTGGAAGAAGTCTCCCGGTTCGAGGCAGAAGCCCTGACCGCACATGATACGGAATGTTTGTATCAGGTCACCTCGTAGCTGCCTGTAACTCAAGGGAAAGAGATCAAGGTTAGCTAATCGGGTTTCATAGGGTAATGAGCCCTGTCCAGTCACAAGTTTTGTTGCACGCCTTTGAACCTTTTCAAGGATATTGAGATCCTTCGCGGTCCAGGGTCTCCAAGCTTGGATAGCAACTCAAATTGCGGCCGCACAACAGTTCGAAAGACTTTGGCAAAGCAGTCTTCATAAAAGGCAGAGAAAGCCCGCTTGATAAGGTACAGTGCTGACATCGCAGACTTGGCTACCTTTGAATAATGCAGCGAGGGTTTAATGGAGCTCGAGATCCACACTCCCTAGTCCTTCTTCGCGTCAATTTCTTGCAATTGTATACCATTCAGGCAGTAATCTATGAGGTCCGGAATAGTGCATTTGTTCTCATTGAACGGCAAAAGCCAGTCCTTTGACCATTGTTGAAGTCGGTTTAGGTTTTCCTGCAAATGCTTTACGTCAACTGCAGTTCTGGTGACCCTCCATAGCTTAATATCATCCGCAAACCTGGTGAAATAAAAATCCAGTTCATTGATGCAGTCGTTGACGTACAAAATGAACAGAGTAGGGCCAAGAACGGAGCCCTGGGGAACACCACTTTCAACCGCAACCTTCGCCGACTGCTGGTTACCGACATGGACGGTTTGAGAGCGGCCAAATAAGAAGCTTTTGATCCATATGAGGAGATTACTCCTAATGCCTGTTCGGTTTAGTTTGTGTAGGAGTCGCTGGTGTGGTACACTATCAAATATCTTCGTAAAGTCAATGTAGACAACGTGCAGCGCATTTCCTTCATCAACTGCTCGCGTCCAATGTTCCAAACAATAGAGCAAGTTCGTTACGCAAGACCTGCCACTTCGAAATCCATGCTGCGCATCGGATAATAATTTATGCTGCTCTAGAAGTGCATTAGCTCTCGCTTTATTATTTTTTCCATGATTTTGCAGCAGATCGATGTGAGGCTAATTGGTCTGTAATTATTTGCGGAAACCTTGCTGCCACCTTTATATAGTGGTGTGATTCGTGCAGATTTCTAATCAGTAGGTAACGTGCCGGCTTCGAACGAGGTTTGAAAAAGCATGGACTACGTTTGGGCCAGTTCCGCAGCGAGTTCCTTTGGTAACTTTGGCGGTATCTCATCTGGGCTCGGTGATTTAGACTCATTCAGAGCCAACAGCTCTTTATGAACGTTTGCTTCATCGAAAGATACAGCCT
This sequence comes from Schistocephalus solidus, assembly GCA_017591395.1. Lineage (NCBI taxonomy): Eukaryota > Metazoa > Platyhelminthes > Cestoda > Diphyllobothriidea > Diphyllobothriidae > Schistocephalus > Schistocephalus solidus. The sequence goes on from WEDG01001270.1 coordinate 298,990, forward strand.
CTATTGTTGGACCCTCACCTAAGTAGTAGTCGAGAGGATTAAATGCGTTTTCACTCGTAAAGATGGATTTAAAGAATTCTGAAAGGTGCTCCACTTTTGCTCCACCCTCACTAATCTCTAGGCTTTCGCTAGTCTTTAGTAAGGGAACTTGGTCCCTGTTACGCGTGCTCCTTCTAATGTAATTGTAGAATAACTTCGGATTTTCCACTGCACGGTTCATCAGATCTTTTTAGAAATCTTGTCATGTCCTGAGGATAAGCCGTATTTTATTCACTTCTTTTTTCAACGTTTGAGTCAGCCACTGGGGTTTTTTATCCAGTCTCTTACGTGAAATCGGGCAGTGGTTGCTGAGGAGAATATGCAATAACTCACTGAACCCTTCCCAATCCTCGGTCACATTGCAGGAAAAAGCTGCTTCCCAGTTAATGTTGTTGAGTCGAGTCTTTGATCAAAGTCACCACGCCAAATATTTCTTCTAAATCTGGTGGGGTGTTCAGGTACCGAAAACATTGAGTAGTCCTAGTGAAGTACGACGTGATCACTCCAACCAAGGGGAAGTAGACATTGCACCTTATCAATACTATCCAGCGATTTCGTAAACACCAGGTCTAAACAGTTTGACTGCTGTCCCTCCCGCACCCTCGTTGGAAATAAGACGTGCTGAGTGAGGAATGAACTCAGTGTCATGTCCAATAAACGTCGGTCAAAAGCTAGTTCTGGACCGCGTGCATGTACTGAACTCCAGTCAATGAGCAGTGCATTGAAGTCGCCCATTATTAAGACGTCAGCTCGAAAGGCAAATCTTTCTAGCTCTTCTAACAGGCGAGCGTCAGTCCCGAAGTCACTTCTTGGTGGTCGGTAGACGGTCAGGACTTCAAGGCTGTGTGATCTCGGAACCTTTATAGTGAGCCAAATAGCTTCGAAGCTGCATGAAAACTGTTCTGTTTTTTCTGACATTAGGAGTCCGTGTTTTACGTAGGTTACAACGCCTCCTCCCTGATGCCCTTCCCGGTCTCTTCTGAATAGCTGATAGCCAGGTATAGTTAACTCACAGTCGTCCACGTGTTGGGACAGCCAGGTTTCTGCCAAGGAAATTACATCTAGTGAGAGATCACAGACATGGATCTGTATCTCGTCAAACTTTGATAACATGCTTAACTTTAATTTTAACTTCCGGTTTAAGGGACATGTGGTTACGATGCGGCTCACGCCTTCAGTTAATGCTTCGGCTGCGCGGTCATCCGTAACGGACCTGCCCAATGGAAGAATGGGGGACGCTGCCGAACTTGGTTGTTTTAGATAATCAAATTCCGCTCCGCCTCGCTGAACCGCTTTCTCAGTAGTCTCCCGATATTTGTCTTCGGGTATAAGACAGCCGTTCTGATTGCATAGGATGCGGGACATTTGTAAAAGGTTGCCACGTAGTTGCCTGTTACTCAAAGGGAAAAGGTCGAGATTAGGTTATCGGGTTTCGTAGGGTAGTTAGCCCTGTCCAGTTACGAGTTTGGTTGCATGCCGTTTAGCTTTTTCAAGGGGGCTGTGGCCCTTGGCGGTCCAGAGTCTCCGGGCGAACTCCAGTTGCGGCCGCAAAAAGTTCATAAGAACTTAGTGAAACAGTATTCATCGAAGGAGGATTACGCACATTTGATGAGGCATAGGACTGACATCGCAGACTTACCCACCTTTTGAGCAGTGCAGCGATGGTTTGAGTGAACTCATTATCCGCACACCCAGGTCCTTCTGGGCGTCCAATTCTTTCGTTGGCGTGCCGTTCAGGCGGTAGACCCAGCTGTTCGGTGAGCTGGTTCCGCCGACTCTTAGGAAGTTACAATTGTTTCCGTTAAATGGCATAAGCCAGTCCTTCGACCACTGCTGAAGTCGGTTTAAGTTTGTCTGCCAACGGTTTTCGTCAACTTCATGTCAGATGAAACCCCAGATCTTGATATCATCAGCAAACATGGTGACATCGCAGTTCACTTCATTGCCACAGTCGTTCACGTATAAAACGAAGAGATTAGACCCAAGAACGGAGCCTTAGAGGACACCACTATCAATCGCAACCTCCGCCGACTGCTGGTCACTGACACAGGCAGTTTGAGTGCAACCGATCAGGAGGCTTGAATCCACATCAGAAGTTTACCTCGCACTCCTATGCGACTGCGTTTGAACATAAGGTGATGACGAGGCACGCGATCGAAGGCTTTTGTAGTCAATCTATACTGCATGTACCCCATTCCCTCTATCAATGGCTCTTGTTCCTGGTTGTAAACAGTAGAGCAAATTTGTAACATAGGACCTGCCTCTACAGAAACCATGCTGGAAATCGAAAAGCAGATGTTTTTGCTCCAGGAACTGTATTAACGGTCGGTTCATTATTTTTTCAGAATTTTGTAGAAAATGGAAGGAAGTCTGACTGACCTATAGTTGATTTCGAAGACCCGAATTCCACCCTTACTTATTGGTGTTATCCATGTAGATTTTCAATTGGCTGGTAGCCACCCAGCCTCGAAGGATACATGGAAAGGCATAGAGTGGTTTCGCTGACTCACAGGTAAGCTCCTTCAGCAGTTTCGCTGGGACCCCATTGGGACCTGACGATTTGGATTCCTTTTGTTCCAAAAGCTCCTTGAGAACAATAAAGTTGATGAATTGAATGGTCGCAATTATTTCAGCCTCTTCGAAGTCACTCATGGGAGGGTTAACTTCAGTTCCCTAGGGAAAAAAAACTGAAAAAAATCTGAAAGATTATCATCTTCCGCTCCATCTATAGTGAGGGTGAAACCCTCAGCAGTCCTCAGCAGGGGTATTGGGTCTTTGCTTCGCTTGTTCTGTCTGATGTAACCGTAGAAGATTTTGAGTTCTCCATGGCACGCTTAAACAGATATGCTTCAAATTCCTGTCATATTCTGAGAATAAGGCCCTTCACTCGATTTATTCGAATTTGATGTGTATTTATGCTCCGCTCTGTAAGCGATTTCTACCCTAGCCTCCGCTTTTTGTTCACATAAAAGTTTTAAGATCTGCGTAAGCCACCGGGGTCTGTTTCTAAACCTCTTTCGTGATCGTAGACAGTGGTTTGTGATGAGCCTATGTAGTATTCCTCGGAACTGTTCCCAGTCCTCGGTTATGTTTCCAGACAATGCAGATTCCAACTCAATGCGCGTAACTTCAGCATTCATTTGGTTGAAATCTTCAAGCCAAATATTTCTTCTGACTGCCGTTAGTTTGCTGGGACTTGAAAAAAGCGAGTACTCCCATAACAGGAGGGTATGGTAACTTTTTCCGAGAGGATATAGATACGACACATCCTCAATGTTATCCTGTGAATTTTGTGAGAACAGGAAAAAGGCAATTGGCCTGTTGGTCGTCGCGCACTCTGGTTGGAAACGTGACGTGTTAAGTGAGGAATGGCTTAAGGGTTATGTTCAGAAGGCGACCATCGATGGTCCGTTATAAGCTATGTCCATAGGCCGACAACACCGATACACCATGCACACCCTCCGCTCCTGCCATTCTTAGTGCCCCTGCCACCCCCACTACCAGCAATGACATCCTCCCAGCCTCTACCGATTTCTCCTGCCCACACTGAACCCGCAACTTCAACTCACGGATCGGCCTGGTCGGTCACCTGCGAATCCATCGCATGGAGGCTGGTGAACCAGTGCCTGGGGCTCCGACATACAGTCGACGTGCCCGCCTTCACTGCCCTAACTGCTTTCGCACATTTACACACCGCATGGGCCTATTAGGACACATGCGCCTCCATGACAACCTCCGGTAAACCACCGTAGGCTAACCTACATCAGCGCACACTACCTACACCAATGCATCGACAACACTCTCACAATCACCATTTACCACAGTATATCACGGTTTCCTAGAAACCGTGGCTGGGAAGTCTGCCAATCTGACGCTTCCACCAGACAACGCCGTCGGCTCAGTGTATGTGCTGTGTGTGTCGAGTGGCTGACCAGTGAACTGGGAGTCAGACGGCGATGGCTGCTCCATATCCCCTGAGTTTGTGAATCCTGGTGTGTGCGTTATGGGGGCCAGGTCGTGCTGTGGCGCGCGAAGACGGGTACGCCGATCCGTCAGCCAATGCGCCCACTCCCACATCAGGCAACTGACTGGCTCGGACAGTGGTCTGATTGTGGGGGTGGGGAAGAGTGAGGTCGAGAGCTCAGCGTATTTTTCCTCACTATAAACAATCTGACGCGCTTGAAACTATCACGGTGCGCTAAAAGCCGTGGCTTGGAAGGTTGCCAACTGACGGGATAACTCGGACCGCGTGGTCAGCCCAATGTGTTTTGTGTGGAGTGGCTGACTGGCGGACTGAGAGTCAGGTTGCAATGGCTCCTTCTTAATGTGGCCTTTATGGCACTCCCACTCCGTGGGATCCGAGCCAGGTGTGGTGGCACGCCCAGGGGCGGCTTAGGCCGCGCCAGCCACCTGCGCCCTCTCCCATCTCCGGTCTTCTTGACTCTGTCTTGACACCGGACTCAGGTGGGGGAGGAGGAGAGAGTGCGGTAGCTGCAGCGCAAGGCTACTATCACTTAAAACTAATTCACGCGCAAGTCACCGTCCCTGCACCACCTGGTGTGGAGCATACGGTGGACCTCGTCGAAATCGACGGTCGAACTGCCGCCATAGGCCGAGTTCCAGTCAGTGTGAGGCGCATTAAATTCAGCCATGGTCTGCATATCTGGCAGTGCTGAAAGCTTTTCTAGCTCCTCTAATAGACGAGCATGAACCCTGGGATCCAATCTCGGCGGTCAATAGACAGTCAGGACTTCGAGGCATGATGAACCCGGTACTTAAATAGATAACCAGATTGCCTCGGAAGTACACGTCCGTATATTTGTTTTGTCTGATACTATAAATCCATGTTTTACGTACGCGAATGTGCCTCATCTCTGACGCTATTTCCTGTCGCTTCTTCTAAGCAGCCAGGCATGGTAAGCTCACGGTCATCCACGTGTTGGGACAACCAGGTTTCTGTCAAAGAGCTTACGGCTGGAGTTAGATCACAGATGTGGATCTTCAGTTTGTCCAACTTTGATCATATACTCTGCGCCTTGGTTTTCCTGAATTTTAATTTCCGTTTTACGAAAGATTTGGTTGTGATGAGGCTCGAACCTTTAGTTACTGCGTCGGCTGTTCGGTCATCCTAGTTCTAGAAATAGAATACGAAGTTTTAGCCTTTCTGCTGGTGAGAAGTCCCATTGAAAAAAGCCCGGGTTGGAGCCTTTTATCCTAAATCGCCTGGAAAGAATGAGCCTAGATTTCTCGCTACTCACCAGCACAACTTTACGAGATCAGGGACGACTTGGTTCTGAGGAGTTGTCTGTCCGTTTGCTGAGACGGAAGACTTTGATCACATCGATTGCCTCAGAGAGTTCCAAAAAGGCATACAGTAGACCTTGGAAGAGCGCTAGATCTTCCAAAACTTGCTCCGTGAGAGCATATGCACTTGATTCCGGAAGTCCTGGAATATTGAGGCCTTTTTCTCATTCGATTTCATTGGTATTTTCTATTGCGATTTGGTTCCCTAAATTACATGACGGTCTGGCACTGTTTGCTGGGGACGGTGAAGCAGATGCTCTTTTGCGGCTTGCTTGTTTTACTCCTGTTTTTCCAGGACTTTTGAGAAGCACTTGAAACAGAAGGCAGTGCATCGTAATCCGTAATTCCAAGGGGGATCGATAGCACTGCTCGTCCTGAGTTCATCCAATTCAAATTTCATTTGCGATTCGTTGAAGATTGTAGCGCCCACGGCATTTACTGGGATGGAAGGTACGGTCGTCGCTGTCTCTAATTCGGGTTGGGAGGAGCTATCCCTCGGAAGTAGCTATCCATTACCCTTTGCCTTTTTACCACCAAATTTCTTTTTTATTCTCATTTTTGTGGATTTCCTCGTTGGTTGTTTTTGTCTTGCATTTTCACTGTTTGTTCTGGGGCTGCCGTAACAGCTACTGAAAGGGTTGCCGGCGTGCTTTTTATACACGGTCCTTTTGGCCTACTTCTACTTATTCGTCCAATAGGTACATTCTTATCGTCTAACCTAGACCGTAACAGGATTTTAATTTTCTCAATCGTTTCCTCGAGCTAGTTGATCTTGCTGGCCAACTGCTGGTATTCACTGCAAATTCTATCGGTATATGTTATGTTCATACAATCAACTACAGTTTGCGATAGCGCTCGTTGTCATGATACAGTAGCCGAGTGGTCAGCGTGCATGGCTAAACATCGGTGGTAGGTGAATGGATCTTGCTCTGTGACGCAAGGCCATGGGTGACAGTTTAGTAAATCGGTATATGTTATGTTCATACAATCAACTACAGTTTGCGATAGCGCTCGTTGTCATGATACAGTAGCCGAGTGGTCAGCGTGCATGGCTAAACATCGGTGGTAGGTGAATGGATCTTGCTCTGTGACGCAAGGCCATGGGTGACAGTTTAGTAAATCGGTATATGGTATGTTCATACAATCAACTACAGTTTGCGATAGCGCTCGTTGTCATGATACAGTAGCCGAGTGGTCAGCGTGCATGGCTAAACATCGGTGGTAGGTGAATGGATCTTGCTCTGTGACGCAAGGCCATGGGTGACAGTTTAGTAAATTTAAGAAAGAGGAAAAATCTGCAGTAGTACGCAATTTTGCCCTATGGCACAACTATAGTCAGAGGTTATGCTTATGTTGGGTTTGTCAAAGTATTTCAAGGATAAAAGACCTAGTGAACGTTTTTGAGTTAGCCTATTTACTATAGGCTGACGAGTGCCTGAATTTAAGCAGCGCATCGAGCAGTGTAGAAATGATCGGCACGGCCTTTAACAGATGCCGCTCCGAAACTTCGACGAACAGTGTTAAACAGGGTTTTGGACGGGTAGGCTGCGTATATCAAGCAGTGATCCCAAAAGAATGGTGATTTTGCAGAAAATTGTTCTGTTCGAACGATAGGGGTATCAAGGGAAGTAAGGAGCAGGATCGTAGACAAAAATGTGCTTTATATTCCACTTTCTGACAGAGGACAGCCGTTTTCAGTAAGGAGCCTCAATTAAAAATGCCTTTCTCGTAACTAAAAATTCAAACAGGGTTCGGGTGAGAATCAGAAATTTTAAACTACTAAACTTCTTGTTCCAGCGATCGTACATTCTCTTTCGTTCTGCGAAGCACGATGGAGTTAAAAAGGCGCTGCAACTCTAACGCACCAGTGGCAGTCTGGTTCTAGCCCCTTCCCCCGCGAGGAGGCAAGGAGTGCTGTCCTCAAAAATGGCTGCTCGGACATCCCAGACGGCTGCCGAAACTCCCTATGGGTAACGGTTTTGTTAAAGTGGGAGAACAACCCGAGTTAGCCTGGGCCGCCTACGGGGTTGCTGTCGCCCGCACCGTAGGACTTTTAAAGAGGGGGGAGGTGGGAAGTTCGGGAGTCAGACATACCGGGTGTGAAGACACACACAACACAGGAGACCATCAACTGGTTTAGCCCGCCTGTCGGGACGGTTGCCCGGAGTGTGGCCGCTGCGGAGAACCCAACTTCGAGGAGCCACAGGTGAGAGTTGGGTAAAAGTTAGAGGCGGTCACAGAAGTATTCACCACCTGTACGAGACAACTGGAGCGACCAAATGCTATCTGTGTGGTGTTACCCCTAACTAGTACCCCAAACAACCAACACACACACACACGGCAGTTCGACCGTCGATTTCGATGAGGTCCACCGTATGCTCCACACCAGGTGGTGCAGGGACGGTGACTTGCGCGTGAATTAGTTTAAAGTGATAGTAGCCTTGCGCTGCAGCTACCGCACTCTCTTCTCCTCCCCCACCTGAGCCCGGTCTCATGACACAGTCAAGAAGACCGGAGATGGGAGAGGGCACAGGTGGCTGGCGCGGCCGGAGCCGCCCCTGGGCGTGCCACCACACCTGGCTCGGGTCCCACAGAGTGGGGGTGCCATAAAGACCACATTAAGAAGGAGCCATTGCAGCCTGACTCTCAGTCCGCCAGTCAGCCACTCCACAAAACACACATTGGGCTGACCACGCGGTCCGAGTTATCCCGTCAGTTGGCAACCTTCCAAGCCACGGCTTTTAGCGCACCGTGATAGTTTCAAGCGCATCAGATTGTTTATAGTGAGGAAATATGCGCTGAGCTGTCGACCTCACTCTCTCCCCCACCCCCACAGTCAGACTAATGTCCGAGCCGGTCAGTTGCCTGATGTGGGAGTGGTCGTATTGGCTGACGGATCGGCGTACCCTTCTTCGCACGCCACAGCACGACCTGGCCCCCATAACACACACACCAGAATTCACAAACTCAGGGGATATGGAGGAGCCATCGCCGTCTGACTCCCAGTCCACTGGTCAGCCACTCGACACACACAGCACATACACTGAGCCGACGGCGTGGTCTGGTGGAAGCGTCAGATTGGCAGCCTTCCCAGCCACGGTTTCTAGGACACCGTGATATACTCTGGTAAATGGTGATTGTGAAGGTGTTGTCGATGTATTGGTGTAGGTAGTGTGCGCTGATGTAGCTAGGCCTCCGGTGTTGGCAGGGCCTGGGCGTTGGAGGTGTTGGTCCGGGGCGCTGGTGACTTTCGTGCCTCTCTTTTGGCCTTGGCGGCGGCGATTCGGTTGGCCTCATAGATTGCTGAACCAGTCTTCACTTATCTTCTCCATGCCGGTCTATGCTGGGTGAGGTCCTCCCAGGTCGCCTAGTTTATTTGCACTTGCTTCAGCGATTTCTTCAAAGTGTCCTCTTAGCGTCGTTTTTGACCTCCCTGCCGACGAGAACCCGTAGCGACATCTCCGTAGAAAAGTCGTTTGGGTATTTGCTCCATTCTTACCAGGTTGCCGCTCCATCGCAGTTGCAGTTGCCTCAGCACGGCATGGATGCTGAGGATTCCAGTCCGCTCAAGGACTTCCGTGTCCGGGATCCTGGCTTGCCATCTCAGCTTCAGTGGGAAAGTTGAGCAGGGACGGAGACTTGCGCGTGATTTAGTTTAAAGTGATCGTAGACTTGCGCTGCATCTACCGCACTCTCTCCTCCTCCCCCACCTGAGCCCGGTGTCAAGACAGAGTCAAGAAGACCGGAGGCGGGAGAGGACGCAGGTGGCTGGCGCGGCCGGGTCCCCATAGTCCTAGCTGCCCCTAGGCGTGCCACCTCACCTATATGTTCGGCATTTGTTATGGGAGCGCAAAACCGAATAACGCATGCCATGCTCCTAATGTGGCCCCCGTGTTGGTCCAACGCATCTACCACGTGGCCCGTTT